>CALSCE010009645.1:10539209-10615861 GCA_943593645.1 Bovichtus variegatus
CCCCCCCCCCCCCCCCCCCAAAAAAAAAAGGAGTCACACAGGCCTCTGCAGATGGTGACATTGGTCATAGCTGAAGCCTTTATGCAAAGTGAATGATTACACGGCTTCATCTTGTGTGGCCCTAAATGGCAGCTTTATTTCAATTTCCATCAGAGGCTCTGATTGCAGCCATAACCTCTCAATGAGCATCCGAGGAGAACGCTGCCCCTCCGTTTGTCAGCTCCCAAACGTGCACTTTGTTTGACAAAACTGCTCACAGCATTTTCGCCAAATGTGACGGTTAATCAGGCGACCCGTGTTTCCCCGACTATGCCTTTTGCTTTGGTCCTGCACCTGTGAAGAGATTTCAGATGCGCACCAAACCGTGGCTTTCCCGAGGAGGACGGAGTGCGTGTGTGTGTGTGCAGGACCGTAAACATGATTCACCGCAGGGGTCTGATCCAATCTCTGCTGCAGCGTGGCAGGGAGGTGGGAGCGCGCTTCTTTATCCTGGCCAAAGAAGAACTACAAAGCCGACAAAAGACCCTTTTGTGGGAAGCAATGGAAGGTTAAAGTGCATGGACGGTTTGCATTTTTGTCCAGCATTTCTACGTGTGAATGCGAGCAGCGTCTTCACATGGTTGGTTAGTCCAGTATACCTGTAAAGAATGATTTATTGAAGCGTGGAGCTTTGGTTAGCCTTCCTAACACACCTATGCTCGCGCAGCGTCCATAAGTGTTTAGATGCAGCGGCCTTCCAACAACTGCTGATCTCAATAATATAGAGCGTGTTGTGTTTAGAGCACGCCTGCAGATTCACCATCTGTTTCATATCTGCCACTCTGTTGAAAGCATTAAATAGTCTGATTATAGACATTATCAGTAAATGCCACCCATTGTGACAACAGATGTGAAACGCTCTAGCAATGGCGGCGTAAAATGGTGCCGTCCGTGTCAGCCAAACTCAAGCGATTCAGTGTCCCCTTCTTTCATTGGGAAATCCATTTCATTCTGCAATTGGAAGTATGTGACCATGACAACTCGTACATTATTATTATTACTATTTAGAGAATCCATTAAAACAAACAGGTGAGGTAGAAAGGCAGAAAACAATACATAGGCAGTTATTACAACCACCGACTATAAAGCAGAAAAGCTTTTATTCTGACTTTCAAAATCAATGAAATCATGAGGGGAAAAAAAAACACACCATAGTGTGTATTTCCATCCTTTTCATTGGTGAACATTGATTCAGCCACCCATCCCTTTTCAGACACCTTAAACTAATTAGGCCCTCAAAGTACAGAAGGAAAGAAGTATCCGACAATTAACTCCAGCACTGTGCTCCTATGGCATTTAGTTTTCAACGTGTTCCATTGTTAGGTATTGACGAAATGCCACATGGACATCGATCCCCCTCTACCATTAGCATGCCTCTGATTCTCATCTCATAATGTTGCTTTATATCGTGTTTACAGTCAAAACTCTTGCACGCCTGCTGTTTGGCGGGGCAGATGAAATGATAATGTGTTAGCACTGCTGGAATATTAAATCTTAAATATCTCTCCCACATTACTGAAGACCCCCCGTAATGCCACCTCTATCTATTGGTAATGAGGGAATCGACTGTCACATAAATGCTGTCAAATAAAGAGGTTTGTTGGCAGTCAATTCCCTGCACAAACTTAAACAACTGAAGACAAACACAATAGATTCATAGTATGTTGTCCTGTTCATGTCGTCAGACTGTTTTTCCAACTAATCTACATTTAAAGTCAAACTGAAACGATGACAATGGGCTGTAGGTTATATACTATGGAAGCTTATGAAGGCCAAAATTAGGGAGCTTGGTTTGTCTGTTTCTCAGCAGACTGGCCCGATTTTCATGAAACTCGTGGAAGAGCGTAACATGGGACATTGAATTTGGAGCAGATCGGAAAACAAAAGTTTCACTTTTTCAAGCAACAGATTAATCCATCTACATAAAATCAAAATGTTCTTACGGAGAGAAAGCTAAAATGTTATTCTATGTGTTGAAATGACTTAGTTGAAAGGAATAATTTGACGTTTGGGGAAAAAAATGCTTATTCGCAAAGAGTTCAATAAGTAGATATAGCAAGTTTGCTATTTAGTATTTATTGGACTTTCTGGAGTCTCAAATGGTTGCCTGGCAACTTTGCAATAACAACAGGACTCCAGCAAGGCACTCCCAGTCCCAGTTACTTCACAATGAATATATCGATTGAAGTTACCAGTTAACAACACTTGTTAAGATGACTTATGTAGCTACAGTTTAACATTGCATATTCCAAATTTAGTATAGCACATGCTCAATCGGTCTTTTTCTACCATCACACACACACACACGCACACACACACATTGCACATAAACAACTCGCAGCCAATTATTCTCTCTTTAATTATTTTGCATGCTGCCCTTTATGGTGATTACCGTGACCTTTCCCTCCAGAGCATCTCCTCCACTCAGCCTCTGCTAGCCCACCATCTTGGAGGCTTTCAGCCCCCATGTTTCAACCACGCTCCCAGAAAGCCGACCCCCATAATCGACCAGGCGGAAGACTGAGACCAATTAAAAGTATTTTACCCAGCACTTAAGGTTGACAGGAGCTGGCACACTCAGCTCAGCAAATGCCATTTTAACAGCAAGTTCATGAATGTGTAATTGTTGGGCTAATGAACCTGATGGTTTGAGTGTTGTAACAGAGGGACCCCCCATCGCGCACACACGTGTACACACACACACAGACACACACACACACACACAGACAGACAGACAGACACTAGAGCCATTTTTGATATTTTAATTCATTAGACCTGATTGTTTGGTTAGCAGGAGAATCAAACCAATGTCTACTTTTTCTGACATTCTTAAACCAGGTTGAGATTGCTATTTCTCTCTAGAAATGTACTGTTAAGCGAAAGACAAAACATTTAATAATTTAGTTCCTACATACACAATGTAAAAAATATGACATTGTGACTAGTTTGTTTCTTTAAATTGGGCTTTTTAGTTCCTTTAAGTCACAATATATTCAGATTTTTATTCTCTCATGGCACTTATACAATTTACTATGATCATGATTATAATGATGTCGCATTCGTTTTTGAAACGATGGGTCTTTGATTTCAGGCAGAAGTAAAGAAAAGCAGGCGTGCGGTTTCTAACCGAAGACCGTTGATTTCACTGGCTGAAATGTCAGCTCTTTGCTGGCAGATATTATCAGCTGAAGCTAGCTAGCTCATTTAGCTAACTTTAGCTTAACAAGTTGAAACCCCGTCTCTGACTGACCTTTTAATGTTTCCAGCTCAAATGTTTTCAAACAAGAATCCTGTAGAAGGAGGCTTAAAATATGGCTACGGACATGATATCGTGCTAAGAGACTAAAAAGAATATAGAGCGTGATATACCTGCTAACATTAAACTAAACTCAAACAGCATTACAGGATCGACTTCGCACAATGACACAATACTCCATGTGCTAGTCGTGAACTGGGCTTTTTTTTTTTTCCTTTCTTTCCCAACCTGTAACCCAACAAACTATGTAGTTAGTTAATGCTCTTTTGCCTTCATAGTTCCACTCAGTATTATTATTATTACTGTAAGTTGTAGCTAGTTTGCCAGACATGCTAACTATGCCAGCGTACGTTAGAGCAGACAAACACACATTCGTCACACTTTTGCTTGTGTTTTTGGTTTGGAAAAGACAAAAAAAGAAAGACACTATTCTCCGAATTCGGGAGTATTGCTCTCACTACAGCCCACATTGCTTCAACATGAGAAGACATCCAAGACTTGATAGGCCTGCTGTGCCATGTTACGGTTGCTAGACTGTGATTGGACAATCACTGTATGGTGAAGGGTTAAGCGAACAGTATGTTGCCAGCAAATATAAATCAGTCCCTTTGGTTAATGTTTGAGTCATTAAACTAAAACTTAGCTCCATAAACAAAATTAGTAAGTTAAAGTTCTATGGCCACTCATGAGGAAGTCTGTTTGTGTAGAATGAGGCTTGATTTTTGTTTGACTTTCGCCCGTGAAGAATTTTTTAATATGATTATTTTTAATTGAAATGTTTGTCATTTAAAAAAATGTATTTTTATTTTTAAACCAATTTTTTTTTTCAAACATATAAAGGGAATATTGGGTATTTAGAAAAGTTATGACACATATTGCAAATCATTTTTGCGATCCAAGACCACAAATTCCCTGGAGGTGGATGTGCAAAAAAGCGTTGAAGTTATTAGCATAATTTAAGGGCTCGCAGCAAATTAACACACAACCCTCCCACCAGAACTCATATGAGTGACAAAGGCCATGACACCTGTATGCGTTTGTAATAGAGTTGGAAGACGGTTAAACTAACTCCCATGGTGGAAATTCTAAATGCCACCTCATTTAGAAGCACATTCAAATGAGCTTGAACACTGGTGTGGCTATCGATCATGTTGCCAGGTGCAGGACAACCCCAGTGTAACACAAATGCTGTGCAAAAGATCTCATAAATTTTTTTTAATTAAATTCAGGGTTCTTTCATATGCGATATTTCTTTGTATTATTATATTCAAATAAGGTTTTCTTATTATTCTTAAAAAACGCGATGACTACGAATAATAAGTAAAAAAGGGATCAGCTTGTGCAGCCAGAAAGTCCATGTCGACCTTTCTTTCTCTCTGTTGTCCCTTCCCGGGGTTATTACACGGACCTCCACCGGGCTTTGTTTGGCCTTCCACAAGGCTCCAGCGGGACCTAATGACTTTCATTATCAGATGGGGGAATTTAATTTGAGCTGCACCGCTGTCAGAGATGAGTAGCCCGATAGGGAGCCACGCAGGAGAAAATAAAAGAGTGAGTAATTACTCTTTGGGGGTGTGGGTGCAGTTTGTGGGTGACGAGAACACAGCAGGTCGAGACACTGAGAGAAAGAGAGAGGGAAAAGAGAGACACCGAGCGTGGTTTATGAAAGAAATCAATACTGAGTTGCCACCATCAGGTTATGAGATTTGAGTTGGGATCCGTTTCCACATTGTGACCGGGGCAATGGTCCGCGTTATTATCCGCGAGGCCGCTGGACGGGTTTGCAAACAAAAGGGGAACCCGGCAAGCGCGAGGAGCTGTTTGCGAGGACACGAGAGCGGGGCCAGATTAGTAATGTGTGATTAGGAAGCTATTCAGTTGCGGAATTACTGCCTTCTACCTCTCGACAAACACGACTGACGACAGAAGTGATGGCAGAAGATAAATATTCATCAATTTCATTTCAATTTCCCTCGCAGTTTGATGCATAAAAGGTATGGATGAATATATATGAATACTTTTGGAAAATCTACAAGATAAAAGAACAGTTGATTGCAATAGATGAAGATAAAATCATTTGCTAGGAGGCTCACGGTCAAAGCAGATGTGGTGACATTGTCTTTCTCGACTCACTCACAGCTCACTTTGGTAGCAGAAAAGTGACACCATAGTGCCAACCTTGATGAAGACAAGAAGCCTGTAGTAAATGGAAATCTCTCTGAGGTGTGCCATTGCCAGCTCCGCTCCCTGCTCTTCCAGCATTTGTAAATCTCCCATCTGTCTCCACAGGTCTCTCCAATAGCAGGAAGCCTGCTCTGCTGCAAAGCATCAGTGTGGTAGCTTGAGTTTATCAGCCAAGTATCAGAGACAGCCAAACAGCATGTGCTACTGTTAAAGTCAAACTGAAATTATTATTATTTTTGTCACATGACATTGGTGTTTGTTTTGACATGTACTTATTTGGTCATAATTGAAATTACCAAAAAGAATAAACTTGTTATTAATGGTTACTAGCATCCACTTTTTGAGCGGAATCAAGCGGCAACCTCGGGGTCGGAAAAGTGAAGCCGATGCGGAAGTGCCTTAAACCTGCGTTCTTTCTGATGGCCATCTCCACTGGTCACAAAAACAAGTCAGGTTGTACAGAAGTCTATGAGAAAATGACCCGCCTTCTCACTTGATTTACTACCTCATTAAACATTTTCCTAATGAGTTCATGGTCTCCATCGCTAGATTCAAGTCTTCTTCAATACAGCATGATGTTTATTTTGTCAATGATGATCCTATTTAGGGTAAGATAGACGATAAAGCAGGGTATGCTTTAGAGTGTGGCTACCTTGTGATTGACAGCTCGCTTCCACGGCCTTGCTCGGTTTGCGTGTTGCCCGTGTTTTCATCTTAGAACTTTAACCCTTTCACAGTGTTTGTTTAGCTCATGAAAGTTAATTGTGTCCTTTTGGTCGCTTAAAAATGTCTTAGTTCGGTTGTACTTAGCTCCACCCTTTCGCGTCACTTTTGGTCCGAAAAAACCAAGACGGCAACGGCCAAAATGCCAAGCTCGAGGCTTCAAAACGGTAGTCCACAAACCAGTGGTTACGTCACAGTGGCTACGTCCACTTCTTTCATACAGTCTATGAGTGGTATACAGACTTAACAGTAGAACAGGTCCTCCTAAATGTTAAATGTTGTTCACATACATCTTAAATCTCTAACAATTATTAAAACAAGGGGGGAAAAACATCTTGTTTGAGCATTTGTCTGTATGCATAATAGCAGCGACTTCATTATTGTTTATATTTCCTGACACAAAAAGAGAAGAGAATAAAAAATTCTGTTTGTCTTTAAGAACAATGTAATTAATTATGTATAATATGGAAGAATGTAATGTTGCACATAGATATCAAGCGTTGATTCAGTACATCAAAGCCAAGGTATGAGTCATCGCCTACCTAGTTGTGGTCAAAATCATTTTTTTCTGGTATGATGGAAATGAATGCATGACAACCAATACAAACCACATGGAATATTGCATCATTGCAGGTATTGTTCAGGACCCTTTGAAAGCCATGACGGCCATGTTTGTCGGGATAGATTTCAAACTGTGATTTCCCCATTCTCTATCAACAACAACAACTGTAACTATAATAGATGTTCACGCTTGAGATAAAATTGAGATTGAAGCTCAAATATATGATTTTATCGCCTTGCGGGGGCTCAGTGCAATGTCAGTTCCACTCCCCTTAACTGGTCAAGTTCCTGTTTTAACACTTGTCACTCATGTAGATGAGCTGTCTAGCTTGAACCGCTATTTAGCCTGAGGCTGAGGAATCCAGTGTGTGTAACTCTAGCACAAGCACTGAGGAAGCCGAGAGTGAATGTGCAATTATGAAGCCAAAATTCACCACTGGGACTTAACCATAAACCTATAACCACAAAATAAATTATTTATTTTAATGTTAATGTTAAAATGAAATAATAAAATCCCATCCCTACCTATAGAAGTATCACACTTTTCCTCCATTCCCAGATATTCATAAAGTAATATCTCCATTGATATGGCCAGCAGAGAGCAGCATTGCTATCTGTTTGGCAATATTGAGAAATGTGGACCCTCTCACACTTTCTGTTATCTACCCCTGAGTCAGTTGTGGTGGTGGTGGGTGGGGGTTTTTTGAATGAGGAGTTTTAGAGAAGAAAAAAAAGAGCGACAGGAGGGTGGATAACACAGAGACAGAGAATAAAGCAACAGTGACTGACAGATGGGCAAGACGGGGGAATGTTAAACACTGTAATTCTCTGTAGATCTGATGGGAGTCAGAAGATTAAAATAAAAATTCCCGATTTAATTTGTGTTACATTCGCAGTCACTTTGCACTGTGTTTCATTATCAGTGTGTCACATCGCCCATGGATGGAAGGTATCACCTCCTCATCATCATCATCATCATCATCACCTTCCTCAAATATCAGCACATCCTTTCCCATCATATTTCTGTTTTTAATGCTGATTTAAAAAAAAAATTGCCATTCATGCATTAAAAGTTAAACACAATGAAGTCAACTTATACTTAAACTGCACATACTTTCACTGTATTTCCTTGATTGACTCGCTATAAGCAGATTCAATTGCATCTTCTTGTATGGTGACTGTATGAGATCAAATACCATAACCGAGTGAGAAGCTAATGAGTTCATCCAGGAAAGGTCTTCTTTAACGTGTGCGCTGCCCTTTATCTGCATCTCCATCATCTTCACGAATCCATACATACGAGAGAAAGAAAGCTCTCGTGTGGATTCAACACGTCCTTCTATTCCATGAAAAGATTAGGGGGCTCTTATAACTTCCATAGTCAGTCGGTTCATCAAGTTGGCCGTGTGCCTGAGTGGTGTACATCAACGGGAAAAGCATGACGCACAGCCTGAATTAGGGCTGATTCTTACTCAGTGCACAGCAAACAAAAAGTGGGCAGCACATTTCTGTGTCCTCTTCTGAACTAACAAGCATTGGCTGCACATTTATTTTCAGCAACTGTGTAACCATGGTGGGTTGGTAAGCATGTTAATACTGAGCCAGTGTTGAATAGAAAATTATTTCAACATGTTTAACTGTATAATAAATGTCTTCAAAGATCCAAGATTTTGGATCTATTCCGAAACCTGTGGAAAACCTTCCCAAATGTGCATTTTCAAGCTCCAAAAAGGACCAGAGAATGATTCAGACAATTGTCCCTCAGAAGTATGTCCGTATTGGACGATTCCATTCTTCACAATTTACATCAAGTGCCGACATCCATTGCCAACGCTGGAAGATGTGTGCCAAAGCTGAGCGTAAAGTTACTTCCAGAGGTGCCTCCATTGTTTTTAATATTGCCACAATGTAAACGCTTCGCCATTTGTCGCTGTCATCCGAGTTTAATGGTGGTTCACCTTTTTCAATCTGTCGCCGAAGCTGATGGTATGACAACTGCACACACAAAGTGGTGGCTGTGCATGATGCGCATCCGATAGTATTGCAGGAGAAGGGAGTTCATGTCCCGTCACAGATCTGTAGACAAAATTATTTTTATCGTCCCTAACCTTATCCATGCTGTAGTTGCTAAATGTTGCCATTGGACATAAGAAAAACGATGCGGATTTGTCCGATATTGACGTGCTTGTCCGGCAATAAGGTTGGGATAAATAGACCTTACTCAAATCGATGTCATTGACCCTTACAGAACCAAACAGACAGAGAGACCACCAACACAGGCATGGGCAGGATATGCCGCAATTAAACAAGCGTCCTAAGTCGAAAAGGAGGAGTAGTAATAGCGTACAGAGCCCGCTCAGATCCATTCAGACACATTGGCATACCCGAGACGTGTGTCCATAGAATGGAACCCTTCCTAACCCAACCAATTGGACTTAATATGGTTTTGACCTGGCCCGAGTCTGGTCCCAGGTTCTGTTTCTGTGGACCCATGAAGACCTTCACTGTATGGGTATGAGAAGACAGGTGTCATGCTTCCAAACACTAATATAATAACCCCATCCTAATTACAATATTACTTTCAAATGGTCTAGACCGCTACAAACAGCCAAGCAGGTCAGTTATGGCAAGAAACGGAGACACGTCCGTCATGCTCCAATAAAGTGATACAAAAAGAACTGTACATGACATATAAAAAAAAACAAAAAAAAAACACGACCTTTCTTTCCTTTTTACTCTTACGTAAAAAGAATGTTCTGTACTTCTTTCAGATCACATTTTAGAATCTGGTCGCTGAACTGAGGGTCACTGCAGATAACCCTGTGATGTGTAATGCGAATGCAGAAAAGTTGTCATTCATTGCACACTGCGCGCTATATTATGACCTTGTTTGAGAGTTGTGTGAAGCAGAGATCAACAGTGCAACAGAGGCAACTTAGACTCCAGACGAGACATCACGTCAAACCTCCTTTTTACTTTCCCCTTTTTTCTTCCCTCTACTCCTTGTCTACTTATTACAATCTCAGAACACCATGTTCCCAGAGAATATTTCACTTGAATATTTCACTACATGCTTTCTCTCTACCCCCCACCCCCCTCACCACCCCCCTTCTCTCACTCTCTGTCTGCACGTTATAATACTTATTTATTTCAGGAATAATTTTTTGGTGAATTACAGAAAAATGGCTACAGCTGTAATCAGAGGATAAGTAGCAGCCGACATGGCAGGTGTTTGAGGCGAGATAAGGCGAGAACCATTGTGAGACCGTGCCTCACTTCCATTTAAATGTTTTGGGGCTTCAACTTCCTTTTTTGATTTGTTACCTACAGCTTCCCTGTGAGCTGTCAGGAGGGAGATAGCGAGAGTTTCTCCTTAATGTGCTTTCTTGGGCTACCGTGTTTGTGCCGTCCTTCAGATGTTAGGGGTTAGATTCTGGGCATGCCTGCGTGGCGGGACTCAGATGAGTGCATGTCATCGACGGAGTTCATTATTATAATACAAGGAATCCTGTCTTGTCTCACAGGAGGCAGTTGTTAATTATATCACTGTGCTGTTTTTTTTTTTTCTTCGCAGCAAGTCCTCCAGAGAAGCTAAAGCCAACGCGTTCATGTTTGATTTTTGGCTCCAGCAATCACAGTGAGAAAACTGTTTCCACCATGCCCTTAGTCCCCCATTATTAAGCCAATAAAGAAGCATACAATACTATGGGAGTGTGTGTGTGTTTGAGAGAGAGTGTTGAGGGCGGTGGTGGGGGGTTCCTCAGCTGAAGCTGCGACCGCATAGCAGTGTCATTTTTATTAGTTCCCAAGACACAATGGACGCCAAGAGAAAACACCAGAGCCTGCACCGTCTTCCGCGCTTCCTTTCTTCTAAATTAAAGTGATATCTCATTGCTGTACAATAGACTAGCTGTCTAAAAGCTGGCAAAATGGAGAAAGATGACAGCGAAGCCTGCCATGACTGAAAAGATGTGTCGGCTTTGTTTCAAGACCTTTTTGGAAGGAAGCGTACGTTCGTCTCGATTCGGGGTGAGGCATAAATAAATGCTGCTGGACCGTATAGATCCATCTAAGAACGAGCCTTTATTACTTAAGGTTTCAAATTCAAACACTGGCAGCGTGATCCTCAGAGCTCTGATTACGTTATCGGTAGGAATTCATTATAATAAGCATGCATTTTAACGTGCTAGCTGAGACCCACTCAAAGGTTGACCTTGCCCTACGAGCAGCATGCTTCCTCTTCAACAGCATACATCCCAGATAAACAAACTAAGAGTCTGTGTACAGACAGCTCTATTAGGCGGTACAGCGGTGTTTAAATGTTAATGTCCAAGATGAATGAGGCTGATGGTAATGTTTTTATTTTTGCAGGTATTCAAAGCAAGTGTTGGGACAGATCTTGACCTGACTAGATGAAAAAATCAGGGGATCACTTAAGTTGCAAATCACACAGTGGGAAATGGTGTCTGCATCAAATTGTATGGCAATTCATGCAATAGTTCCAATACCCCAGTGCCAATGACCAAATCCTTGTACTGACTCTTTAAACTCGATGTGTACCTGCTGGTGAACACAGCCTCTGTCTCCTCCTGGCTAGTTGCCTTCCCTCGCCTACTCGCGGCTCCGGTGCATTATCAGACTGACTGTGCAACACTGCAACATTGCAACATGTATTCAGTGTCACAAACTATTATATGCTCTATGTATTTCAGTTGAAAAGTGTGGCTTACTGTGGCAGGTGGGGTTTGGGTTATGGCGCCGGCTGCTGGTGGAGAGGTGGGAGTGACTCAGCTGGACAGAATCAGGAAATCAGTCACATTATATAAGCGTGGCGGTAACCTGGTTCTGGTCTCTTGAGCCTGTTGTGGGGCGGATGCTACCTGTGATAGCCGGAAGGCTAGAGAACATTAAAGCCTGTTTGTTTTTCACCCAACATCCTCTCCGTACGTCATGGTAACTGAGGGAGGGCAGGACACGCTCACACTTACTTTTGAAAGAGTGGGTGGTTACGCTTTTTTACCCACTGGACTTCCTGTAGCCTTGTTGCTCAGAACATCCCATTCTACTGCCAACGAGCTAACTCGATGTGTATGCTTGTGATCCCGGACACTGCAGATACACTACAGATCAGACAGATTATTGTTAATTGTTAGAGTAATAATTCTGTTTGTAGACAAGTTAATTGGCACAATTAAATTTTTTGTCGAACAACAAATAAGAGTTTCATAGTGTGGCAAATGTGTCGTGTATCAAGTGGGTATTTTCTTTGACTTCTTTCCCTCTGGGGCTAATCTGATGATTATTTTTTTCTTGATTAATGGATCGTTTGGTTTGTAAAAATGAAGAAGGAAGAGATACATGCCGCAAAATCCTTCAGCTGTACTTGTGCATTTCCATATGTTTGGTCTGCAAATTTCCCTTCAAATTGGAGCTGAGGAGAGGAGGAAAGTGGCATGAGGAAAAACTAGAAAGATTTGAAAAAACACTAATTAGTACCAGTACCTCAAATGTGTACTTTGAGTACAGTACTTGAGAAAATGTTCTTAGTTACAGTTCACTTCTGATTATGGAAATGTCTTTCCAAGGATTTCTAAGAAACCAGAACAAGAGAAGGCTGGGACAGTGAGTGAGAGGTTACCATTAAGAACACCTCACTGACTTGATTTTGCTCAGTGTAACTCAAATCAAAAAGAATACTGACTGATATCAACACGCAGTATTGTTGAGGTAAAGACTAAAAGCGTACTTTAAAAAATAAACTTTACCAAAACCTTTTTTTACTTTCGTCGACAAAATATTGTAGACTGTGTTGATTAATCTGCTTAATATTTTTGACTAAATGTCCAAATTCTATAGCAAAAAGCCAAACTTTTTAAATCTAACAATAATTTTCCTCTATATCTGAATGTACAAACACAAAAAGCTGTTAAAACCTATAACTTCTGTAAGCTTTGTAAGATATTTAATTTTTTTATCTTTTTTTCTTTTATTCTTACACTAGTTAGTCTCCCCCCTATACACAAGGTGTTGTGAACAGTTTGTTGTATATTTGTCTCAAAGTTATGGATCATTTGGCAAGACTGGATTGATGGAAATATGTAATAATATAATTATATAATAATTATTTAATAAAATGATATAATCTAACTAAAAAAAGACTGTCAACAGTCAACAAAACTATACTAACATATTTACCTTTTTTTTTTTATTATTAAGATACGACTAAAATCCCCAGACTTTTGGTCACCTAAAACCTGACAAAAAATTGTAAAAAAAAACTAACGAGAGCATTTGACACAGGACTAAGACTAAATAAAAAAAATGTATGAAAAGAAATCAGCACTATTTCCAACATTAAAAGATCTCCTTCAGACTATGGAAAAGTGCATTTCAAAAATGTAATATCTCTCTGTTAATAATCTTTAATTTTCTGCGGGCTGCTGAAGTACATAGTTTGTCATCTGTTGTCTGGCAATACTGTATGAGAGTCAACCAAAGACTACATTGTAAATGATTTCCTGACATGCTTGTTCTCTCAGCTGGCTCACATTAGATCTTTTTTAAAACTGAGAATTATTGCTTTTGCAACCCTTTGTAGCTCAGTCCTGACCTTTCTGGAACATTTGAAAGAGGGTAAATCATGTCTAAACGCAGTACTTGCAAAATAGTAGAGGAACGCTTGACAGTGTTGCCGCACTACAAACAAATCGTAAGTGTCAGTGATGTTTGCCACGCAAATCTAACATGCATCCCCCCTTTTGTCTTCTCCCTGTTCCCTTTAATCCTCATTCTTCTGGAGTCGGAGCAGAAAAGACAAAGGTTTGTTTTTAAGTTGGCAGCGCTTCCTGATATGCTGCCGCTAATTGACACTCACAAGATTTGTAAGTCAGAGCGAAAGGCAAACATGTCATAAAACTTTCATGATCAAACAACGCTGGCTTTGCCGCCTGACAGTTTATTGTGAAGAAAACCGCGTCTATGCTGCGAGGCTCCGGTTCAAAAAACTTTGCTGTTATAATTAGTGTTTACTATTTAGCCTATAAGGCTGTGTGTGAGTTAAGTAGGGAGCTTATGAGATGTGTGCGCGTGCATGTAGAGGTAATCCTCCGTATCTTTAATCCTGTGTCTTTAAGATGGTTCTCCCTCGGCCAAAACTCCCGGAGTCCTTTATAAGAAATGTATGTTCAGGTCTGTTCAGGTGTGTGTGTGTGTGTGTCAGTGTGTGTATAGGAGGAGGAGGAGGAGGGGGGGGGTCCCTTCTGCACTAACCCCAAACAGTCATCTTCACTGAGGCAGCCACTCCTGATGAAGAGGAGCCAGATTTGGTTCCATGCCACCAGTCTCTTCCCGTTCCCTCGTCATCTAACCCGCTCTCTTGCTTGTTCTCCACCTCTGGCTCTTCTCTCCTTCTCTCTCTCCTTCTCTCTCTCACCTGCTTCAGCTCTCTTTCAAACCTCGTCGGACTCCTCTCCTCTCGAGCAGCTTATCTTGAGAGTTCATGCAAAACTAGATGCTTTTTTTTCTCTTCTTTTTTTTGTGGTAGGGAGGGAAAGAGGGGGGAGACTCTTTTGAGGCTCTTTGATGCAAAACTTTACATCTCCCTCCCTTCACAGAAAGTTATGGTACACTTCCATGGAAGCTGTCTGGAGTTGGGAGAATAATTCTTTGGAGACTCGTCTTTGGTGGAGGACTATCAAAGGGAGTGTCTTCAAAACAGATATTATGTGCAGGATTTCACAGCTGCGCGATATGCACAGACGCCCTTTTTTAACCCTACAGAAAGCGTGACGGATGGCCGTGCAGCTGCAGAGAGACGGAAGGTGACGGAAAGTGACAGAGAGAGAGAGAGAGAGAGACACACACACACACACACACACACACACACACGACGAGCTTACCTGCATGGGCTCAACAGCAACAGTAGAGCGCCACAGTGCAGAAATGTTTCTAATTGGAAAGCATGCATCTAGAATTCTAATGATCATGAAAGCCTTTTAACAATCACTTGATATTCAAAGTGTCTCTCTGTATGTGTCGCCCAAGCTGGGTTTAAAAAAAAAAAAATCATCTATCTTTTAGCCTTTTGAAGGAATTATTGTCATTTGATGGATATTATTCAGTAAAAATCACAGAGTAAACATTAGGAGCTGCGTAGCTTGGGCCCACCTGCTTACCCGCAGACGAACAAAACGTTTTTAGCATATCTGAAGGTTCAGTAAAGCAAACGTGGGAGCTTTGGGTTTCTCTGATACAATTTCAGCTTTTTCTTTCTTTTTTTTTTTCACAATAAAAGCCCAATCAATCTGGTACTAAGCCCAGCTAACAGTATGTTGCTCACCGTGACGCTTTTCTTTCGCACTCCACCGCGACCCCGCTCGCAAAAAAGGTCTCCACGCTCTTCTCTTTCAAGTATTTTTGTGAGCGTGAAAAGATGTTTTTTTTTTTTTTTTTTTTTTTTTTTTTTACAAGCGTGAGCTTTCCTCTTAAATTGGCATGCAGCCTTTCCCCACGGTCCGCCACCATCCACATACACCTCCACACTGCATTTATTTGGCTTCTTTAAGTGTTTTAATTAGCGGCTTTTGTATCATTTGTAAGAAACGTTGGGAAGCCGCCGGACGTCTGACTAATGTAAAAGGTGTGTGGGACGAGGTACAATTAGACGATGTACCTAAAAATTCAAAAGAGAAAGAGAGAAATCAATCAGGCTTCATTTGTTGGAAACACCTGCCGAGTGTTTGCAATTAGCTGTCGATTACCAGAGGTTGTTGTTTGGCCATCTGTCCATAAACGCTGCATCTCCCCCACTATTAAAGCAGACACTGTAGCAACAGAATGAAGTAATTCTACACGCACAAAGCCACTCACACACTTCCCTGTTCTTTCTGACCTCAGCAGGAGTGACAGTTTAACTGGCATAGATGTTGGTTTAACACACGCCAGGGATGTTGCAAACGGAGAAAAGATGAGGAAGGAAGGGAGGGAGGGATGTCGGGGTCAGGCCTGCCTCCTCTCCAGTTAATTGGCCTAGCTTGTAGCGTGCGCTTGACAGATTGAATTATCAAGCTGCCTCCACGGTCTGCAATCCCCCCGCGGTATATCCTGGTTGACTATTAATGGCCAGCTACAGCAGCCTCCTCTGTTCTGCCCGGCTCTGCCACTGTTCTCTCTGTTCTGCTCTCGTTTCTCCCCCTCTCCACTAAGTTTTTTTTTTTTTTTTTTTTTTTTTTTTTTTTAAAACCTTAAGCCGAGAATTTCCAGGCCTGTCTCCGTCCATGCTGCGGGATGCCCTTTGGACTTTCAAATTCACTTCTCTCAAAGAAAAACACTTTCAAACCAAACTTTTTTTTTTGGAGGCAGAAAGTTGTACTTCCTTTTGCGGCAACTCGGAAGCTTAATTGCCTCTACGCGGCCAACCCCCTTCATTTTGCTCTTTCAAATGCCGACGTCTTAAAGAGAAGGTATGGCTGGAGCGATGGAGCAGATAATGACAAACAGGGGAAGCAGGACGCAGGTTGATCTCCCCTCACTCTCTGAATCAGGTTCTGTTGTACAGACGACCCTAATAAAGAATCAGCGAGGGTGAAATAGAAATGGCAGAACAAAGTTGCTTCGTAGCGAAGAGTTCATTATGGTCCGTGTCCTAAAGGCTGTTACACTTCTCAACCACAAACACAGGCCTTCAACAATGGTTAATTTCAGGATACATTTGCTGCCTGACTGCTTTACTCATTTCGTTTTTTTCCACCCATTCTTTCTCTTTTCTTTAACATTTGTTTTTTAGTATTTGTACTTTTTTTGTTGAGCTACACACTCTGGATGGTGAAAGTGTGTCTCCACACAAGCGCGTTGCTAGTTTGAATCTCGAGGAGAAATGTATGTGGGGAAAGTGATTAATCCCGCTGGACTGTAATTAAAGCTGCTATTATCAGAATGTTCATATTAACAATGGATCGATTGACGACTTGCACGTGGGAGGGGTCGTCCATGATCCCATGGAACTTTTTATAGCCTTTCAGCACATTGTTTTGGTTTACTGACATCCAACTTTGCAGTTTTGGTTCATCGCTCGTATAGCATTTCCTGCTGCTGTTTTTTTTAGGCAAAAAAGCTCTAAAAAACAACTGTACGGTAGATGTCCAGTACAAATGGTAGACAGAGAAAGTTAGCATCTAGCTAATACAGTCAAATATTTAGCTGATAACAGGAGTTAGTGGACACCAAAAAAAAAAAAAAGAGTGAATATTGGACTAATAACAATATAACACTGACACTTCTCCCTTTTCCAACATCATTTTAAGGAAAACCACTTTTTGAAGAAACATGTTATCAGACTAGTCCTGTTGGAACCTTTTTCCCACGGTACATTCAGCCTTTCCTTTCTCTTGTAAAAGTGAAAAATGAACTAGGCTACTGGCATGAAAGCGAAACATAAATAACACATTTCTGTAGGATGTACAAGGATGTCTTTAAAAGCACAGTATGCAATTCCTGCCTCAAGGGGTCTCTCAATCAAAACAAAGGAAAAAGACTTTAATGAGGTTGTAAAGAAGCGTGGGATCACGGGAGTAGTCTTTGTGACTCGTGTTCATGGATGAGCTAATGTATTCACGTTGTGTTACATTTAGTCATGTTACTTCACGTTATGGCAGTTTATCCTAATGAAAAAGCAGCAACTAGCGTTGGCTATGCAACGTTAACTTCTGCGCGTTCTGAGGACGGCTTCTCGACAGAACGTGCAGCAAACGGCAAGAACGTATCGCGCTCCATCACAAGTGAGCAATACAAACAATAGTGAACAATACAGTAGCTCGCCGACTACCTTCCTCACTCCTCTGACATATCATCCGGTGTTTCCCCAGAAGCTAGAGGGACTAGAGAGGGTAAAGGGAATATTGCAGCACTGACAGGCGACGAAATGAAACGCACCCCTTGCCTTGAATAAAATTACCGATTTTGCTGGGTTCGAACATTGTTGGACATATGTGGGATAATATAGGTACAAAACTCAACAAACTATAAAACACAGGTCTAGTCGTTTTTTACATCTTTTATTGCGGAAATGTTACGTATTATACATAAGTGCAGACAATTCTACAGTCTCACACACAATCTCCTGTCAGGCTCTAAAAAGTGGTTGGAATTATTTTCTCTGGCTGCAAACATTAATCAGACTATTTTTGAACTCTTTATCGTGACATTTCGTGGTACTGGTAATTCCTCGATGTTTGACAGATGATTCAGTCACGGTCCATTTTAGTTGTTAAGACGTCAGGGGATGCTTTTCATTCCTTTTCACTCAACAAGGGTTTTATTTCCTGCGTGGTGGCAGAACACATCACACACGCAATGATGATAAATTTTACTGGGCTTCTTCAACATGCTTTTTTTGGGACTGACTTACTGCAAAACTCTCCTGTCTAAAAGAATATCTGATGTTGTGAACAACAAAAAGGTCTAGTCGTCGGATATAATTCAACCCCACTCTTTCAATCAACATATATCTTCATATACAGTATACTGCGTATGTATACGCACACATAGTCCCACAAAAAAAAGAACGAAAAACCTCCATTAAAACACTACGATTCGTATTTTTGTATTTTCTTTAATAACATTTTCACATTCTATAATATTCGAGACCATATGAATTTGGTTCCCCCCCCCAAATAAAAAACTAAAATGACCAAACTTAATAAGACTTTAGAACCACATCAGCAACTTGCCTGTCCAATTAAAAAACGTTCATATTGCTATTTCATTTAAATTTTTCTTACGTTTCTCTTTTCCTAAATGTGGTCCATGTGTTCTCGAATTGGCGAAGACATTTTTCTTCATTTGCTTGTGTTTTGTCTATTTGCATGTTGTTTACGCTTTTGGGGGCCACTGTGAGAAAACAAAAACTTCCTGCATAGCTAGAAAACCACAACGTGCCATCATTTGATTTCTGAGAACTCAACCTTGAAAGACATTGCAACTCATGTCAGTTAAAACAGGTTTGTGTTAAACAGAGTTCGTACAAAATGGCCGCCCCCTAAGGGTGGCATGTTTTTATACAGCTCACGAATGCAATTAAATAGAAGTGGCATTCAGAATTGTACTCAGAGTAAAATGAAATGTAGAAAAAGACACTCTTTTGTCCGGACTGGCATATTCCTCAGTTTGGAAACGGAGGCTGGTGTAATGGTGATGATGGCATCACCTCCCGCTGTGGCTAAAACCAGGCTGCCTGCTGGCTTCCTGACAACCCTAGCATTACAGTATAATCGCTGCTTACCATCGCTTGCACCAGGCAGACACACACAAACACGCTCCGCGCTCCCAGATATAAACAAAAATGAATGAGCTCATGCATGAACAGCGACTCGCTCGCGCGTTCGCGCATGCACACACCGGCACGAGCCAGCATACACACATCACTCCACGTGAGCACAACACAAGATCAACTGAGCCAACACATTGCCTCCTCACACGAATTATTCGCCCACTCTCACACATACACACACTCACAGCTTGTGTGTGGGCCATTGTGAGTGACAGTGAGTAGTAGCGGCAGTTATCTGTGTATGTGGGGTCGGTATGTGTCGTCTTAAAATGCCAACCGTGGGCGTCTTACTTGAAGATAAGATATTGAGAGATGTGAAGGCAAGGCTCGCCGACCCAACTTCGGTACGCACTTCAAGATAAATGTGCAGAAGATGTGTGTGCGTGGAAAGAGGAGGCAGAGGAACATGCAGGAGGAGAAAGAGAGAGAGAGAATCCCATTCCAATTATCTCTGGAGGCCTGTCCCTGTGACAAATGTCAGATAAGACTTCTGCAGCGATAAAACCCACCTGACCCTCAGGACTTTTGACCCTTCTCAGACTCTGTAGCGCTAAGACTTCTTACATTGTCTCTCCTGGTAGGCCGCTGATCCCAAAAAGGGGAATGGGATTTCGTTCTCAGCTGAATTAATTCAATAAAATAAAGCTTTTCTTTTCTCTTTCTATCTCTTTCTCTGTGCTTGAGGCTGCAGAGTGGCAGCCGGGACATCGCTGCTGGAAAACATCCAACCTGCTGTAGGTGTCATCTGGGCAACGGCAGACCAAAAGAGAGGTTAAAGGTGTAGTTCACGAGTGGGCGTAGACACTGATGAGCAAAGAAAGGAAAAACAAAACCCTAAATCAAATGATTAAGTAAGTAAAGACATGGCCAATGTTTTTACAAGGCCACCACGGAAACGTAGCTCTGAAAAAGGGCTTTCTTCTGTGCACAATTAACGCAGCGTGAGTCACTAAATAAAACTTTTGATGGACTTAAAAAAGCAATGGAACGAAATGAAAAGAGAAAGGTTGCATATAAACCCAGACAGAAAGCCATCTGATATCTTAATGAAATCCCAGTTTAATTAGGCCCAGATGTGAACTGGATATATTTGTCAAGAATGTTTAATTAAAAAAAGGCGTATTCACAGTAGTGCATGAGCGTGTTTATTGATGGACCATTGCAAGGCGAACTTCAGACGACTGCAGAACTGCTCTTTCAGGTCAGAAAGACCAATAGCAGGCATGTCTCTAGGCGAAGAATGCACCTGAAACCTGAGTGTGCCCGCGCTCCAATTTTGTGGTTGCACGAGGTAAATCTAGCCAGTACTACTTCCTCTGTCCGCTCCAGAACAGCTGGACTTCTTGGAGGCTTGGATTCAACAAGGCGCCAACTTATTCCACAGGGATCCAGCCACGTCCTGGTCTGATTGCAGTTTATTTAGGCATCATGTTCATTTTTGAAACATCCACTCCCTTATTTAGTCGACAGAAAACGCGTTTCGTGCTTGTGAAGACTCTCCGCACATCATCGCGTGCTGTTTCTGCCGCACACTCCTGACCTCAGACGTCGGACCGAGTCTTTCCTACATGCTGACATTTTGCGTCTCAACGTCGAATACCTGCAAAACCAATGACATTGTCATCAGCCCCAGATGCACTTTGTGTTTAGCGCTAATTAGCAAACGTTAGCATAGTCCTGTTCCTAAGTGCTGCTCTGAGTATGTCTGTACTCTGTCTTGTTGAGATCGGAAGGAAACTACTGTGACAGTTCCATGGTTGGTGCTTAAAACCTGCCATGTTAAATACATTTCAACTGCCTGCACGTCGGGATGCAGCTCTTCCGTGACCTTATTTTTTCATACATAAAGCTGAGACAAGCTGGATGGTTAGAAGGTCAGCTCACCAGCACAGTCGACCGTTCGCCGCAGAAGCTCGCTTCTGCAACACAGTCCTATGGGTCAGCCTGTGTGTGTGTGTGTGTGTGTGTGTGTGTGTGTGTGTGTGTGTGCGTGCGTGTAGCAGCATCTACGTCTGCTGTTGCAATGGAGCAGAGCAGTTCCTTGGTCTAGCTAGCTAAACTGTTTTAAGTACAAGTAATCATGCTACTTTGTTTTCTTTAGATTTTTTTTGGCACTTTTGGAAAACGACTTTTGGTACATTACCAACGCCTTGTTGTTAAAAAAAAAAAAAAAAAAAAAAGAAGCTCAGTTGTACCATGAACATGCTTTCTAATTTGCAAGTTGTTTCACTGTCTGGATTACTTTTCGGTTGATGTCTCTCGAGACTGAGGTGGCTCCTCCAGATATCTTATCATTGGCGTCACTTCCTATGTCATCTGTCACATTTTGCCTGCAAAGAACTATAACTCCACACTGCTATCAAACAAGAGTTTCTGGTTTGAATGCAGTGATGACAATCCTCCATTTTTGTGGAGAGTTACCCTGGCAGGTTGGCAGGAGATACTGCAGCGATGATGTTTCCACCTCCTTGTCCCTTCTTGTTTCTTTCACTGTCTGTCTCTCTTTATGTGACTCTTCTATCTTTGTCTTTATTATTGGAAAAGAACCCACCAGAGTTGACAGCCAAGTACAAGTGAAACTGCACTGTGCAAACACTATGAGTTACTCAAGCAATGCCTCAGAAATACTGATATATATATATATATATATATATATATATACTATATTGCTGCTGAGATGAACAGTGAGAGCCACAGACATACAGTAAGGGGAGAAAGAAAAAATAAAACCATTTTTTTTCATTAAGTATTTAAAAGGATTTTTGCGTGTTTGAGTCCTGTTTCATATTAATATGAACAAGGCATTTTGTCTCATGGGTCTCAAAGTGTTTAAATCATGTTTCCTTGCTCTCCTTAAAAATGGTATTAAGAGGCACCCTGTGTGGTTTTTGACCAGCACAAAAAAGATGGAATAATTTGAATCTTATCAACACTCCATACGGTAAACTTTTACATTTAAATACCACCTCATTTATAGTATTTAGATATTTTACTATGGAAATCATCTATCCAAATTCTTTTATTTAGATTTTCCTGTAGGTAATTGATTTTATTTGAGATGGAAAATTCAAACTGAACCAAAGAATTTCAGACGAAAACTTGAATTTTCTGAATTGGTAAGGCTGAAAAAGATAAACTAATATAAAAAAAAAAAATTACCTACAGAAACTTTCAAAGACTTTCAAATTCCATAACACTATATGGTCATGCTACAAGTTTAGAAAAAAATTATATTTTGAAAATGTTTCTATGATGAAGGAAATTGGTTTAACGTGTCTGTTGGGCCTCAGGGATTCATACAATTTAAAAACACTGAATATACACATAATTGAGTCCTTCTTCTAGACCCCCTGCTGCCACACCTCACCGGGCCGTGTGCCTGCAATCCACCACGTCACATTTCACCAAACGTCTTCAGAGTTCATACTGAAAAGCTTTGCAAAAAGTGGACTTAAGGGTCGATCCACTCCATATAGACCTCTAATATGCAGACGAAAGCAAACTATTTTGAATTCAGATTCACAGCCTACGAACATGCAATACACACACACACACACACACGCACACACACGCACACACACACACGGATCCAGCCGCAGAGCCTTTTTAAAGTAGGACATGAGAACACCCCCCCACCCCTTTCATATTATGCAGACAGTTCTCAGACCCCAGCAGTGGTGTACAGAGCACCCATGGGACCCTATTACCAGTGACACCACCAGACTCCACAACCCTACGGCAACACATAGTGACAGAAAGAGAGAGAGAGTGAGTGTTGGAAGGAAAAGACGAGACAGAGACAAAACGCAAAGCAGAAAGAAAGAGGAAGCGAGGAAAATGAGCGAGAAAATGGCCATGGGGTGGAAAAAGAAGGTGGGACGAAAAAAAAAAGAGGGAGGAAGAAGAACAAGGGAAACAACGGGGATGGAGTGGAGGGAAAGAGATCAACAGGAGGAGGTCAGAAGGGCTGGAAACATTTCCTCTTGGTTTTAGGAACTATTTCAGACGTCGCTGTTTTCGAATTCTCATGTAAACCTCCTGAAATGTCTCCTAGTGTGGGCCGAAATGCAGCAAAAAGCAGGTTCTTCCTCTTTTCTAAAATAATTTTCCGTGTCAATAATCGGACATCTGCGACCTCTCACATGCGTTAATTGACAATAATTCTGAGATTTTCCGCTTTTCCTCCTAATTTCCACGCAGACCAGCGCACTGTAATTACAGCTTTTCTTCCCATTCCTTTCAATGTCCTATAATTGTCTTTTTGACACACAGAAGCCATGTCGCGTGTCAGCACGGGGGTATGAGTGTGTGTGTGTGTATTACCCGGTGTATAATACTGTTCTTTCTTACCTCCCTATCTGTCTCTGAACAAGTCATTAGGCATCTGTGTAGATCTGACTGTGAATTCTACACAAACACTTGCAGGAAAGTGTGTGTCCGCATGTGTCTACAGGGTGGCGTTTGCAGCACTAGTTATTTTTTTCCTCCGCAGTAATTGTGTACAGTTGCTGAGACAGTCATTACTGTGAGAGATGAGCCGGAGCCCGTCGTAGGTTTTCTCCTCTCTCAAACAGGCAGATGTCTCCTCTTGATCTCCGTCTGTTCCCTTTTGTCTCGCCGCGCAAAGCGTTTGGTGGGATATTCTCCGAGTCAATTTGCTAACGAGCAACTAACGAGGAGATAAGGCCAATTAAGATAATAGTGATTGTGATGACGGTAATTATGACGGAGAGATTGGTGAGCCACCGGGTCAGCTTCAGGGAGAGGCAAAGTAGGCACGGATGAGAAGCAGGAACAAAAAAAACTAAGAAAACAGCCCCCCCCCCTCCTCGAGAAATAACTTGTGTGATTGGAATTGAGTGCAATTAAGGAGCGACGGCAAACATCTTTTCAGTGATTGAAGAAACTTATGCTATTCGCGGTAACCGACACATCCACCTTGATGAGAAAGAGACGCACGCGCTTCACACGCGGTGACAGATTTCAGGCCAGAGAAAAGAAAGACGAGCAATCAGCCAGAAAATGTGGACACGTTGTTAAAAAAAAAAAAAAGGAGAACATCAGGCAAATGATAATTGTCAATTTTACAGTAAAAAGGAGTTTGTCATTCTATGGCGTGACTTTGCTGTGACTGACAGCATGTTGCATATATCTGTCTGCTTTTAAGAGCTCGTAATGGTGATGGAGGTGCTAAAGCGCCGCAGGAAAGGCTAGGAGCGGTGTGTGTGTGTGTGTGTGTGTGTGTGTGTGCCCCTGATGTGTTCTCCCCCGAGGGTAACAAATGTGCAATGATCATTTGTTTCCCACACACACACACACACACACACACGATCACAAACATATAAAGAGCTCCAATAGAAAATAAACAAGCCCACTGTCAGATGGCCACATTCAAATAGTGAAAGATTATTTAAACAACACATTCAATACAAAAATGTTTTATTATCTGGCTCCAAGTGCTTTGGGCACACACACACACACACACTGATCTGGTATGCGGTAACCTCCCCTATAACCCCTCTCAGCTACACAAAGACACAGTAAGTGTCTCAGGTTAGAAATTGGATGTGTCAAGTGTTCACTCTAGCGTGAAATACATAATAGTGCGACATTTTCCTCTTTCCTTTACTTTTTTTCTTTTCTCCTTATTTTTCTTTTTTTTACGTCCCCACACCTTCATTCCCAAGATTTGGTACAGCCAACTTCCCCCTGTCCTGCAGTCGTCATCCAACCCCCCCAGGCTCCTACAAAATGACGTTCACATACAACTAAACCGCATTCTGCAATTATGTTTCGAGGAAAACATACTTTTTACCTGGTTGGCGGACGCAACAAAATGACTTGCTTAGGTTTAGAATATGATCATGGTTTGGCTTAAAATAAGCACGTTAACTACGCTATTTAAGTTACCGACTTCAATGAAACGTTGGCTGCTGGTTTTATATGGGACACGGGTCTGCTGGGGGAAAGTCTTGTGTTTCTCTTTCACCCATGCACCCACCCCGACCTCAAACTTCCGCGGACTTTGATTTAAAAAAAAAAATGCATTTGTGATACGTGAAAAAGTCAAAAGTAATCCGGTAGAAGAAAAAAACGTTTCTCTCAAAACGCGACTGACAATGCAGTTCCGTTGTACGGGAAAGTCACATATGATCATCGTCACGACCACAGACACAGAGTAGGAAACGAAAGAAGACTGTAAAGCAAACGTCTTTACTGGTACAATGATAGTAGAAACTCAAATAGTCACTACAAGGATTTACAATAAGTCTCTCCATAAGGCTGGTACGCAGGCTCATGACACAAAGACATAACAAGGCAAGAGGAGACGGGACTATTTAAACACGAGGTGAGTGAGCACGGGTGGAAACAATCAGGGGCGGGGCAGACGCTGAGGAAAAGCGGGAAAACACACAAGGAAGCAAAGGGATCAGGCATGGGTGACAAAAGGTAAGTACATATTAAACAGGAAGTGCAAAGGCAGACAGTGACTGACAAGACTGGACGTACGACACGGTGACTTGGCGAATGACTGACATATTTTACGAGACATGACAACTACTTTGGCAACCCATAGGTGCCACTATTCCAGCGACGGGACCAGGATCCCTCACTGGCTTCCCACACAAAAACGTTTGAGCCGATTGGATTAAATACAACTGGAATGTAAGTCATGTTACTGGTTTCCTTAAAGGGTTTTTTTTTACTCATGGAAATGTATCATCACCCCGGGCTTCAGCCATCCGTCTTCAGCCATCTTGGTAGGCACTTGATAAACGGACGATGTGAATAGTAAATTGCAGACTGCGTGGTGTTAATTTGCCAGGTAATTATAGCTGTAATTAGTAGTGGTTAGTAAATCATTTGACATTTTAGTTGGATTATTACACAATTGCTCTGAGATTCCTCCTCAGTTTGTAGGTTTAATTTGGTAAACGGGGACCGTGGAAACGGAAATCAACTCCCAGCTCTAAAGCGAGAGATTTGAAAGTGTGCAATGCTACTTCAAAGGAAGTCTGTCTCTGTGAAATGATATCTTTCTACAGTCTTTAATCATTCAATTAAAGCCAGGGCTCAAATCTCTTCTTCTTCATTTCCATTTCTATCACATCTATGATCCGATCCATCTGTTGATATGTACAGTACTTACTTCAGGCTGCCTTAAGCTGTGGAGGGAGTCTTTCTGTACTCATAGCTGATGGAAGCAGGGACGTATCCTGCCAGATCAAATCATAAGAGAACAAAAGTGGGATTGAATAATGGGCCTGTATGTGCTGTAAACTACTCCACGTGAGATTATTTCATTTTACAGTAATAACAAAAGCTCTTGAGAGTAATAGATTTGCACTAAGTGGGCAGATTAGTGAAATATGGAGGGATAAAGATTGTTTTCTTTTTGTAGTGAACAATAAACAAAAAAGAAAAAACAAGTTTTGACTCGGATTGTCCTGCAGATAAAAAGTGGGTGTCAAGCCCAGGCCAAAAATAACCCTGGTGATGCCACAGAAGACATTAGACAAGACATGTGTATTATTTTCTTTCTGTAATATGAATAATAAATATAACTATCTTCATTTATAGAGTGCTTTTTAAAATCCGCTGTGTGCTTCACAGTGGCATCAAAATAAAACTGGTTTAAGAGAAAACAGATTAAAAAAAATAAATACCACTGGTGTGTAAAAACCAATGAACTGTAGAAAAAAGGTTAAGAACTTTTAAAGGAAATAAAAGACAGTTCGAAGAAGCCCACTGCTGTTTGAAATGCGACGGGTGTATGTTGACTTTAAACACACATGAAGGTTGGTTCCATAAAGGAAGTATGACCGCATTTAATAACACGCGGTGCAGCCTTCGGGTTGAAAGGTTGTTAGAAAGTTGATTATGAGCCCTTTTTCTTTTTCTTTGACGAAAACCCTGAAGACAGAAATGTGAGTACAAACACACTCATCTTCAGATTCCCTCCTCTCGACGCAGAGCTGTTTTATTCAGCTTTATTATCAGTCACGTGAGCCACTCCCGACACTACGTTTCTGATGAATCTTTTTTTCTCTTCCCTCCTTTGTCTTTACACCTCTTATCTGCTTTTGGCGCAGCGACTTGCATCAGTAAGGTGAGGAATATACCTTACTGACTTACAATGAAATGTTCTTTTGAAGTACAAACTCAATTAAACTAACACATCTTAACCACATAAAGCAAAGGCAAATATGTGTTCCTTAGATGGTGTGTATGGCGTATGAGTGCCAAGGGAAGCATCTTAATGGATAATGCAAGCAAAGACACCTTGCTGCTATTCCCCATCTCCAGATGCTTTTTTTTTTTTTGTTGTTTAGTAGTACAGAATTGTCATAAACAATTAGCCTGTCTTGCCCGTATGCACACTTGAAATGTTGTTTTCCTTTCTGTGTTTTTTTTTTTTTTTACATTTTTTATAAAAAATAATACAGCTAAATTAAATTCAGGATGAATGTCGGGCAGACTGAGATTGGTGCTCTCCTGTGATGCCACATCTACTTAACAACTGCAGCAGTACAGTTCCCAGGAATAAATTGGATGAATCATTTTCACAGTGTCGATGACGCTGAAAGAATACCATAGCAGCACAAAAAAAAAAAAAAAAAAAAAAACACAACGAGATGCCCTCGTATATGCAAGACTCTACAGGCCTTGTCAAGGTTTCCAAAAAAAAAAAAAAAGGTGAGATTTTTCTCGATGAATTTCAGTGAAAACTGGAGAGATTTATTAGTGCAACACATATTTATGGAAATGTATTCCCTAATGTATTTGTGTAAGATGAGGTGAAAATGTAAGGATTTTTTTCCCCCAGGTACAAAACAAAAAAACTGCCTTTAACCACCTGCGAGATGGTGAAGATCCAATAAATGTGAAAAAGGGGGTAAAGGTCAACTCCTGCAGGTGCGGTTCCTCCACAGCGATTATCATCCGCCACCAGGCTCCGATGGCAAGAGCAGATAGACAGCCTCCGCCTTGTATGTTTACTGCCAATATTGCTTTTAAAGAGACGCCGTCCTTCAAGGCTCCTGAGGATGGCCCTGACATTTCAAGGGAACATTCTCTTAAAGGTGGCGTCTTTATTGTGAAGTCTATTGAAAGTGACAACAACAGCTCACATTTACTGGCCTCTCCTTACCGTCCAACTTTGGTGCAGATGGAAGTGGTCGTCTTTGACCTGACGTATTTTACTTCCACTCTGGATTTGAAGCCATTTATGAGCAGTACGTTGCCTGGGAAGACTGGACTGGATTTTTCGGGGGAAATAACTTGGAAGGGGAAGTAATTTGGTTTCAGTTTTTAGAACAAACTGAAAATGTTTTTTTTTTTTTTTTTTTTTGAGACTTTCTATATGTCAGTAGAAGGTCTTAGAAGGAAGTTAGGTAGAAAAGCACTTACTTTTGCATTTAATTTGGGTAAATAACAAACTGTGTTGAGGAACAATTAATTACAGATCATCACAAAATCACAATACAGATTGACGATTTTTTTCTCCACGTGTGCCTTTTGGCATCCCCAAATTAATTACAGAGAATACTCACTTTAGGCAATCATAACTGTCAGCCAGAAATTAGGCGCGCAGAGGATCTAATAATCTAAGGACGAGCAAATGACAGTAATTTACCTTCCACCTTCCTATGATACAACAAACTCCTCGCGGTTCCCCGGCTCATTCTGGAGCAAATAGACTCTAAAGACAAGCTCTTATCTCATCCTTTAAAACCTTGCGGTAATTGTCCTCCTTTGCTCGAAGATGGGAGTTCACACCTCTTCCTCCACATCTTGGTTCTTTTATGTGTCTGATGTAGTGGTGAATCACACTCAGCCATCTTTTATGCCCCCTTTAATAGACACTCACGGTAATTGCGCCGTTAACTTTGGGGACTTCTGGCACGGATGCTCAGGAAGGAACGCGCCTGTGTTTTTGGGATTGGATGAGATTGGAGTGCTATTTTGGGCTTCAACTGCTGTAATAATGATATGCAGGAGAGCGGAGCTTGGTGTTGCATATATTACATACACGATGGTTTCCAGTTTCAAGTGCTGTCACATAACTGCATTCTCTAAGAAATAGACTTCAGAGGTATTTGCGTAAATTCCGATGTGGCAGCTCAACAGTAGCTTTATCATGGGCTGAAATGAAATACATCTACAAGGAAATATAAGGGAACATCAACATTCCAGTGAGGCGATGCGAGTAGTATCCTCTGGCATCCAGAGCGTTTAGAGCTTATATACAGCGGCCCTAGTCCTGCAACGTGACAGCAGCAGGCTCACACTCTCTGGAATACCAAACAGGCTTTGATTTAAACAGCAACTTTCTCTAACTCAACGTGAAACGACCAATCTCCAACCCCTGCGCCCCTGCTTTTCTGCCCTGTGCTGGGGGTTAAATGGCTTTAACTCGAGAGGCAAAAAGGCAAGATGGACGCGAGGTGAGTCGCAGGGTGCCAGGGATTATTGGCAAGGAGCCCAGGGGTGTGTCAGGGTGGGGGGGGGGGGGCAGTTTGTGGGTGCTCAGTGGTGGTGGAGAGGGTGAAGCGCTGGTCAAGCACCGCTGCCTGGTTGTCTGGAGTGACCCACCGCCTTGGAAAGTCCACCGGAGGCTAATTTCATCCTCCAGTGAGCAGGGGAGCAAAGGGGAGCTGGCTTTCCTCCGAGGCCCATGTCAAGCCCCCTCTTATAGCCTTGGGATTGACATGGCTCCCTGAGGGGCGTCTGGTGGTGGTGGGGGGGTGGAGGTGATGAAGCAGCGCGGTGGGCTGGGAGTTGCGAGGAGGAGTGGAGGAGCATGATTGAGGTGGATGAGAGAGGCTGTCTCACTGAGACTGACTGTGGAGCAGACACCCGAGAGATACCTGGAGTAGGAATCTGTTTCAGAGGAAGAGGAGGTTGGCAGTCAAAGCAAAGACACATGGATTGAAGGGGATGATGGATAGGACATGGGAGCGTTTGTTTTATCTTCTGATTAGACTTGGGTTGTGAGTTAGCTGCTTCTCTATCGGCGCTGTGCGTTAAGGACGAGGAGTCGCATGCTCTTAAAACATGACGCGGCAGAACTGAATATTTTCTGACATGAAAATTGTTTTCATGTCAGAAAATGTTTCGATTTGAAGTTTTTCAGGTTCATCCACGCAACAGTTGTTCTTTTTTTTGCACCGTACATTTTTGAAACACTGTATGAGGTCGTATTCAAATGATAGCTAATGACTTTCAAACAGTCGATGTATCAAGTGAGCACACCTCAGTTGTAAGCTGGACGGCAACGAATGTACCGAACATGTGTGTCTGTGTGTGTGTTTAGGGTTAGTGTCGATTTATAAGGCCGTGCGATAGACACATCTTTGGCTCAGCGTCTTCGTGTGAGTTTGCCAAACCAAGGGCGTAATCCTATTACCTTTGTATGCAATCGGATCACATCTGTTCCGTTTGCACACACCCACAGGCTTTAAATATGAAACATCTGTTCAGAAAGTGCTGACTTTAATCGACAACATATTAATACAGAAAAAACTAAAGAAAAAACTGAATAGTGAATGTTTCACAACAATGTATCTTTAGCCATTAAATGTCCTGTTATCAGCCTCAAAAGTTATGGGTTAGAAGGTGCCTGCTATTCCATCAATCGCCCTGACATTGCGGTACAGGTTCACCCCTGGATGAATTGTTAAGTTATTGTCCGTCCAAAATGTTGGTTTACCTGCAAAAGTAATGGCACCTTATTACATGTGTGGGAACAGCTAATTAACAAACGTTAGCATGCTAACACGCTGAACAAAGATGGTGGAAATGGCACCTGCTAAAATATGTTAGGATCGTCACCGTGAGCTGATGTTTATCAGGTACCATTTGCGCCATTTTTGTTTACCGTGTTAGCGTGCTAACATTTGTTGAAGCTAGCACTTAGACTCTTAGCGTCATTGTTGTACGCTAACGGAATCACTGTGGGAACGCTGAATTCATCAAAGCATGCAGGGATTGTTGAGGTTTGCATTAAGAGCAGACAGCACTAAACATGTGAAACGGACAGATCAGAAAACATAGAGGCTTTTACTAAAGTATTAGACAAAAATAGTATAAAACAGTGAACATCCAAAGTAGAAATAAAGGCCTCACTCTCTGCAGTTTACTAAAAATAAAATCCACTATGAGATTTAATGGTATTCTTAAATACTTCTGCTTTTAATTGGCTTCGTTCATTAAAATGTTGCACCTTCACTTGTGAGTTTTAGATAAAATAACACAGTGTCACTGAAACCACTGAGGTGTCAAACCTGGTTGAATTCGAGCTTCTTATCCGTTTTACCTGAGAGCCCGATTCCAGCACGGACCTTTATTATCGGCCTTATTAGGCAGTCAAAAAGCTCTTAGCCGCATCGACCTGTCCACATGGATCTCGCACTGCAAATTGGAAATATATCATGTTCATCAGACGTTAGCCCCATCCATTGTGGCAGACGAATTTACAACCATTTCATCTTTATAAATAACGCAATTAGGTGGATGACCTTGAGAGGGCTCTTGCCATTGTTTTTTATGATAGCCATCCGCGGTAATTACACATTGATTGAGTCTCCTGACAAATAGAAGGGTTGAATGAGAGACAGGGGCCCCTCTCTCTCTCTCTCTCTCTCTCTCCCCCATTATGAGTGATAAGTATAAGCTCCTGCTGCTCTGTTCTGGTCTTAGACGACCCCAGCAAAGGGAGAGAGAGAGAGAGGGAGAGAGAGAGAGAGAGAGAGAGAGAGGGAGGAGTAGGAGAGTAAGGTACAGCGGGAACAGAAAAGATGTGATATTTCATTATCCCTTCACATCGTTAGTTAGAGATACACAGTGACAAGACAGTGTTAGCAGATAAATCAGATACCGAGGTGACGGCAGGAGCTAATAGAGGTTCGATGGTTAACTAACAGCCTGGATTTATTCAACTCAGAGACTACGACCTGCCGGCTCACATCCGCAGTTCATAAACTTAAGTGAAGAAGAGGACGAAACCTTCATACAGGGAAGAGACTGAGAGACTCTTCTGTAAGTAAGTCATGTCATTTAACGATTACAGACATAATTAGAAGGGCACTTGGAGAGCCCAGACCTACGGCAAGGCTGTTTCCATACGTGGGGGGAAAAAAAGTTTCATGAAAAACACAAACTCCTTGGCAGAGGTAATAAATATAATAAATAGCTTCAAAGCAATTCAATTCTTGTCATAATTTGACTGGAATTCCAAGATACAAAAATATTAATGCAAAAATACATGTTTTGTCTCCTCTTTATTTATTTATCCTGATTTTGTCTCTCTGATTTCATCTGGTAAGTTGTTTCTCTATTTCCTATGGAAGACTGTACACTCAGTGATGCTGAGTGCTTTATAAATAAGCTGCATTACTCCTGGTAGGATTACTATTATTGAGCCTGGGCTCTGAATGCATAACGTATAGCTGTATATGGATACAAATGGTGTTATGATCATTTAAAGAGCCTTTGGTCTATTGCCGCCAGCCACTTGTTGAGGGATCGATATAGAAGCTTTAGATCAATACAGAGGTTTTAAGAAAAGGCTTTTACGGAATGGACTCATAATGACCCGTGGACCAGCATTAATACAGCAGAAGAAGAATCTTTGACTACTAGGGTCATCAAAGTAAATGAACATGTATCGAAAACATTTATTCTCCGTCCAAACATGCAAACTGTCCGAATCAGCGCTTTAAGGCAAGAAATCCAGTCACTCACAATAACAAATAAAATCACATATAAAACATTATAGCCCACAGAGCAACAGCTGAACCAAAACTAAATGACATTTCAGTCCAAAGGTCAGGGGGAAATTTTCCGGAAAGCTTCGTCCTTATCTGATCTACAACCAGTGACTATAATGCAAAGTGTCAGGGCGGGGTCGAAGGCCGCGACACTGTTTGCGGAGATGTCACCCTTGATTCAGGCAAACACTCGGACACACACGCGCACAAATGCACACACGTCGACACACGAGCACTTATGCCCACAGACTTAATGGAGAGCCACACGCGCTCATCTACTAATATTTTCGCCATGTATGTGTCAAGACATGCAGAAGCACAGAAACACACACTTTCTATTATCTGTGGGACACTTTGGCTTGTGGTAAAATGACCCTGTTGTCATTCAGCTTTACATCTCTTCCCTTGAGGTTGGACTGGAGAGAGGAAAAGAGTGGAAGATGAGGGGGGGGTAGAGAGAGAGAGAGAGGGGGGGGGGGGGGTTGCATGAGAAGAAAGTGCCGGAGACTGCAAATCCGTTACAAAGGCGAGTCATTGATTCTGGGATGGGGAATTAATGAAGCCTCGGCCGGATATGACAGTACAGTGTCAGACGGTGAAGAGTTATGCAGGCCGTTGGGCTCTGGCAGCCATTAGCTTACAGATAGTGTATGTCTGAGGATGACAAAAGAAGAAGCAGGACAAGTTAAAAAGGCATTCATTTAAAAAAAAAAAAAGGGGGGGAAAAAAAAGCCAATTCTCCGACGCAATGTAGGCACATCTTTAGGCGTAGCTGTCGCCCTTAATGGTAGTTTTCACTCATAGCCGTTCAGAGTCTGCTCTTATCTCAAACAAACGCTCTCTGGTGTCGTTTCATTTCTGATGAGTCATGGTTGCGATAAATCAAGTGTAATGTGTCTGTTTTTGTGCTCGAATTTTGCCAGAAAGAGAGTTTGTTTCAGGCTATATCAAATGTTCTTTTATCTTGATGATTCAAAAGAGATTAAATGGTGCCATTATTGCTGTACCAATATCATTTGACTTACTGTATGAGCATATATATATATATATATATATATGTCTCTGTTGAGCATATTGAACATTTAAAATGTCCATTTCTAAAAACAAATGAAACAAAGAAACTAGAAAAAGTGCAGATCCCCAGCAGGTGTCTCTCCCTTGCTCCTCCCAAACAAAAAGTTGAATCTCCCTCAATTGTCAAGATGGCGGCGAAGATGACAAAAGCTGGGGGATTTATTCTTCTTGCATCGTGCCAAACTTAAGTAGATCGCAACATATCGGGTATGGAATTAATTCTGCAGATGCTCCAGTTCAAAATGGGACCAAACTTCTGTTCATCGATGTCAGTTTTTGAGCCACAACAAAGACCATAATGTAGCCTTCAGCCGACTACGTAAGGGTGCTTTTTAGCCTAGCCGATTGCCAGAGATGCTTCTTGCTACTGAAGCAGTTGTTGATCACGCGGGGGCCCACTACCGGCCGCTTACGAGGAGTCAGCAGTCATGTATTGTATTTTCATGCATGCGTTTACTGTGTCCTAATTCAATGAAAATCACATGTTAAATGCCGATTATGTAGCCGCTTTAAAATCAAATCACAAAAACAGAGAAGAAAGTGAAAAGGTGCATCACTTAAAACAGTTTCCTGTCAGCCAGCTGGCTGCGGGGACAATACTATTGACAGTACATTTAATAGCATTTGTGATCGACTGTCTGCAGTTGTAAAGTCAGACTGCAGGAAACGGTACAAACACACACTTTGATCTTTTTCTATTTAGCGTTGGTAAACTTAATTTCAGAGTTTTCACCGGCTGGTTTAACGGAGGAGGATCAGCTCATTCTAAATAAATGTAACCTTAATTATGATACAGTACATGTGTGCGTGAAAAGGAAATGTGTTTTGTATTCTACTTCGTCTTTTTAGCCACGTTATGTGTATCTGAAGGGTGAACCTAGCCTGCATATGGGTGTGCCTTTATCTCTGCGTGTCATACTCAGTTACTGGCCACAGATAAATAATAGCACAAAGCCTGGAAGCAGCACCGGCGCACATTAACCGATAGATCTGAAGAGACAAGTGTTGCGGGCAGATTCATCGCAAACACACTCGTGTGACAGTCTGGATGGAAATTCAAGTTTCCAGAAAACCTCTCAAACCAGAACAAAGCACCCAGACGGCTTTGGTTCCGATATTAATGGCAATTGGTTAATAATGGTTTTATTTTTCAAAGGTAAAACATCTGAGCTGTGAAAAAAGAAAGTGCAGCTGTGGGACAGAATCCGACCGGAGCCAACATTTGGACAAGTTGGTTTGAAACTTCAAAATACTGAGGAACATGCTGCGGGATCTAAGCTCTTTTGGCTCTTTTATTCATTATATATATATATATATATATATATGAAGTTCCCGTTTCCTCCGTCACTCCTACATGAAAGCGCGGCGATCCCGGCAGTCAATCATCATTTTCAGGTAATATCTCCGCCACTTCATCACTGCAGGATCTCTGCTATGATTTAAACTCTCGAACAATTTAAAGGAAGTTTGCTAACAGTCTAATCTTGTCCGAGATGAAAAATGTCAATATTCATTCCTGTCAAGAAAATATATGACACCTGGGATTCCCTGGAGAGGAATGAAGGACACGCAAGCATTTTCAGCACAGGCAATATACACACACCCACACTCTCTCTCAGTCTCTCTCTCTCTCTCTCTCTCTCTCTCTCTCTTTCTATCCCTCTCTCTCTCTCTCTCTCTCTCTCTCTGTCTCTCTCTTTCTTGCACACCACAAAAAACATTTCCAGCCATGATAGTGGCTCATTGAGGGAATCTGGCAGCACTGATTATCTGCAGGTATTCCTGTCTGACCTGGATTCGAGGGTTATTAGGGTGAACTGGTCCGACTGCCTGGTCCCCTTCTCCTCCCTCCCTCCCCCACTGCCTCCCTCCCCTCCCCGCTCCTCCTTCATCGCAAGCCATTAATGCAGAGGCATAGCTGCGCCCGCATCTAAATGTTTCATTATAGCAAGAGTGGAGATACCAATTTCTTTGCCCATCTCTCCTCACTTCTCCCGACGCACTCCTCTTCAACGACCCTCCGCACCCGCCACCCTCCACCCCGCCGCCGAGGGAGGAGAGCAAAGCATGACAAATTGAAATAAATGAGAGAGGAGGAAAAAGGTGGTGTGAGGACAATGCCAGCGCCCGGCTCCTCCTCCGGTCGGAAAAGGAGAAAGACGGCAAGAGAGAAGAGGAAGATGATGCAGAAAGCAGAAAAAGGCTTGTGAGGATTCAGCCAAATGGATCAAGTGAGAAGAGAGGGAGAGAGAGAGAGAGGGGGGGGGACTGAGTGATGGCGAGAAAGACAGATTATTTATCCAACTATTATTATCATTTCACCACCAGCTGTCCTGTCTCAGTCCTCTGTTTCATCCTCTGTTCCCTCTCTCTGCTATGAGTAATGAGTTGCAGTAATTGGTGGATCTTATTGACCTTTCCGGCTCTTCATTTCTACGTGCGTGCATCTGTATGCATGTGTGCGTGCCACAGGTTCCCGCTCGGGTTATGTACATTACAATATTTCCTCTTATTCCATCCAGCTCACGAAGCGCTCTTAACAATGTTTTGCTATGTAATGGGACAAATTGGGCCGACCCTGTCAGAGAAGAGGATATGGGCAATAATGGTGTCTAGTCAAAAAAAAAAAAAAAAAAAGAGGCTTCTTGCGTCAAAACAATTCCACTCTGGTCAGCTGTACGTTCTACTCATTAAGACTTTTTTTTTTTTTTTTTAATGGGGACTCCCTGTGTGGAGGCTCAATCGTCTATTTTATTTTATTTTTCACGTTGTGATTTTTATTGAAAGTAATTGCCCTGCTTGTCTATTTAAAATTGAGATTCTCTCCAAAGTCAAATCCACAAAACCTGAAAATGAACAAAACATCAAAGCACTGAGCTTTGTAACAAAGTAATAAACAAGCATGCTGGATCTGCCCCGATAACACAGGTCCATTGATCTACTGATTGATAAAATATCTGATTATGATGTGAATTGAAAAAAAGCTTAAGAAGATCTGACTTTTGAAGCCATTTCTGTGGTCTTGCTCGCTTGTTATGACCTAAACACAACTCATTATTTGATAGGAGCCTTTTTTTTCACCGTACACATCTGACGCGATTGGAAGAGAAGCTTCGGTTTCTCTTCGTGAAGGCAGAGAAGTCTAGCGTCAGGCGAGTGTTTCAGCCTTGGGAAACTTCAAACTGACTGTGCATAGCGAGGACTTAAGACGTTGATATTCAAATCATATGACACAGACTGTCTGTATCAGATTTGTTTCCATCATTATAACCATACCATATTAATTAAAAACATTCAGGAGGTTAATACTCGCCATGCTGTTCAAAGCCCCTTAGGAACAACTTTTACATTTGTGAAAGCACAATTTGATCTTAAAGTTGTGTGTGGATATACTGTATATATATACAGGTATATATATCTATATATATATACAGGTATATATATCTATATATATATATATATATACACAGGTATATATATCTATATATATATATACACAGGTATATATATCACGCAAGAGGAAGCATGACATTTGGTGACTTATTTCCTGGTTGCTTCACAATAGATGCTGTCCCGTTGATTTATGTGGTAAAGAAGCAAGGATACAGTTTCCAATTATTACTGGGAAAACGGCTCACATCAGTCAGGAAAAATCCTATCGCTTAAGCTGGTTTTCCTGGATACTTTTGCTGCAGACTTCGGCTGAAAAACCTTTTACCAGTGACTTTTACCAGGGAACGCGGGAACACACAGATCCAGGTTTCATTCCTGGGTTGTAGTTCCCGATCTCCAAAGAAATCCCTGTTTTCGAGCTAGTTCTTCTTAGTAGATTTAATCCGACCCAAGCGCGTAAGGGTGTGTGTGCCTTTGCTTCCCATTTGAAAGACGGATAATTCAATAAAATGTCAACGGCACAACAGGGACCCGAGAGTCACTTTCTCAACAGGTCGTGCCACAAAGAAAACAAGAACCATTCTCAGAACCAGCCAGTGGGGCCTTCAAACTCCAAACTGACCAGCCCATAGACTGTATGTGAGAAGCGGACGTAGCCACCGTAACGTAACTCATTGGTGTGTGGACTGCAGCTTTGTTACATAGGATCATTAGTTAAAAAATGAACATCATGACTCTTTAGGAAAATGTTTACTGAGGCAACTAGAGGCCATCTTGCAACGCCAAATCAGGCCAGTGGCCGCTTCCTCACTTACGACCCCCTTACTTCCACCACCCTTGCTCGGATCAAGCCCATCTTCGAACTTGACCTTCATTTTGTTCGTAACTACACATGTGTAAAGTTTTGTGATTGTGACTTGCACGGTTGCCATTATGACACACAGACTCACAAACCGAAAACAATACCAGCGTGTTGTCGGAGTAAGAAGTAGGGCTCATTTTCTCATAGACTTCTATACAATCTTTTTGCAACCAGTGGACTCGCCCCCTGCTGGCCATAAGAAATAACTCAGTTAAAGCACTTACCCATTGGCTTCACTTTTGAGACCCGGAGGTTGCCGCTTGACGCAGCCAGTTCAGTTCTCATATTTAGCTTTATTGGGTTTCGTCAGGTCTTACACACGTGGGTATGGGCTCTAAAAGATCAGCCACCCACAAGCCTTCCCTCTCTCACTTTGTCGCTGGCTTTGCCTCTCGTACTAAAATGTTCCTTTGTCTGGTTTTGTTTTGTTATGATTTACAAATTCTGGAAAAGACAACTATGTGCATTTCCCCTCAGCCGGGTCTGGCTGCTTAAGTACAAAGCTCATGACAGCTACAACTTGTGAACAGAAATAAGTCTGACTGCTGTCAACATCTTCAACAATCAACTACTCAAACACAAGGGAGAAAGCCAGAAAGAGCGCGACCACTTACTAATTTACTCAAGCAGAAAAAATAACCAGAAAACCTTAAGCAGATCATTGCTACTGCTCACGCATCTTGGCTTTCTGGCAGAAGCAATTTTCCTTTCCATCTCCGCACTATAATTGACAGCTTTCTAATAACAATGTATCAAATGATAACGTGACAGTGTGAAAAGGGACTCGTGATCGCAAAGTGACCGGAAACATGACTCCAAACGAGTTGTTCACCGACTCAACTTAAAACACGATATGTCAGCTTTGTGTCCCACTGCCCCAAAGTGGGAAAAAAAAATCACGTATTGCAGGTATCCCGGGTATCACTCGCGCAACAAAAGAACAACCTGCCTGCCCTAATCGTCAAGGTTCTACGAGCAGTGGAAACACAGTCAGGAATGTGCCAAAAAACAGACTCCTAATCCAAGATTTCATCCCTCAGTTTCTTCTTCTCCTGGGACTATTTGGTAGACAAGACACGTAAGTAATGAAAAAAAAAAAAAAATTTCTGCAAATGTAATAACTTATACTTATAATGAGAGGTGCAATGCTACAGTGTTATCAGTGTGTGTACCTTGTACGCTAGATATGAATCACAGCCTGCTAACAGGTTAATGTATTCAGTGTTTATTGCACCGCACCGTTCCCTTTTCTGCTTCCAGTACATCCGAGTTCCCAGCAGTGGCAGCTGTAGCACTGGGAGCACTGGTGCGGATGTGTAATGTATGTAAGCACCCGTCTTAAGTCCCCCCCCCCCACCCCAGGCCACTGCTGCACAAGCTGAACTGAAACTAAGTGTTCTTTTATCTATTTAAACAAAAACAAACATGTGTCCCTGCATTGAATACAGGTTATTTCCTTCGTCTGCGTTCCTGGTCTCGCCATGTACCAAATGTATTCATCTCTGATACCCGAGGCTACCATATTTGAAGACGGTGGCTAACGGCTGCTTTGATAGCTGTGGGCAGTTGTACCAGAAGAGATTGGGCCAATAACAAATGTGCTGTTTTCAGCTCCTTATGTTTGCTGCAGCGAGAAATGATTTTAAGCAGTTGTTAACTCTACTAGTTATGAATAAAACTGTAATCAGTACGTTGTCACTTTGTATCTTGCTCTAACAACTGATGTTCGCCTTAGGGCTCCACAGTACTGTTCACACACTCCGCTGTGTGTGTGTGCGTGTGCGTACTTTTATCAATGACATTGCAGAGAGAAGAAAACAGTCACATTATGCAGATTCAACATCCATTTGGGGACAAAACTGACTTCCCCCCCATCGTAAACCATTATAGGGTTAAAGGAAAACTACAGCTTAGTATCATTGATAGTGAATTAAAGATTAGTTAATAATTATTTTACTGTTAACAGTGATTATATTTATAAGTGATGCTATAATGTATGTTATTTTATCATTAGGTTGTGTAATATGAAATAATTAGTTTATTAACATGTACAAATCTAAGTACCTTTGAGTATTATGAAAAGCGCTTTGTGAATAAAATGTATTATTAAGAAATTGTTTGTATGAGATCAACATTACATAGATAGATAAAACAGAAACCAATTATTAACCATTGACAAAGTATTAACTATCTGTCTGAATAATGTTTATAGATGCTTTACAAAGTATTTACTACACATTTATCAAGGTAATCATCAGTTGCAACTTTAATAGCGTTTATAGATGGCTTACAAACCAAATATTAACCATTAACAAAGTGTTAATGCTCCGCTTCGCCTATCCATGTTTTGTTTTTTTTTACAAATAATGTGGTAATCATTAACAAATACTAAATATAATATACACAATGTTAAAATGTGTGCAATAATAAACAGTTAAAATGATGTGCATCATTACCAATAATTAAAAAACATCAGAAATTATCATTTCATTGTGTGTTAACAGTAAAACAACTATTAACTAAAGATGAATTACCTCTCAAGGTCCCATGTATTAATGATGGTTAATACAAAGTGTTACCCATACACCGGCCCACAGGGTGCCGACTCTCACACCCTCTCTCAGTCTCCCCCTCTCACTGGTCAAACAAAACAAATCTCACACCAAATACAAAGGCGAAAAAGACAAATGTATAAATTATACAGCAGACAGGAACAAGGTCCGAACATCAGACTTCCTCAGTGTTTCACCACTGATATGGCTCCATATAGATTACAGAGAACGCAAAAGCCACAAATCCAGAGAACTCTCCAAAATCACTAAACGCCTTTCATGTATGTCGAGTTTTGCTAATAAGGCAGACTCCGTTATGGGTTGGATTAATGAGCCTTATTGATAATGTTCACACATCGCCCAATGTGTTCCAGGGATTCTGCAGAAACATCAATCCTGATGTTCCGTCTCGTTGCCCACAACTGTTACCACGTAGGATTCTGTCCTGAGTTTATTAAACACCTGTTGCCATCATACAGCAGCAGGATCGATACGTGCGTTTCCCAGTTGAGAGTGTGGCCGGGCACATTTGTTACACAGTAACAGTAATTGACCCTTTGAACAAATTGCAAATTTCCCCTGTGTGGGACTAATAAAGGATTATCTTATTTCATCTTACTTCCACTTGTAAGAGATAAGACAGAGATTCGAAGTTTATACAGCCGAACGGTTTGTAACGTAGCAGCCGTCCTCAGGAGGAGTTCAGCTCCATCAGAGCTGTGGGGACATTATTATTATCTTACTCTCCTCTGGAGAATCCAAACATTTATTTTCTCTATCCTGTAAGACTTATTAATATAGGGTGTTGCTTCTTAAAGTTTCCCTACCGTACCATGTAAAAAAAGACAGCAATGATTAATACTTGGTTTAACATTGCTTTCTCTGGAGCACATCTACTCTTTCTCTCTAATTGAGAAATTCTGGATGTATAAATATTCAAATATGCAAATATCACCGGCCTGCCCACCACCGCTGCTTGCGCTAGGTTGACCGGTGAAAGAGCTAGCGTGCGAGGAAACATTGGAGCGTTTCAGTCATACATGTTTGACTCAGACGAGGAGTCGGTTGTGCACCAAAATCTGCTACAATCAGACAAAACAGAATCACAAGGAATCACACTTTCTCAAAGTGCAAATTAGGCAAACTTGCATTGGATTAAAGGATTTTTTTGCCACCTACTTTTCACTCTGCTTTCCCACTCTCCCTTCGCCTTTATGCCACCATCATCACCCACTGCCCTCACTCACACCCTCCTTACTTTCTGGTCTCCCCCTCCTTCTCTCCCTGTTGCCCTCATTACTTCATTACGTTACTCTTTCTTTTCCAGACTCACCACCATTTATCTTTTTCTTCGCCCATATAGCTGTTCCCACCTCTCTGCCTTCCATTTTCACCACGCAACCACACCTTTCCCCCTGTGATTTTTCTTCAAACCTTCAGTCCACGTCTCTCCCACCCATGATCCACTTTTGTGTAGCCCTCTGATTTCTTTGCCACCAATTTTTCTCACCCACCTAAAAATCTTTAATTCCATTCTTCTCCTGACTCAACTCCCCCATGTCTCTCTTCCTTTTTCTTTTCACGATCTGGGTCATCCGCCCATACACTTTTATTTTTGTGTGAAAGAAAGGCACAGAGACCGACAAGCCACACTAGCACATACGATAAAGAAAATTCCCCCGTCTTCAAGTTTAATTCACACTTTAAAGCACTTTCAATCAATGTGTAGTAAAGGATCAGGGTCATTTCACCAATGCATCAAATTCACATTATCATTTATTTTCTCACAAAGGCAAAAGCAGAGCAAACATAACTGTGGACTGTGGGTTGAGGACCTTGAAAATAAAATAAAGCCTGATACATTGTTGAAGGCTGGAAAGAATTCTGTAATGCAAAGAGTCTTTTGGGCAGAGCCAACTGAAACACAAATCAACAACATGATAACCAGTTCACCTCCGTTACGTTAATTAGATCCAACAGGAACAAAAAAAAAAAAAAAAAAAAAAGCCACAAAAGAGTTTGATAACATGAACAACTCGTGCCATTAACAAACATTCAAACAAATAGGAACTTCAAATCTAACATGACAGCCCAAAATCTTTAGCCAATAAACATCCTTCAACAAATTATGACATTTGGTTACTATTACAGTCACAAAAAAAAAAGTTCCAAGAACATGATTTTGGAGAGCAAGGCAGTACCCAAAAAGTTGCATGACCCTATGAATTTGAAGTTGTGGAAGCATTAGTTCAGCATGGAGATATGTGGAAAACAAATAACTAAAGAAAGTAAAAGACGTAAGGACTTCTTGACCCACTGTGCACCTGCCTGAGCTGCTTGAAGAACACGCAAGGTCACATTTTTGGCCTTATGGATTTGTAAAGAACACGTTTTACCAATTACTTTTATTGATTAGTTTTGCTGATGACCTCACTTAACTTTCTCTATATGGAGTGTTGGGAGTTATACAACCATGGGCACAAGAAGCTGTAAGGCATCAAAAGAAACATCTCCATGTTCTGTTCATCAGCTTCTCTACAGCGTCCCTTCGGAGAGTAAGAAGTGCAGCATTCCCTTTGCAAGAGATGTCGGCGCAAACTTCAACAAGTTGGCAAAGTTTCTAAAAAAAGTAGAAATGCTATAGGTAGCCTCATACCCTCATAGAGACTTGCTTTCACATAAGGCGGGGTGGTGATAAGGGGAAAAAAAGCATAGGGGGACTTCAGGGTTTTCGCCGGACGCCCCAGCATCAACACGGCATTAATTAGCAGAACACACGAATAAAACTCAAAACCAAAACTTGAAAAAAACTTCACTTCAGCTTCTTTCATGTGGACAATCAGTAAGCATCATGAGCCCACCCGTGTCGCCCCCTATGCTGGAGAAGGACTTGATTGGACCTGATTGGCCTGATAGGTGGCTCAGAAAAGCCAAGACAAGCTTGTGTAAAGATCAGATTGGTGATGTAGTCATTGGAGAAGTGGCTATGTGCAAACAGAAGTGTACTAAGTCGTATCTAAAGATTATCCAGATATGACTTTCAGAAATGTACACTGGGCTTTAGTTAATTTTTCTCGATTCATCTGGATAATTCCCACAAATACGTTATGAAAACAGCCAGCTGTAAAATATAGTGATAAAACGAAAGAAACTAAAGCTCTAATTCAAAAAGCCGGAAACTACATTCAAACCATTATTATTACGCACTTTGTTTGTAAACTTTACACCAAGAAAGTCATAATATCAAGTTTCTTTAAAAAAAAGATCATGTGAATTAAAATTGGAATAAGAGTCCAAAGGTGGATGTGACATTTATTGCGACGATGTGAATGTGGGAGTGTGTTGTACGTATATGTGTGTATATGATGCGCCTGTGTGAGAGTAACAAGAAGGGAGACAAGGAGAAAATGTGTGAAAGACGCCATTTTTAAATTGATGAATATTACTTCAGTCGGCTGTAATGAGTTCCTGTGTGTGTGTGTGTGTGTGTGTGTGTGTGTGCGTGTGTGTGTGTGTGTCATGCAACATTTACTAGGACTGAATAGGAAAAGGGAAAAATAACCTTAACTTACTCTTCAAATCATCCGCCTTTCGTGTTGACTCTTTGCTTAAATGAGTTTTTATGATTTGGATGTCACCAGCACTCAGAACTATTCCTTTTCTCTTGCAGCCAAACTTTGTTAAATTCCTATGCAGATAAATATCTCTTTTTCAAGGACACCCTAACCACACGGCACTTTTTTTTTTATCGTAGATTGTGAACACGACTCACGGCACAGAAGCATCGGGAGTACTTAGGTGCAGTGAGGAGGGACAGATCAATACATTGACGGACAGCTATCCTGATGTTGTCTGTCAATTGAGAAAACTCTTCACAAAGAATTATTCATCATTGCTCAAGGTTTTAAAACAAGGTCGGCTCCAAAACTTTACAACGTTTATGAAAAATCCACTTGAGCGGACTATCATTTCTCAGTCTTGTTCATCTCCACCCTTGTCAGTAACTGGTGTGTTTTTTTTTCTTTCTTTTTTGCACAAAACACATGAACCATAAGAACAAAGGACGTTTAAACTGTGGAAATGTAGCTAAAATGAAGATAGCTGTGTTTAAGTTTCAAACAAAGTGACTGTTTGCCTGGCGCTACTTGCATGAGTTGTGTTTATTGTATTTACTTCACCTGTGCCGAATAAATCTGGTTTACTACACCCAAAGTAAACATTTATTTACAATAAAAAGATCCAAGCAAACAGCTTTTAAATCGCTTGTTTTCTGAACGGAGTTTGGTATGATCAGGGCTAAGCTAACAATGTAGCTGCTCCATCAACATTGTTGTTTATACACATTGATATCTGCATATTCCCACGGACATCTACAATAGTGTTTACCTCTATTTCTGATACAACAACATCAGGACTTCAGTAGAATCACTGATAAACTTTAGCTCCAGTTGAAACATTTAGCTGATTCGCACCTATTCTTGTATTTGCGTTGACTTTGCACGTGATCGCACCGCACAGGAAATTTGATTTGTGTTTGGTTTGAGCACGCCATAAGAGTGTTCTGCTAAGCTAGCTGCTCTGTGAAGCTGCGTTTAGGCACAACGATGCTTTGAGCTAAATGCCAATGTTAGCATTGCAACATGTTCCCAATGACAAAGCTAACATGCTGATGTTTAGCCGGTATCATTTGTGCCATGCTCACCATCTTAGCACGCTAAAATTAGCAAATTAGCACTAAACACAAAGTACAGCGGAGGCTGTAAAAATTTAAATGTATCCCAGGTTCAAATCCGACCTGCGGCCCTTTGCTGCATGGCCGTCTATCTCCGGCTGTACTATCAATAAAGAAAACAAAGGGCTAAAAAATATTAAACTAGTATAGTACAGTATAAACTACTATTAAACTAGTCAACTATTTAAAGTTTAAATAGTCATTGAGGTGTTTCACTCTGGACTAAAGCGGTGGACTGGCTGAAAGACCATCAGAGAGCCGTGCCATATCATGACTAAAAAAAAAAGAGAAACATTATTGGCATAATTTGCAGGTTAAAAGAATGATTCACTTGTATTGTGGCCTGATAGGAAAGCACACTGTTACGGATTTGAACCCTCAATCAGTCAGTATACCCTACATTCTCTAACTCTAGACTAATTTAGTGCGATGAACGCTGACATGGCTCAGGGAGTAACAGAGTACAATACACAGTACATAATACACAGCATATAAACACTTAATATCTAAACCCACTAGGAGCTGTGCACCCTCTCAAAACTCTCTTAGTAAAAAAAGTAAAACCTAATATAAGATAGTTTCCATCTTATTGGTTGTATTGGATCAATTATTGATATCCCGAGGGAAATATGCAGATGTGCATGCTGGGAGTGTATACTTTTAGGAAAAGTTATCGAGAACACTTTGTTAAGAGAACATTTGGAAAATGTATCGCAGGAGAAATCACTTCCTACCCCTTTTAGAGCAGCAGGTTTCAGCTATGCGGAGCCCTCCACACCTTTCCTGATAAGTTTGTTGCTATGCCAACCACTGACAATAAAGTGGCTGAAAAAACATTTGTGAATCATCTGTTTGTGTTATGGTGCGGTGCGCTCCATTATGCTGAAAAAGACCGGCTGCACATTTTGAAGGCCATATTACTTAAGGATGGCTCTCAGTGAAAATCAGTAATGATTTTCTACTCTTAGACACAAACAAACAGTCTCAGATATTGCAGGTCCATTTGTGTTAAAAGCACATTTAAATTGCATCTACAGTGTACAACAGTGTGTACACTAAGAGTGTATTTTTGTAGGTATGTCTTCGGGAGTGGTGTCGAGAATCTCGAGAGTTATGTTGCCTTAGTATATACTGGGCCTGGAACTCTAGATGTATCACACAAGTGAATGGCATGCATCGTATGTTGTACGATGACAGAAGCTGTAATAAGAAATGAACTGGAAATGAGTTCAAATATTTAAATCAATACGAAAAACAAGTATAAACACTAACACCCACTGCGAGTAGTCAAACTTTTAATCAAAGTGCATCAGTCTCTTCAGACTGCTAACGCAGGCTCAGTTGGCTGAGGAGGTGAGAGCTTTTGTCTGAGTCTCACTCAGGCTGTGACTAATTCCTGAAAGCAGTACGTACCAGTACAGATATGTACATACTCAAATTGAAAAAAAATGTTTTGCCAGCACTAGTTACATCACCATCTAGTTATGCCATTAACTAGGGATGCAAACGAATAGCTAATAAGTGATACCTACACTGTAGTTACTTCTTAGATTAATATATTTAACACACAGACAACCTATGAGGAGTTTATAAAATGATATTTTTTTAAAGGGTAAAACTACATAACAGTACATGAAGAAATGACAATGAGCACGGCATTAAAATGTTGCTTAGATGTTAGTGTCAATGTATCTGATAACATAATAAATAATAAGGTAATATAACAGTGACTGGGGTCATTCTGCTGCTTCATAAATACTTTTACTTTTGATACTTTCAGTACATTGTGTTGCTCATACTACTGCACTTCTATGTTAGTACAATTTTGAAAGCAGGAATGTAGTCTGTGTATTGGACTAAATCCAAAGTGGCAGAAACTAGAAAACGACCCGCGTATTCGCCCCATCTTCCCAGTGGCAGCGCAGCCAGGAGAGCAGCCCGCCGGGGGAGGGGAGAGGTCGGCGCTGCAGTCACAGTGGGCTGCTGGAGACGTGTAACGGCAACCTTTTTACATTATCAAATACAACTCTGAAATATAGTGGAGCATAACATGCACTCAAATAAAGTACAAGTACCTCGAAATTGTACTTAAGCACATTACTGGAGTAAATATACTTAGTTACTTTCCACCGCTGATTATTTCAGTGTAGACCACATCCATTTCCAGTATAAATGCAGATAGTGTTTTTGTGACGTAATCAGATAGTAACTTTGTGTTAGACCCCTACTGGAGACAAACGCCAGCGCCCTTAAACCACGGCAGAATAAGTCAAATGACTCCTCTGATATCAATAAAACGACTCTCATCGTTGTATCTCATCCGTACTGGCAGATTTTTATTTAATTTTTTGATTTAAAGACTCAGTCATCAATCCAGCAATCTATCGGACCGAGCAGCCAACCCAGCAGTCCCACTCAGTTCTGTCTGAAGTTGAGTATAACTTTCTCTCTCTTTGTGTGGCTCGCTATCATGTATTCCTAATCTTGCCGTTATCTCAACGCATGCAGCTGCGCACAGAGGCTGCTCCCTGCTACGAACAGACATGCACAGAGGGGTACTTCGGGGTGAAAGCCAGAGAATTAGCCTTTGCGAATATGCATAAAATCACTTCAGTAGACAGAAAGGGAAAGAGGGATGGAGACAAAGACATTATCTATGTCGCTGGCATAGATTTCCTCGGATAAGACCGTCTGTAGACTTTTGTTTGAAGGTTTAGACTGTGGGTGTTTGGGGAAGCAATCATACTAATTACTCTGCGCGTGTGTCTTTGTGTGTGCGTGTGTGTTAGACTGAACGCGTTTGTCTTAAATCTTTTGCTCGTTCATAAAATATACATGCGACAGATTCCCATTAGAATTGCAATGATTATTTACTATTTCTGCGGGATGAATTATTCAGTTTTCGTTTTTTGCAAATGCAGCACTCAAAAAGATGAGAAGATAATAGTCGTCATTAACAGCCACTCTCTCTCCTTCTCTATCCAACGCTCGCTCGGGTTGCTGATGTGACACGAAATACTCAGTGTTTCCACCCTAATCACTGCCACTGGCCTGGGCCCAGTTTTGTATCGCCCAGTGAAAACTTAGCAAATAAGAGGAACAAAATGGGCCATTTTCCTACAGACGCTTATCACACACATTTAACAAAAAGGTGGAAGAATTTCACTTGTTTGACATTGTGCAAGAGTTGGTCCACAGAAAATAATAATAAGTATAGAAGGAAGTGAGGAGTTAACCCATAAAAAAAAACATTTGTTTGTCATTGATGAATTGTCATCCAGTTCAGAGTTGTGGGAGTTGGACTTATGTGTTTCCCATTACAGTTTTTACTTCACCTGACTTGCTGGTCTGTATAAAGGAAAGGAGCACAGCACTTGAGGTCAGCTACCCAGGATCTTAATGCTGTAAGGCGAAAGTCTAATGTACGAGCAACCAATTTTTGCACTATTCAAAAGAACATTTGAACTATTTTCGAGAGCGAGATGAGAAGACTCTCATGTCTGTGCATTGAAGTAATAATCTTGAAGATTTTCATTTGAGTAAATGTCTGTTAAGTGACCATCCATCGCTGAATGAGGTAACACTATGGTGACTGAGCCTATGGCCCCCTCATGGAAGCCATTGCGTTTTGCGGTATTACGAAGTGGATGCACGTGGCAACATTCCCGGAAGTGGAAGTGAGATCCAAAAACACACCTGCAGGTACCGCTTATCGCCATAGATATTGAGATTGTAACTTGAAGCACAAAGTTGGTGTCAGGAGAGGGTTCACCTATTTTATTTTAGGACTGGAATCCGGGGAAAACAGAGAATATGGCTTAGTCCTAAATTCTAAAATACCCGCAATGCCTCGGGATGCCGGGAGCGGTCATCGAGCCAGGATGATGTTTCGCTAAGAAATAGAGAGCCAAAGTGACACTTTGATCCACCATGCTAGCCATGTCCTGACTCCAGCTCCGTATTTAACACACAGACATGAAAGTGACGCCCATCTCTACATCTCACTTCATAGAAAGAAAGCAAATAAGTATATTTCCCAAGATGCTGAAACTAGTCCTTTGTTGAATCAGACTTTGTTTACACTTTCATCCTTCAACATGACGTCTTTAATACGTGACAGTTTATCTGGCTTTTATTTCCGTCCTTGTAAGTTATGACCTTTCAAAGTGTGTGTGTGTTTGTGTGTGGGGGGGGCTTTTGATATGCACTGTACATCACGATCCTTTTCTATTCTCTCACCAGTGTTAATGAAAAACAGAAATTCAAAATGCCACGAGAATCTCCTTTAAAAAAAAAAAAAGTGAGATGAAAGGCTACTGCAAGTTTTACCTCTGATGCCATGACAGACGCCGAGACATCCGCTTCAATCGTACTTCTAACAAGGAGCGCCAACAAAGACATATTCTAACACGGCGTCAGTGACTTCTGACTGATTTTCCTTTTGTTATTCTTTTTCTGTCTATTTAAGTCCAACTCACCTCTTATTTTTTTTCGGGGGGGGGCAGGGGAATCTCTCTCTAATTTTCATTCTCTGTCTCGCTTTCCTCCCTCTCTGTGCTTCGGTATACGACAGGTGAGTGGGGAATTGGATGTTTCAAAGAGGCCAGCTCTGACACTGGTGGTTGAATACTAACAACACAACCAAACCCCGGAATCTCTGCGACTCTAATCTCCACATTTTTGCTTTTCCCATCTCAATCTTTTCCCTATTTTCTCTTCTCACAATGTCGTGTAGCTACGAAAAAGGTTTATTGAGGCTCTAAAGTTGCACCATAAAGCTAGTGGTGACCATATAAAGTGCCAGCATAGACCCCCATTGCACAATTGGCTCCGATAATGGCTCAATGAAGGACAAATAATTGCTCAGTATTTCACAAACTGATTATAATGTGGGTATGAGCAGCTCTGTAGACTGCCATGTCTTTAGCTTTTGTTTCTATCTTTGAACTTGACCATTAACTAAACCCCTCCCTTGTCCAAACATCGATTTGCATGCATGGCATCTTTTTTTATTGCATCAGTTTCTAAGGAACAGATTAGAGGTAAATTCTGTGTTTCTCTGCTTTGATGACGTGTCCGCTGCGGTTGCTATGAAACAAGTGGCGTTTCTATGAAGCCTCTTTACAGACATTGTGAGTCCTGCTCTTCTTTCAGCTGCCAGATACTGTGACCTTGGCCAATAATAATAATAATAATAAAAAAATAATATATATATATATATATATATATATATATTCTCATTTATGTATATAGCACTTAAATTGGTTTGGCTTACTTGAAGTTAATGGTTTGGCTTATGTGAGGCTAATGAACTGCACTTAAAATGGTTTGGCCTATTTGAAGCTAATGTACTTGCAAGATTCTTGCTGTTCTGAGTTTGTATCCTCGTGGTTGTTTGCACGTGGTTGTATACAATGCATTCAAGAGGGAATTGTCTGCAGTGGTACTGCAGGAATGCACAGGCAGACATTTGCAAAGGATACCAGCGTCCTTCATGCTATATTTCTTTATCCCCTTTCAATTTCATTTTTAAAATGTTCAGATGGAAGACAAAGTGAATTCTTGAAACGGCATGACTGCATCAGAGGTCAATGGAGAGATACAAGTGCAGCAAAAAAGCGAGTGTCCAATCACAGCTAAGAAACTTTAACTAAGCATGGCTGACCTGTAAAGATTTGGACTTTGTTGATTTTCCACATGTTGAAGCAGGGGCTGGAATTCTAAAGAGTTTGGAGGGTGTTGTCTTATTTTTGTTTTTACTTTTGTTTTTTAAACCAAATACACGAGAGCAAAAGTGGAATGGATTAAACAGTGAGTATCTGCTCCAACGTATAGTAAAATGCAATTGGTATTATGTCCCGCTAGCTAGCTTACCGCCTACAGTAGTAGCCAAAAGTTACTCTAAGGCCAAGGAGCAACTCGTTACCAAGGTTACAGTACATGTTAGGTACAGTATATGGATGCATTGATACTGACCCAGATATTCCTCAAATAAAACCCGTTTGCTATCCTGGCTCCAAAATGGTGGAACGACCTCCCCATTGATTAAATTGATTGTCTTATTTCTAGCTAATGGCTGAATTTGTATTCTATTGTTTCTTTATGTTGCACTTACATTGCTTTGGCTAATTCGAAGGTATTGCACTGCACTTAATTCACCCCTGAAAGTGCTATTTCCTGCAATATAGAGCATTCAATCATGTCCAATAAAGATGCTCTTTCACTATAAAGCTCAATTTATATTGCACTATATAATAAAATATAGTTTTTTTTTTTTTTATTGTGTTCTGTACTTTCAGCAGTGATAACAAATGTTGTATCTGTATAATGCATACATTTTATTTCGTCAAGACGAATTGCAAAGCTACGTAACCGGACAGATGTTCAGAACACAGCAGCGTAGTTAGCTTATCTTACTTATAGTTTGATTTGACCACAGTATTGTTTTAGCTGGGCCTAAACGCTAAGCTGTGAAGCTAGCGCTAATGTGAGAGAGGGCTTGGTGGGATTTCTCCTAAAATAAAGGCTGTTTTATTTCTCGTGAAAAGCCAGAAAACAATAAAATACATTGTCCGGACCTCATTCTCTGAACAATTTCTGTCTTGGGTAAGGATGGGAAATGTCATTTTTTTATTCATATACTACATATGAAACCAGATATAACAATTTTAGATACAAACTAGCTCAAAGACTTATAAATAGCAAAGTTGTATGACCAAAAACGTGGAGATGCAAAAATATAAAAATGTTTAAAAGGAAGAGAGAGCAGGATTGAGTCAAATTCCTTTTATGCGTATGCGTACTTTGCTTATGAAGCGTAGTGGATTTTGATACACTACTCAAACGCTACAGTATATCGGCGTGCACAATGTGTGTGTGTGTGTGTGTGTGTGTGTGGGGGGGGGGGGGAGAAAATACCTTGTGAGTTTCACTCCAGCGCCTCTCATCGTGTCAGCCCTCTGCAAGGCCGGGTCAGCTCAGGGTCAGCCCATTTCTGATTATCCCAGATGATTGGCGGCTCTGTCTGCGGCCATGGGTGAGTGCCTCACTGTCACATCCAGCCTTATTCGAGGAGACCTGAGTTCAGGGGCGGGGTCAGAGGTCACAGAGGACCAGAGGAGGGAGATGTTAGCTTATGATTGGTTTATGAGTGACAGCCTGACACAGCCAGGTAGGCAGAGAAGAAGAGCGGAACGAGGGGGGTCAAGGTATCACTTGTATGTGGTTTTGGAGCAGTTGCCTTGGCGATGGTAATGAGGTTAGCTAAAATTAGATTTAGCATCAGACTAAAGACGTCAAGTTTTGTACGTGGAAGGACACCATGTTGCAGATTATTACGATGCTGCTGCCTGAAAATATCTAACATCTTTATTATAAATAGCACCAGTGGATAAAATATATATGGAAATACAATTACTATCCAACAAGGTAGAGTTCAAAACAGACCAACTGCTTTCATTTCAAATCTACTTTCAAGTTTCCATCATTAAAGTTACAGCGCTTCATAAAACTGTTGAATCCTTTTTTTCTACTTTAGTCTGTTTAGCCAAGGTAAAGATTGGTCAACTGAAACTCACTCACACACTCATAATCAAATTGTTTTTGCTCTTATTATAAAAAAATGTTTTTGTTTGTTTCTTGTGTGGACTAAACATTTTCAGGAAATTCAATTGTATTAAAGTACATATTCCTGGATTATGGAGTTCAAGTGTCCATTAAACATAATATATTTTTTTAAATAATAGATACGATTTTATTATTGATGTGTGAAGTTCTTTGTTTGCGAATGCAGAATTACTTCTACAATGAAGATTAAAATGAAAACTTCATTGATTGCCGACACTGCCACGATAATAATAAAATTCAATGTGAAATGACCACATTAAAAATAAAATTCCTATTAATGTTTTCAGTGAAAACATTTTTAAATACATAATTACAGTCAAGTTTAAAACACAATAAAAAAACAAACGTTTGTTAATTTGAAAGTCTGCTTCACTTTTCATTTCATTATTATTATGGCAGTATTATTCTTTGGAGTAGAACACAGAACATTATAATTACAATAATTATGTAGATTGTTTATGTTATGTATGCATTTTCAAATATGACATTGTACATTGTGTCATAAATCATTTGCACACTAATGAAACATGTAAAATTCAATCTAAATATTTTTTCTATTTTATATTGGTAACCCTGGACTTCCATACTGGATAATGACACAAACTACTAGTATGTTAAAGTGCCCTTGAGCAAGAAAAACTCCATTTGTAAGGCTACACAATCAATCAAACTTTATTTAATCAGCAATTTCGTATGGGTTATTGCAATTTAAAGTGCTTTACAGGTTATTGACAAGTTAATTAATACAGTGTGAATATACACATCACTAAAACAACTACAGTGGCTAACATTAGAAGACTCTTCAAGCACACAGTAACTACCGGGTGTATTTTAATATGAAGAAGGGTGTTCAATAGATGACCACGTTTGCATAAATAAAAGTTCAGTTTTTTTGTGGGTTTTTTTTCCCCCTTTCTGTTATTCATTTGTGCATACACAAGTAGACAATTTGGACATACTAACATATACAAAAGCGACAGCAGATGTCATTGATTTACCACACATACAAAGGACACAGATAGACAAGAAGGGACAGCAGGTGAAAATGAAAAAAATAATCTTTTAAGAAAATGAAAAAAGGGAGAGGGTGTGATCTGTTTGGGTTTGGTTGCATTTCAGCCGAGCTTGGCAGCATGGCTTTGGTTTAGTATAATTAATTATTTAGTTCGCACTTAACTTTAACTTCCCATAACCAGTCTCTGTATTAGAACATGTGTCAGCTTGATCATAAATGTATTTAATCTCTCTTTAATATTATGTTTAGTTGTTGTGTCTTTGCTCACGCTAACAAGCTTTGACCCTACTTGGCTCGCGATTGGCCCCATTATTAGCATTTTGTGCTGTGCGATGTGTGTTCTGTGAAGGATCCTCTATTGTATTAGTTTTACGTTAGGATTCCTAGACATGCTGCAGATTTTATTGCAGATTATCAGTGTGGATGTTGAGCTTCTTTTTCCCATGTGGCTGTTGGGATGTGCGCTGGTAGAATCAGTGGACGAGGTAAATACAGTTTTGAGAGTGGTTTTGTTTGATTTTGCTAATTTTACTGATGCTGTCCAATAGTGGAGGCCGGTCTAGGTGTGTGCTAGAGATTTTGCCTTGAATGTTTGAATTGGACGCATTGTAAGTATTGAATGGGTAAAGGTTATATAAACTGATGTACATTTTAGAAGTGAGAGCTTCTATATTACTTCCAGGGTGGAAAACAAGTGGTGCAGCTGCCTCTCCGTACCCTACTGCCTCTCGTGTACTCCTAACTGCTGCTCTCAATTCATCCTCCCTTTCTTAATCATTCCCGCACTTCAGCCCTAGTTTGATGGGCTGCCTCAGATCTCCACCTCCGCCCACGCTCCTCTTCCTTAAAGTCTTCATCCTCGTGTTCTTCTCTCTGTCTCTGCTCAGACTTATCCCCTTTTCCGCCTCCCCTCTATGTCCATCTTCATCTCTGTACACGATCTCTCTCTCTTTCTCCCCTCAACCTCTCACTAATCATTGTCTCGTCCTTAAAAGCTGCTTGCGACAGCTGGAAAAAGAGCTTCAGTGGAGAGTGAGCATGAGGCCAATCCTCTCCACGCTCTCTCTCTCTCTCTCTCTCTCTCGATGGTCCATTTTAGGTAAGAGTTCAAGTGCTGCTAAGGGCTGTTCAGATCACATCAAATCCACATCTAACTTCACCCCAGAGACCGTTTGAAAATGTAAGATTCTTATTAAAACTGCCTGAGCACACAGTCAAATGTCAGAGCCCTGAGTCTGAAAAACTTTAGCACCACATTCTCTGTCCATTTTATAGGCTGACAAGAGAATGTCAGGTGAGAGATTAGATGGATAATTGAGGTGACCAATCGCACCCATTTCAGTCAGAAGATGTAAATGTCATAGGTGATATGGAGATGAAGGGAGGAGAGGTATTAAAGTTGCAAAGTGTAAGATATGCCACAATTTCAGTTTAAAATATTCTAAAAAAGGAACTAGCATTATCAACAGAATGTGAAGAGGTAAAAGTGTCGACGTGATGTCAAAGACGTCTAGGTGTTGTGTCGCGGTGATATCTACTGAAAACATCAGCATGCTAACCAGCTAGCTCGGACCGTCCTGTCTCGTAATACCACTTGTTCTGTGAGAGGCGATGCTGAGTTACCGTAGCGCAGGTCTGCATTCAGTCCAACATGAGAGGATGGCTTGTCAATCACGTTGAAGGTAACGGGTCCGTGTACGCCTCGATAGTTTGCTTTTTAGACTAAATCAAGAGGCGTCGCCGGGAGGAGAGCGGGCTTAGCTCCGGGACACGGAGTTAGCAGTAAGCTTGGGGGTCTGATCCCGGACTGGAGTGCCACGTGCAGGTGAGGTTGGGGTGGGTGGATAGATGGGGTCAAAACAAAACACAGGACTTTCACCCAGGAGGCCGCTGCTCGTGTCCAGTGTGAAACCAAGCAACCATAACTACGTTAGTACCTAGCGTAGTAACTACCTGAGGTACTTAAGTACGTAACATAATTCACGAGCACCAGCCTCTAAATAGAGCTGTAATGCTGTTACAAATGTTTTTAACCAGCACACAAATAGAGTTAAGCCAACCGTCGTCTGTCCCTTTACAACGTCCAACATTTAGGACGACCCTTCGTGCCGTTAAGTTTGGATTCGGCTCACAAAGATGGGTGCCATGGATAACAACCTAAGCCGTTAAGTGGCTGACTAGTCATTAAAATGGATGTTACAATACGAACTATACACAGATATTGCACAAATCGAATTAGCAGACATTGTCAGTGATACCAAATGCTCAATTAACACCACTGGATAATCTGGAAAAATGTAACACTGCAGAAAAACAAATTAATAAAGAATAAACTGACATGTCTCCTTTTTTTGGTAACTACAATTTGGACCGAATAAATACAGATTTCAGTTTTTTTAAATGAACTTTGATTTCAGTTTGACTTTAAGGTAAGATAAAGAGGCATTGAATAATACAGTAAAGACCACCTGTATGCAGCTGTCCAGACTTCTGTTTTGTTTTGCAGTTTAATGATATAAATAGGATGTTGCCACTGTGTTTTTTTTTTTTTTTTTTTTTAGTCAGTTAGTTTTCCTAACCCTTCACATAAAGCAGCTTTGCACAATATTCACTTTCTGGTTTGGAGAAAAAACAGCAGCGGACAGAGCAGGTGTTGCAGAAATCGAACACCCACTGAGTTGATAATAAATCATCTTGCTATAATATTAGAATAATTTGAGATTCCCTTTTTATTTCTGAGAGCAGGGCAGCAGCTACAGTCATTCATGGTCCCAGTTGCCATTGATGTACACTTAAAGCAGGTGTGCAGAAGAATTTAAACTCCAATAGGTAGGTAGCTTTGTTCCGTAGCAGACAATTTAATCTAAAAATAAAGCTAAGACTCTCAGCTCCTCGCCAAAGTAAAGGTTGAAAACTGTAAAATCCTAATGTTGTGCTATGACACAGTACTTTAAAAGTCATACTTTCTGCTGCTTGAACATCTCAAGTAGCAATGTTCTCAAGTTGTGCAAAGTGCAAAAGCAAAGTCAAAATGTCACCATACCTCAAAATAAAACACATTTGCTTTAATAAAATAGTGGCTGTGCATGTCCATCCTCAACACATTACTATACTTTCTAGCCGTTTTCACAGAATTATCCGTATCACCTTGACGGCATGTCGATTCAAAACGCGTTGATGATGTGCATTTCTCTAAACCGAGGGTCATTCTTTTGCTGATGCATTGACCTAAATATCCTCTTTGGGATAATTACATTTGATTTGACATGTTGTGCCTCAGGGCTGTAATCATACAGGATGCATTTCTAGCAGCAGGGTGTGCCTTTTGTAGTTCTTTTGAAGCACTTTGCATTCCGCGTTTGCGCTCCAGGTGCCTCTCATTTATCCACTCAGGTCACCCCGCTCTTATTGAGGAAGCACCTGCACTCCCAGTAGAAAATGGCTGTTCTTTGATGGGCTCCGAGCAGAAAATGACACTGCTTGACTTTTTTTTTTTTACCCGTTCGCCAATCAGATGAAACTAGAGGCCTGCCTTTTGTTCTGTTTAGTCCGACGTGAGCGATGGAAATGGAGGAGAAGCTGGCCGTGGCTGCTCCCATTCGTGCCGCTTCAGTAATAGAGAATATTGTGATAACATAAAGAGCAACAGGCTGAGACTGAAATAGATGCTAAACCTCTTCTTTTCTTCTTTAGTTAGTTCACTATATTACTCGATGTTATTTATTTACTTGCGAACTGATTGACAGCAGCCAACTTTGCCTTGTTGCCTGGCAACCACAAAAAGACAATCCCAGCACCTCTGCCTGTGCAAGGCCTTACAAAACACGCTCTGCCTATTGTGCCTGGTTCCAAGATCCAAAATGAAACTACAGGGAAACAAAGCAAATGGAATGCTGTGGAGGCATGAATGTGAGATCTGAATATGAGTGTCGACCTTCGCTCCACATGCCTCCCATCTCGCTTTAAATATGGAGTATTTCTAATAAATATGCTGCTGGTTTCTCACACATTCACACACCGCAGGGCTTTATCCGGGAAATGTCAGCTCACAGGATGGTCAATATCCGATAACCTTTTTATGCTTGATCAGAATGTTTAACAGCGACTACCAGGTTAGGCAACACTCCAAAATCTCTTTAAAATTATCAAACGCTCACCACTGCAGATTTGAAGGGTGTCTTTAAAACGTTGGGAACTCGAGGAGGGAAACGGCTGTGGTCGCAGGTGACCCAGTTTAATGCTGATAAGAAAGTATCAAATCATAGAAAAGTTTTCCAGATACTCCTGAAGAACTTTACTGTACGTCAAGATGATCTCCATCAGCACTAGCATGAGCATTGACTATTCTTCCTGGGGTCCACACACAAAGAGTGAAACACACACATACACACGATAGCCACTTAATTACAACAGGAACTTCTGTCCACATGCGAAGTATATTCCATACAAGTTTTACCAAAATATGGCTAAATAGAAAGCATTGTGCGTGGAAATGTTTTTTTACTTCACTGCATGTATTTGATACCTTTAGTTACAAGTTACTTTGCAGATCCAGATTCATACAAAATATAATCAACAATTAAGATATGATGTTTTATAGGTGAAATTCACAAATTGCAAAGTGAATCATTGTAGTTCCATGCCAAAAAAAAAAAAGTTTTATTCTCGTAAATTTGTGAATTTATAATCTAAGAGAATATTCAAGTTTTGCTTCATCCTCCTAAATGTATGACTTTTTTCTCTGAATATTCCCTCCGTGTTATTATTTCTTATCTACCTCAATACACCATCACAACTGTTGTACTGCTACTTTTACCAAAGTAAAAGATCTGAGTACTTGTTCCACCCCTGTAAACAGCTGCAAGCACAACGTCAGTGCTCTGCCTGAACTACGCTCTACACCAAGGTAACACGATGCTCAATCAAATGTAGTTAAACGTGACAAGCACAAACATCTAAGCATGCTATCAGCCAATGGAAGCTCTGCATTTAACCGTATTTGTGTACATGAAGGTGAAAATGATAACAGGAATTCACTTATGTACACCGTATATGTGCTTAGACTTATATGTTCCAGTCGATACACACCCCGCAGTCCCAGCATCGCATCATCCAAAAACAGCAAGGGAGAGGTGCCTACACACACACAGAGCTGAGTGTGTGTCATATCGCCCACTCGCTCTGTTTCATTGATCCCAAACAGCTGGTGTTGGTGGTTGTAGTCTTATTGTTAAAGACACTGAACAGTAGGACTGCCTATGAAGCCACGCACACTCAGGGAGCGTGGTTCACATTATGAAGAACGATGTTGCTCCTCCACAGGCACACCAACAAAACTCACATCAATTAATCCTTTGGGGCCATTACAGCTTGTATTAAACGCACCATGATACACCGTGCCGTGGATTTGTTTTAGACTCGAGACTGAAACGATTCTGATCAAAGTCTGCGGAAAGGGGTTGAGTTATTTTAATTTACGTCCGTAAGTTTCAAACAATGGAACAAACATTTCAGGCCAAACCACGATGTTTTATTTAACCTTTATGTAGTCAGAAACTTTGGTCACAAAACAAATTAAAGTTTTGACTTAGTGATGGTGCTTCATGAAATAGGATTCGTCTTCTGGGGACCATCAATGTCTCTACAAAATATCATGACAATCCATCCAATAGTTACTTTGATTCTTTGGTCCTGATCAAAGCGGTAGACCAGCCGACAACAGTGTCAATTGCACAGTTGGACAGTGTACTAAATACTCTGATCCCTGGCAAGATATAAATCTCAGAAACAACGGTTCAGATTCGTGTGAAATGTGGCATGGATTTTCATGGTCCCCAGAGAGGGATTCGGAATGATTTTTGATGACCCACTTACATTTCTAGGTGGCACCCCCATCAAGTCAAAACCAAGTCATGGATTTTCATCCAATTCGCTGTGAATATCCGTGGCCTCCAGAGGAGGAATATTAATGTTTGTAGTGACTTTCCCCACACTCAAGACGCATCGAAATCTCACATTCACAGGGAACATTGATGCTCGCCAAAGGATGAAACCCTTTCCATTTGGACACTTCATGAGCCTTATTCCTGTGCCTCTCTGCTGCCAACATGGTACGTTAATACTATGAAAATGTCCCGAACACATTCATGTTCCCAAATCCAAGAAAATCAGTGAGCCAGTAAATTGTTTCCTTTAATCCGACACTGTCATAATATTGGGTAGATTAACAAATAGCTCTAGGGGGAGCTGGTTGTGCTTCAGACTTTTAGTCACCAACAAAACAAATGAATCAAAATACCTCCTTTAATCTTCTTTTACATGTATATCACGTTATTTTCCATTGTCATGTCTTAGCATTAACACGTTATTACGATTCCTCACAGTGAACGTCGACACTCTGATTTCCTAATAATTGAATCCGACTGATCTGAATTTAAAGGTGAGACAAGGTCACGCAGGAGCCAATATGGCAGCAGCGACAGCAAACTCGTGTAGTGAGCGCTGCGGACACACTAAGGGAACTACAAAGCATGAGAAGACCCTCGGCCCACCGACTGTACAATCACTGTCTAATACATAAAACACACAAATAAATGTAATGTAATGTAAGCACATTAACTCTGCCTCCCTCCCTCTCACCATCTAGCTCTCTGTCACGCAAACACACACCTAAAACACACTTTTCTGTCCACTAACTAATGCATGCGTTGAGGGCTGCTCCCCCTCTCCATCGTTAACGCTCATCTGATGTCTGATGCTCAGTGACTGATCAATCCCAGCGTGTCAGAGGCTCCACAGATATGTCTGATTAGCAGAGACGCGCGTACACAGTCTCACACCCCCTGTGATTGACATTTCACTGAGGCTAATGAAGGAGACATCTAAGTGGCGGGGGCTGATAAAGTCATCGACAGGGGTAGCAGGATGAGTTATTTAACACCTCTGATCCTTCCGTGTGGGCCTACAGCACGGCAGGATCAGGATGATGATTATTTTGGAGAGACATCGAGTTCACTTTTGAAGCCTAAACACAAAAAAATAAGTCAGCTTTTCTGAAAGTTAATTTATCCAAAAATGGGATCAAACGCTATCTGCAGATGAAACGACGATCAAAATCCCTCCAAAGCCACTCGCCCTAAATGATCATTATGAACACATCGTAAGGACCGTAAACATCGAACATGGCTATTTTTAGCGCTCACAGCTGAGAGTGCTCGGGCAGATCACACGCAGGTAACAGGCCGGTAGGTAGACGGGCAGGTCGGCCGTCCAATGACTGGACAGAGTTATTACAGTCCTGAGACATCGACAGATACTAGATTATTTACTTTTTTTTTGTTTGATGTGAGAATTTCAACAATTATAATAAAACATTATTTTTTTTTTTTAATACAGCAGCAAAAGGTGCAGTGACGTTTAGTTTGACCTCCAAATAAAATCAACAGTTAAACTAGATTATCTAAACTATGGTTTATCCAAACCATGGTTTATTTATTTAATTAGATAATCTGGCTAAATTGTTGTCCTGATGGTCCGAGTACTAATTTTTCCGTTTTCCCATATCCAAGCAATTCCTTTTGTGAGTATTATGTTTTCCTAACTGATAGCAATGAACAAAAGTACTCCTCCTAAACGAGACCCAAATTGTATTAAACCAGAATGATCCTTCAAGTGATCCTCAATTTATGACCCACAGGCCAAATGTTGCCCCCGATAGGGTGCCGGGCGGCCTGTTGACCATTTTGTGATTCACAATAAAAAATTACATGATGCACAATGGAATTGTTTTTCTTTTAATGTAAATAAGATGGCAGAAAAAAAAAGTGTGTGTGTGAAAAAAACATAAAAATAGACCGATAAAGTTTGTGCCAGGTCTGGGCTAATAATGTTCATTTATTTACTGGCCCCTGGCCTTATGGCATTTTAATTTTCTTTTTTTTAAAAGGGCCCCTAGGCAAAGAAATAATATCTCTTTAAGCAAAGCTGAAGTGGTGAAGTTAGGTTGGGTTACTACCCTAACTCTTGTGCTGAGCCAGACAGAGAGAGAACTTCACTGACCTGTTTTAGCTAAGAGGATGAAGAGGACTACGAGAGATAAAAGTTGAGATAGTGTGGGAGGAGGAGTTGGAGAGGTGAGAGACGAGGAGGAAGGAGATGGTGGGTATTAAATATGAATGCCCCCCCATCCGTACAGTCCCATTACCCTGTCCATCCATGAATCTATTTCACATCCAGTCCACCGTGCTGCTCTCACTTGACAAGCCCTAAACACCCGATGCATCATTAACGGCCCACACACACACACACACACAAATACACTCAAAAAGTACAAAATGTCGATAATGTGTATCTTTCACTTTAATTTGAACCACAAAGTGTTGCAGGGTTGTTATCATCATACAGAGGGGTTGAATACTTCATAGAGTTTGTATTTGTTATGACATGACATAAAAATGAATGCGATTCTCTTTACCTTGAAGATAACTGTAAAAACGAAAAAAAAAATAATAATAATAATCTGTCCTTCACGGGGGCTTTTGATCTGCTTGTTATGCATCATATCACACTTAAAGCAACGTGTGAAACTGAAGTGTGTGTATTCTGTGTTCAATTTATGCGCTGAGAACAACTTGCATCATTAGAACAATGAGAGCTTATATGGTAATGTCACGTTGGGAGAAGTTTTTTTTTTGTTTTTTCTAAAGAGAACGAGACAGTCGCTGATGGAGAGAGAGAGAGAGAGAGAGAGAGAGAAAGAGAGAGAGAGAGAGAAAGAGAAAGGCTCAAGATACAGAGAGCATATAAAAGTGGCGGAAGGACGGAGGGAGTCAGAGAAATAGAGAAAAAGGCAGAAAGAGAGAGAAAGAGAGGGCAGATCAAAGCTGTTTTCATCGCTCTTTGCCGCTCTTGATTCGGAGCAGCGGGAGGTTGCGCGATGCGAGCGGCTTCATCCCCAGTCATAGCTCTCTGGCTTTGGAGTCGTTCAGGGAGCATCACTGTCCCCTCTGGGCTGTATACATGCCAGCCAGCCAGGCAGGCAGCCTGCACAACCAGGCCAAGCAGGAGAGGGAAAAAAAGTGTTTCTCATCCTCCAGTATCTCACTCTCACATGAGCCCTTTTTTCTTCTTCTTCTTCTTCTTCTTCTTCTTCTTCTTCTTCCTCTCTTTGTCTGTTGTCTCTAATAGTTTATCCTTCTCCTCTGTTCTCCCCTCTTCTTACTCTCCTCCTCTCTCTCTCTCTCTGAACTTTCTTATCTTGAAATCAATGCTCTCTTATTTTCCTTTTTTTCCCCCTTTTATCAGGAGAACGTTTTGTCCTCCAAGGACAAGTGCACAGCACACTTGCAAAACTTTATTCGTAGTTTGCAGCACCGCGGAGGTGGTAGCGTTTGTTATAAAAACTTTTAGGTGTGTGTCAGGAGGGGTGATTAAAGCTGCGTTTGCTTCTATGCCTCGCCGAGCTTCTCTTCTTTCCTTTTTTTTTTTCTCTTTTACTCTTCCTCGTCTTTCATTCCCCCTCTCTTTTTTCTCTTCATGTCACACTATACTGCCAGCTGTGAAACGGGAGTGTTTTTTTTCTTCTTTTCTTGTGTTCTTCAAAAAGAGCAATTGAGGGCAGCCAACAAAAGGGGTCTCTAATAAGCTGCCTACATATCACAGCGGGGTGAGTCCCGTGTTGCGTTGGCAGAATGATTAAAAGTTACCTGTGCCAAATGATTACTGCTGCGGTGCCCCGGGTTCAGCCGCGCTGAATGAGAGGCGGCCTTTTACTTAGCCAGCCCTGTTTAATTAAAACACAGTCAAATGAGATTTTGCCACAATAAGGGACGATAATGGGTCAGCTAACTGATAGGGAGCGCTTTAGTCGCTCTCATTAACCACTCCCTTGATAGCATTCATGTAATGGAGGAGTCCATCACCGCATCTCATTTGGGAGGGAAGAAAAGGAAGGAACGGAGGAGGGGGAAGGGAAGGCAGAAGGAGGGTAGTACGTTGGAAATAATACAATTAGGAAAATGCTAACACTTTGAGAGTTATTATCGCTGTAGGCGGACGTCACGGGACGCAGCAGAGTCGTTTTGAACAAAATACATCACCAAAGCTCTAATTAGCATCATACATTTAGCTGGACTCCCAATCTGCTGACACTGATAGGCCCCTGAGCCATTGTCTGTCCAGTTGACACATAACGTAACCCAATCTGAGCCAATAACTAAGCACAGGAGAAATACACAATGTCACTGGGAGTAGAGAGACAACGGTCATGAATCCTATCGTCCCACATTGTTCCAGAGGAATTATGGCCGTACTAGACGATTCCACTCACAATCAATTCCATCCAATTTAAGTCAGCGCCAATGTAGGAAGTAACACGGCCTATATGTGGTGAAGTGGAAATTAGCGGTTTGGCTCTCACGCAGGAGACCAGACTTCGCTGACCTGCAATAGAAGTTGGCCTGCAGAGTTTTCTTGTTGACAAACAAAAATGAACATTCAGCGCTTCCCACCGAAATGCATGAAGGCCAACAAAGGTGCCGAGTGCTGACCTTCCTGATAAAACACCGGCGAAGCTGATTTCTTTAAATATTTTAAATCCGGCACTGGTGTCTGGTCGGATGTCTGAGTGGTGAGGTATGTGTTGGAGGGGACTACTCGTGTCCTGAGGATATTTAAAATCCTGCCTCCAGCCATGTCGATGACCTTAAACGTAAATGCTTGACTAGGTCCCTGCAAGCAGCGCATGCAGGTCAGTGGTAAGGTAGCATGTATTTAAATGCTTTGCAAAGTTTTCAATACCGTTATTTTATATGAGATGAGTGACAACTTTTTTTTTTTTTTTTTTTTTTATCTTGGAGCACTTTTGTGGTCTAACATCTGCTTCTCAGTAAAGATTAGTTAGCACTTCAGATGACTCATGTTAAACACACTCTTTAAATCAACCCAAAACATCAAGTCCTTGGCACAGCAAACAGAACAAAACACTCGAAACAACAAACAATGACCCTTGAGACGCCACTTGGCGTTGGCCTTCGAACGTCTCTCATTCACGAAACCCCTTATTGTTTACACATGAAGGGGTCACTTAGGACTCTGACCTTGGGCGAATGCTTTACACGGGAACAAATGGATGACAAGGAGGCTTTGCAAATTTGTAATTGGCAAAACAAAGAACACTAAAAGGCATTGGAGTTGAGGATGGGGAGGTTGTAAGGAGAGTGGAGAGAGTGGATGAGGCGACCTTGGACTTGAATCCTTGAGCGGAACAGAAAAACCCTTCGCTGTAAAATCTCCACACACGTTATTCAGCCTTAAATAGAGTGTTACATTTTTGTGTAAGGTGTTTTTAATTGTTTCAAGTTCAATTTAACTTCTTTCAGCAATATCCCCGGGAGTACGAAGACGTTGATCTGTCAGTAGAAGACAGCCATGATCTGATCCACAGAGCACACTGCGTTTCTTTCTTTAAATTCCTGTATATAACTCACCAAACTTAGACAATGTGATATTATACTGAGATATTTCAAGGACCTATATTGGAGCTTGATAGCAGAAAATATTCAGTTATGTTGCCAGTCCGACTGAATACACACAGATTCACCATTTTACACCAGTGTTTAACAATCATACCGGAGAAAATCCATTATAGCAGAGGGTAGGAACACATTGAATTCAATGCAGAGAATTCATTGTCGCCTTAACAAGTGTAAAAAGCAGGGCTGCAATTATAGGCATAGGGTAGAGTAGAGCAGAGTAAAGCTTTAATGTCCCCAAAAGGGCAATTTTGCTTAGAAACAGCAGTCAGTAGCAGTCCACATTAAATACAACAATAAAAAAAAAAAGCAATCCATACAGCAACGTTGACGCTAACCTGTGTCCTTATGTTTGTCACCAAAAACCATCGGAGAAATCAATGGAAAATGAGTTAATGAATAAATTAGAGAAAGAAACAGGGACATCGTATCATGTTCACAGCTAGTAACAGGCTGAATCCCTTTTTCGTATAAAAAGCCAATAACCGGTGGAATAAAAAACCTGCATGCATCTGTTTGTGTCAGCTTGACACAGGCTAAACTGGGGACTGCCCATTGTATCGACGGCCCATTATTAAACCTCAGCAGTCGGAAAAATGTCCCATTGGACCGAAAACCCAGTTGTCTGACGGCCTGTTATCCCGAAAACAAATGCCCGTTGCTCCGAAAATACACACTCCCTCTGCAACAAACAGAAGCATGTGGCTTATTATTACTCAGAATAGCAATATTGTTTTTCCCTACCACAGCGTGACTACTCTGCATCTGATTGGCTAGTACATGTTGCCTTTGCTGGTTGGGTTGGTTAGGTTTAGGCACGAGGAGTAAGATTGGTTCATTGGGTCATGCCTCCGCCATGGTAGGAAAAAACATATCGCGATCGGGAAGGTTAGCTGACGGCATTCTTTCTAAAAAGAATTATTTGCCATATGCTCCTTTTTGTTGCACGGAGAGTTTGTATTTTTCGGAGCAATGGGCTTTCGGAAGAATGACCGTTTGTTTCCGGGATAACTCCTTGTAGGCCAACAATGGGACATTTTTCCGACAATTGGGGTTTCGGGAATAATCGGCGGTCGGGACGTCGCTAAACCTCTGCCTGGATGAAAGCAAATGAAAGTCACATTATAAAGGATTCTGGGAGTCCAATAGGATGACCTGAGCTTTCTGTCGGGCTCTGACTTGATACAAGTGGCAAAAGTTTGTCCCAGAGGGTTTGAGTTTTTAGAGATAAGAGACTTATCACAATTAAAACTCCTTCCTTAAGAAAAGCATCTTTGGTTTGCCTTTTATAAGTAACACTGCACACAACTACTGCAAGTATGATAGGTCAAAGTTGAACCAGGAAGTCAGGCTGTAAGCTACGGTGGACGTTTATAGTGGACAGCTTGGGCTGTAATTTTATCGTTATCCTTCGTTTTCTCTTCCTATAAATACCATATCATACGCTTCACGGTAATACCAATACACAGTTGAATGTGAGAGAATGTGTCATAATATATTGACGACATGTTAACATATTTACGTCAGGACCAGTACAAATCAGGATCCGTCTGACCCCGCTCAGGTTCTTAGGTTTGAACGCATCATACGCTTTCTCGTTGGCAATTCGCCCGAGCAGTATGCCGCAAGGTCGGGACAAAGAAAACCACTGGAGTTATTAGAAGTTGTCCTTCAGTCATATTCAGGTGGGCATGTTTGAGGGGAAACTCAAAAAAAAAAAAAAAGAAAAGAAAGGCCTAACACACTGTTATCAACTCATCCCACTAATTAACTCATAGCTCAGACTTTTCATTGCAATTTGCAAAAAAAAATAAATTGACTAACATGTTTCTTGGGTCAGGGCTCTGCACTACCAAAAGAACAAGTGTTCTATGAGCGCATATCATTCTCTGTGAGCGGAGGTATTTTACAGCTAATTGTTTGTACTGATTCTCTTTCTAATTCACCACCCCCTGCCTGTTATTATCAGAATCATTAGGCAGAATCATTAAGCATTTGGGAGCAGCATGCCTACCTTTGTGCGCAACAACTGCACTAAAGTCTACCCACGTGCTTGCGTGTCAGTTAAGTGATTTTCAAATAAAAGGACAAAAAGTTGATGTGATTGAAGGTTACGGGTGTTTATACGCTGACTGATTATCCTCTGCTCGCTTCTCTCCTTGGAAAATCCAGTGTTTATCATCCTAACAACAAGCTTTGTGTATTGTCAATGAAATGAGATCACTTCACTTCTTTCCACCGCATTTTAATTCATCTATTATAAACCAGTGTCAAGATAATGTCACTTGATGTACAATGATGTGTTCCTCGGGCCTGCGTAATGCATTATATATGATGGCGTAACTTAAAAATGTATTATTTTTCTTACTATCTGGGTGAAAAACCTTGAAAAAGTATCCATTTCAAACAGCTTTATGTAGATATTTTGTGCTGTCCTGGTTTGGTGACATTCACACAAATAAATTGTTCTTCATACTGTATTTGCACCCGTTTCTTTACCTTCCTGTGCGTGCGTGGCAGTTTCCCTGTACTCGGCTACAGTCTATAATAAACTCTGTCTGAAGAGTTCTTTGATGGAGTAAAGACAAAAGGATATAAATAAAACTATATTGGAAATATATATCTACAGTATATGCTATGCCAATAGAGCATATAGTGAGAAATACACCCATACAATACACAGGGATGTTCCCAGCTAAATCTTCATATACGCTTTTTATATTTCTACTATATCTTGATTTGGGCTTAAAGGATCAAAGTGTTAGGGGCCAGATCCCCCCCCCCCCTAAGAAGAAAAGTTTTCACGTTTCAACTTAATTCAATTTTATTTTTTATTTAGTTTTAACACTCAAAGATTAGAAACTTTGACATTTTTTATACAGATAAAATAAGATTGATTCAATGTTTTCTTTATTTCCAAACTTGTCATAGATAATAACAAACACGTGCACCAATACGCATACATTCTTTTCCTTTTTTTGGATTTTAATTTCATTTTGGATAAAGGATCTGAAAAAGCAAACCAATCCACTGCTGCCTTTTTTATCATTGAGAATATGTGTAACTCCCAGTAATTGCATTGGGAAGTAACCTGTTGAAGGAGGTAACGCACACTAAGCATTAAAGTGCGAGAACATAACGTACCTGGTGTGTGGTAAAGTAAACCTAAAGCCTCTATACTCACTATACTGTCTCCAGGCAGTATAGTGAGTATTTTATTCAGTCAAAAAAAGAATGAAAAATAAAATGAGGGCAAACAAACATGTAGGACTTGTCCCCGTTCTAACACAACATGGCAGCTGTTATGAAAACACTGTCAAATTCCACCCAAAATGTTCATGAAAAATGAATTTAAAATACGAGTTGATGAAAACGCGCTTCAGTTTAGATTTACAACGCCACATTTTAATAGCCGTTTAGGAGGTTTCAAGGGGATTTCTCCAGACTTCAATTTGCAGCGACAACTGAGGTAGTGAGACGTAGTCTGACTGGCTTCACTCCTCAGGCTGCATAATGTAATGTAGGGCTTCGTATGAGTCCTATGAATCACCATTTTAAGTTTGAAATGATGGGAATCTGACCCGTGAATATAGGCCCTCTTCCATGTGATAAAATAGAGTTTTATAGTCATAGTTATACTTCACTGTGCAGCCAGTTGATGGGTTCAGTAGTAAGTGTGTAAATGGAGCAGACTGGAGCAACACACACACACACACACACACACACACACACTAGTATGCATACACCCATATCACAGGAAAACATACATTCCCTCCCGCATATCAATGTATTGTCACCAGTGTTGGGAGTATTGTTACCAAGTAAAATCCACTTCTTTTGGCGGTAAGTTGTAATGTAATAACTCTTTTAAATTAAATAACGCAACTGCTGAAATTCAAATGGGTTATAACCCATTTGAATTTGAAAAAAGCAGCTGCAGTGATTTGTCAGGCAGTAAGTTTAAGACGAGACATATGTAGCGCGACTGTAAATAAGCCTTAACAAGCTAACACGGCTGGCTGCTGTCACCACTGCTGATTAGATTCACATTAATTAGATTTTTAATTAACTGTACCTCTTACTGTAATTTACTGCCAAGACTTGCACATCGAAGCAGAAAGTCTGCATCCGGGGAGCTGCTCAAAGCTAGATGACAACACTCTTTTGAAGGTTTCAAGAGCGTGAGAAGCTCTTTGAACTCACAGAAGACCGGATCCGAAAAAAAAAAAAGATAAGTGCTCAACTTGCAGATATAACGCTTCTACTGACGAGACATTCACATATACGTGTACTCAAACGTTCCGCCCACATATAGTCACAGTAACAAAAGCCTGTGACACACACTCACAGTTTGCCAGCTGGGTGAGTTACATCACAAGTTTTACGCTCCCCTCGCTAAAAAGTTACCCCGCAACTTGGATGTCACACTGTCAGCACATTTCTTTATAGCAGGAGACGACAGGACAGCCAGAGGGCCGCTTCATTAAGGATCTCACCATATCCAATTACAGAGTTACGACTGTTTGGTTAAGGGACAAAAAGCTTGAGAGAAGAAAGCCAAGATGAAGGAACAGAAAGTAGAGAAAAGCCAATATTAAATTCCTGAAAAATCAATAAGACTAGGTGATAAATCATTCGGAGTAGCCTTGCTACACTGATAGTAAAACACACTCATTATCAAACAGGTTTATTAACTCAAAATATAACCAAATGCTTGGTTTCGTGGTGGAATAACAATAGCCCTTTACTGGATTATTGCCTCCAGTGTGCTGCGCACTTCATTTCGCCCACATGGATTTCAACAATGAAGACTCGAGCCAGAGAGGGACATTCGGTACTCTCCGCCGGCCAAAAGAAAAGCTGCTTCCGCGACTGCAACTCTTACTAGAGAAAGAGATTTGAACCATGATAGCAGGTTTAATAGTTTTCAGGTTTTAGAACTTCTCGTAGCACTGAGAGGGGCCTTGTTAAGGTTGCGCATGACCTCCTGCAAGCTGTCAGAGGTGGCTGCAGTCCTACTTCTGTTAGATGTAAATGCTGTTTTAATGATCTCTCACTCTAGGAGAAGGACTTATTTAAACCTGTCACAGTAGCTAGCAGGTGTTAAGAAATACTTACAGTAATAATCAGTTTTTAATTCCCATATTGCCACCCACTTATTCCCTAACTTCACACCTTGTTTTCCTTGCATCTTCATGTATGTATCAGTACATACTGTACTTGTACACTACGACTGCATAAAAATGATTCTGCCGTACGCTGTGGGCCGTAATCTAAAGGCTTATCAGACATCATTGTACCTTTTTAGAACTGGCATATTTACAAATGTTTTCAAATGATATTTAGTTTCCGTACACCATGCAATGGAGATATTCTACTGGACTTTCTATCCCAAACATTTTTTTGTCTTGCACTATTATCTACTGTGTCATCTTAAGTGGCGTAGTTATGAAAAGAACAGCTTGAGACCATACAGTGACCAAAAGGCCAGAAAAAAGGGGACAAACAAAACTATTAGCAACAATGTGTTCATGGAAGTTAAAAACCCACAGTGACATTGTTTACCTCTGCTGTCTAGACATTTCTTTTTTTTTTGTTCTTCATATAAGCTACTGCATATATAATGCCTTATGGATCGCTTCAACAAGGTCTCGCATTAACTCATCGGTGACATGCAAAACAGAGACTTTATTTGAAAATGTAATATATCAACAGCACTGAGCTGCAACTCAGTATCAGAAATGCACCAGAGGGGCAATAATTACCATAAACATATTTGTTTAAAGCTGTCCTAATCGATATTTTCACATCAACATGGGTAAAATGACTATGTTTAATGTGAAAGGGGTCGCTGGAGGTGACGGACCCGCAAAGGATTAACACTCGACATTATAGCTTCCTTTATCGTGTCATTTGGAGAACTCGTCGAAACTTTACTGCTTTGGCTCACCTTTACCGCCCTCATCAGTTGTGTTTCCAGCAGCAGCAGGCAGCTGTTTTCAGTTAGAAAGCTCTCATAAACCGGCTGTACACAACCTGCCCTGCACCGAACAGCAGACAGACAGAGTTAGCTACTAGCTGAGAACATAGTGGAGCATTTAGCGGCAAAAAAAAACCCCAAAAAAAACACACGTTTCCCTTAGGAGTTGGTCAAGGCCAGGACAGAGCTAAAATGAGAGTAAATACTAGACCTATGACGCTTCCTGTGTGGCCATAAACTCCACATAAATGCTAATGTGGCATCATGTCTGCTGGATGTGTAATTAACCAACTGTTGACAAGTTTGCCATGTCAATTTAGAGAGTGAGCATTTGTCAACGTACAGGAGCACGAGCTGTGTTTGGAGCTTGCTCCCGCCGCCCCAAAGTGACAAAAAAAGAAAAGAAAAGAAAATCGCTTAATGCTGATTTAAAGTAACTACAGGGTGATAAAAAGGAATCACACATATATACATAAAAACCTAATGAAAATGAACACCACCACCGCAAAGGTGCAACTAAATAGAAAAATGTGACGTGGAGTCATAAACATCAGATCTTTGTCATCTGAAGCTGGACTTGTAAACGATTTAATATCGGATGGATTTATTTTATCAATATGTCAGCCTAAATGAATCCACTCCGCCTCATATTAATACTCACGTCCCTGGAGGCACAGGGCCGAGGAGGTGGAGTTGCAGCCATATTCGACTCAAGCCTATTAATCACTCCTGAACCTAAACTAAACTATAACTCTTCTGATATCCTTGTTCTTACGCTTTCAAACCCAACATGGAAAACAACACAGCCAATTGGATTTGTACCAACCCTCCTGGCCCGTGTAGCCCAGTCTTGATCCAGAGGTTTTAGCCAACTATATATATATCTAACCTTTCTCTCTAAAGAGCCTTGAGAAGGCAGTCGCAAAACAGTTTTTTTTTTTTTTTTTACATAACAATAGTGTATTTGAGGTAAACATAAACATTTCAATATAAAGAAAAAAATGTTTGCGTAAAAGATACAACGATATTACAAGAAACTACCTTACAACTGTAATGATTGAGAAACTGCCAGAGAACTTCACCTCTGTGGGAGTTTTGAGGGACTGAGCACAACCGAAAACCACCAACATGCACAAAAAGCCCCGGGCTGCGTAAACTTACAGTGGAGATGTAACCATTTGCACCATTCATATGCAGCCAACAGGCAAAGAATCAACATTTATATGCAGCTGCATTTGCATCAAGTGTCATAGCACGAAGTAGTGGGATGTTTGTATGGTGGTGTCTGAAAAAAAGTAAGGTTGTGGAGGTCAGGGAGCTGGAACTATCTTCCACACCAGCAGCCAAGTCACTGACATCTTTATCCGTGGTCCTTCCTTAACTATGACCAAGTCATTTTAGTTGTCCTAACTTGAAGTAAAAATATATATACACGTATCTATATACACTACAGTTACTCTCTGGACTATCTGGAGTAATACTTTTGAGAGATAGAGGATTCAGAGGATGTGTTGTATCGGTAGGTAAACATCTACAGCTATATAAGGGATAAAGTAACTTAGCAACTGCCAGCTGGTACTGGCAAAGTGCAGACAGAAACTCATTAACTCATTTCCTGTATATCAGTAGTTTGATTAAAAAATATATAAATAGACACTTTCAGTGGCACTTACACGCTGCTCTTGACGATGTCATTATTTATATAGCCCGCCTATCAATGGTTTTTAAGATGAACAAACGCAGATCACATTCTCGTATTTGTCCAGGACTTTAAAATCTTCCAGGTCACGTGGACCGGCACCAACCGGAAACCCTGCACCACAATCAGGTCGAACACTTCTGTGCAATCAACTGGGCGGCCATGGCTAAGGAGTCAAAGTGTGACATAAGCGTGCTAACATGCTGATTAGCCTGGACTGTTTACAGCCTCAGAGAGTAGAACAGATTTGATTATTTTCAGAAGCACATACTGGATTAATAAATGAAACACTCAATCAACTTTACAAGTCAACCATGACCGCCGTAAAACGAAAGAATGATGGAATTAAAAAATCCCTAGACTAAATACACTTAATTGGCCACAAACAGTACTTTGCAAATAACATTTGGTGAATGCTGCTATTTAGTTGAATCGCACCGTACAGCCTGAAGCAACATTTAGACGCTTTATAAAAAAGCAAACACGAATTCAGAGTCCATTGAAACATCTTTTCAGGGACGCAAAAGGATGCAGATCTGCGCGAGGTGGCACACATTGTGACACATTTGCACTTTTCCCAAAGTCATCGACTCTATGAAAGTCAGTAGCGGAAAGAAGCAAGTCTGGATAAAACAAAGTTAAGAGTCTCTGTTGTGTATATTTTTCTTTATAGGCCTGAGATGTGTTGTTATTTTGGCACGTACCTGCATTTTCTGTGTTTCTTTCACAGTAGCATCCACAGGTTAATGTGGTGGCTGGAGCCGGCGGCCGGTGCCAGTACACTGGCAGCGCATTTCCAATCCAGCTTGGCAGAGAGCCTGGTGTTGGCAGCGTGCCTTACCTGGCCGGCACAGCAGAGCAATGTGGTCCAAATACCCACAGAGCCCCAAGCAGCTCAACCTCACATTACCAGCCAGCTGATTAGCATAGACGCTTTGATATAAAGAAGCACACACTGTCATCCCGCCGTCCTATTCACTCTGCTACTTGCCTGTAGTCATTCCAAATTCTCCAATTGGCACAATAGAAGAGGACTGTGAGAGTAACATGGCACAAACTGAGAGAAGTATTATTATTAAGTATTTGGTCATTTGTGGCCGTAGATTATTAAAAAGACAAGAGTCCGCCTTTGATTATTTTACTGATTCACTGGATACTTTGAAGTGGGAACGTGCAAGCAAGATTAAAACAATCATTATGGAGAATTGGCAGCATTAAGCGGTGTATAACACTTTTCAGTAGATTTAACAGATTGTGGCGACAGCATCTCATTAAGATGCAGAGAAATTGGTAGCATCTTAACAAGTCATTTCATTTCATTCATTTTCATGTTAAAATCATTCAAAACTGCTTCTCAAAAAAAAGGATTTTACCTGATTAGAATATTTCTCATGTTTAGGCTCATAGAATAAAGAATAAAGCACAAAGAATTGCCAACCTTTGTTAGATGTGGCTAAAAGGTACAATAGGTAGAAATGTCATTTGAGGATATAGTAAGTTATATTTGGAAAGATCAGAGGCTCTGGCATCAGTTACAATTGTCATTTCAAGTCTCGTACCTGGATATAATCCAGATGAGATTTAAAGATTCGGCCCTTGTTCAAATCTGACCTGCTGACCTTTGTCCCCTCTCCCTCCACCTTTCCTGTCTATCTTCAGCCGTACTGAATAATGAAGGGAAGAATGCCATTAAAAATAATCTTTAAAAAAGGTTCTCAATTTGATATTGAGAGCCTTAATATAGCAGCAAACACCTATTCGCTTCGTAATGATATAGTGGAGTATTGTCTACCTGAGTAGTGTGTGTGTGTGTGTGTGTGTGTGTGTGTGTGTGTGTGTGTGTTGTAATCTGAGCTACTCTGTGCTTTGTACACGGAGCCGGGCCGGCCAGACGTGGATGTGAGTCCTTTGTTGTGTTCCCCAGCTGTTAGCTAATGGCTGCACTGAGCTCATATGGCGGTTACAGCTGATAACGCCGTCGCGGCCAACGGCGTTATCACAGATGTAACTCCCACCCTCTGGACCCCCCCCCCCCCCCCCCCCCCCCCCCCCCACCCCCGCCTCAGTTTAACACTATTAACTCTGTCAGCACAGTTGCTGTTGTTTTCACGGTTAGTGCTGTTAGCATTATAAGCAAATCAGGCTTGGCCCCGTCCAGAAGGAGGAGGTAAAGCACCTGAAGGTGACCGCCAAAAACACCAAAAGAGGAATAATTTATGGACTTTAACACTTTAGTAACAACAATAACAGTTTAGCTAGCGTTACAACTAACACCTATCCATAACATCATTACAGGAATAAATGGTGAATATACACTACGAGAGACAAAGAGTCACACGTACTGATTATTCAATGGTGGAAAAAAATATATAATATAATATATTAAAATACAAAAACTTTTGTTGTATAAATAAATAGAAAATGCTATATAAACATCTGTAAATGCTCTAACCCTACTTAAAATCATAGATGCCAAATACTAGACTCAAATGCTACCGATAGATAATGTTGTTTATGCATCGTGACTACGAAGAGCTCTGTTCTTCACTGTCCTATTTGACTGATGTTCAATGCCAGCATATTTTTTGAAGAATAAATACAAATATAGTTTTTTGTTTTTGTTTTGTCCTGTAACTTGTTCCCCGCAAGCAACGTCTGCAGGTATTCCTCTCGGGCCACATCCAGCCCACGCAATCTGAACAACATTTTTGACAACTCTTCTCCTGTGTTACGTGGACCACGGTGACCGGACAGTAAGGGAACAACGTTCAGAGAGACACGTCCGCCATCAACAGTGAGGATTACAACCTCAAAACAAAAAAAATCCTTTTTAAATGGCAACACTTTCATCACTGAATGTGATCTTCACTGTAACTCAGTAAAACAATTATACGGGGGATTGTAATTGTTCTTTTCTTCCTGGACTGACATTTACTCTACCACATCACACCTTAAACAGAAAGTAAACAAGTATTGTGCTCTACCATCTCGCCCAGTTTATTCACATGAAATGTGAGGCATTAAAACCTTGCTTGTAATGAAAGCACGTGCTGTCCGTGTCTGCGCCTCTGACTCTGTGAGAGATAAAATCTACATGAGTGACAGATTCAACAGCACAGCCGTCAGCATCATTACAACTCTTTCTGCCTGCCTGTGTTCCCCCTCTTTAAATCTGTGCGCCGGCAAAGACTGATGTCTCCTTAATTATTTGGCAAACAAACAAGTTGCTTGTCATCCCGTCTTAGTAAATCTCTTCATCTCCCTCTCTTTCATTCCCTGCTCTGTTGGCAGATTGCTGAATAATGGAGCGGCTCAGTCTAGTAGCTTG
>CALSCE010009645.1:10615871-10636244 GCA_943593645.1 Bovichtus variegatus
TGCGAGGAAGGGCTCTCCCATCCAAGACTTTACCATCAACATCAACACCTCGGATGTTTCCCCGATCGGGCTGCAAGGAATCTGGGTGTGACACTGGACGACCAGTGACGACCTGGACTGTCCTTCTATGCCAGCATCGCTGCAACAGCCCGCTCCTGCAGACACACTCTTTAGAACAGGAGGATACGTCCTCTAATGACCCAGAAGGCAACGCAGGTTCTGGACTAGGCTCTTGTCATCTACTACAACTCCCTCCTGGCTGGACGGTCTACATGAGCCATCCGACCTCTACAGCTCATCCAGAATACAGCAGCCCCGACTGGACTTTAACCTCCCCAAGTTCTCCCACACTGCACCGCTCCTCCGCTCCCTTCACTTGTTATCAGTGGCTCCCCCAATCTTCTTCAAGACTCTGGCGCTGGCCTGGCGTGCTGTGAATGGATCAGGCCCTTCCTTCATCCAGGCCACGGTCAAACCACACACCCCAGCTCGCTCACTTCGCTCTGCATCGGCCAATCGGCTCGCTATCCCCTCACTGCAAGTGGGACCCAGATACCCCTTAAATAAAACCCGCCTGTTTGCTATCCTGGCTCCAAAATGATGGAACAAGCTCCTCTTTCAGATCAGTTCAGCAGGAAGTCTTCACACCTTCTGTCGCAGACTCAAAACCCACCTGTTTCGCCAGCACCTTGGCCAATAAAAACATAAAAAAAATGAAAAATGAATTAAAAAATCTTATTTCTGTATGTAGCACTGAAATTGGTTGGCTTATTTGAAGCTAATGGTTTATTTTTTATTCTATCATTTCTGTATGTAGCACTTATTTGAAGCTCTTATGCTGCACTTAAAATGATTTCACCTATTTGAAGCTATTGCATTTGCAAGATTCTTGCTGTTCGGAGTCGTATCCTCATGATTGTTTGCACTTATTGTAAGTCGCTTTGGACAAAAGTGTCAGCTAAATGAAATGTAATGTATATTTGTAGCTCTTAAGTCCAGTATGCCTCTCTCAGCCACAATGAATACTGTATAAATGTGACTTAGATCTATTGGTTTTTAACAACCCTATCGCCAGACATGAACTTTGATACTGGATGGTTCTGTTGAATGGCAATATTTTTAAAATGTTCTTTCTAAATAAAAAAGCTATGGTTTGGGTGAGGGAAAATTGTAGTTGTGGCAAATAAACTGCAGGGTTTCTGCCACTGTATTAAAAGTGAATTGACCCCCGGCTCTGTCTACTCTTCTGGGATTTTAATTTTAGTTTTTAAAATTTCCATTGTAAACATAAATATAGCCATGAGCCATCTTCACCTTGGACCTATCCAAGCTGACCTTCTGCAGCCGGTTGTGGAGCACATGGAGGAAATGAATCCCACAGGCAGATGCGGACCCTAACCGTTGTGAAGTGTCAAGATATAGGACTATACTGTTCACTCCGGAACTGCGGCAGTCCTACCTAGACTGTAATTAATGGGAAACACTGGATTAGTCATGGAAAACAAGAACCATGGGAGTCTTCCTTACGAATCAAGCAGCAAAAAAGTTGTAGCTTGACATGTTTGAGTTCATTTGCTGGCATCGCACGACCTGTGAAGTGCACATCGCAACGTTGATGCTGAAAGGGCACATCAGTGCTGCTCAATTTCCAAGTTGAAATCACAAATCAAATGGGACCATCTACTTGAGTCAGATGTGAGCTCTTATACCACCAAAATGCCAATTAGCTTAAGAGTCCATGAGCAAGTCCATGAATAACTTCCAGCTACAAGAGAGCTGTTCTCTTTAGGGAAGTATGAACAACCTCTCCCCACAGGGATCCATGAAATATCACATTATAGGTTAGTTTACTGCAGACGGAAACACCATAGTGGTCCTATCATCATGAGCAATTACACGTGGTTTGCAATATTTAGCAGCTGCGGCCATGAGAGCAGCAGTGCAATGGGTCAATTAAAATACAGCTATATTGAAAATAGGAGAAATACACAAAATACTGCCCATTATTAACACATGTGCAGAATTTACATTTAACTTAAGACTGCGTTTAAGTATTAAAAGGCTAATAATCTGACGTTTGATGCCAACTTGATGCGTGACACGTTTCGATACTCAAATTAATACATATCAGCCAGAGCCATATAGAGTAGTTGTATAATGTCTTAAGCGCTGGTGTCATTTGCATATAACAGAACCTTCCACGCACTCTTGTGTCTGGACTCTAGTGTGTTTGTGTTAGATCCTTGCACTCTACATCACTTCTTCGACTCAAAGTTTTCTGTTGATTTATCCTCCTATTCCGTGAGATTATTTCTTGCCACATTCAAATTTTGTAACGCAAAGTCCAGCGCAGATTTTTTTGCATCATGACTGTGAATAAAGAGTTGCTTCATGTTGCATAGGCCCTTCCGGAAGGCGTGCGTTCCTAAAAGCCTGGACGGCGTCGGCCTGCAACAGGCCAGATTCTCTGATGCGTCCCATCACCGCGGCAGATCTTTTGTTTCCGCCCTCTCTGTACTTAGCGTGGGATTCGCAGATTGTGCTGCACCAAGCCTTGCATTTAATGACCAGGAGCCACCAAACATGCATCATTTTGTTGGCGTCATATGTAAATGATCAGTTGACTCACACGCTTCTCTTTCCACAGCTGCCTCTGATTCAACAGTCAGCTGCCAGTGATTCGTCATAGAAGTCAGGGGGGAAATTTCCCTTCAGTGGTGGAAGGAGAAAGTGAATCAGACATGCGAAGTGTCTGAGCAGCATTTCCCCTGTAGATAAAGTGCTCTTTTGCACAATAACTCAACGAGGCCTACTAATTTGATGATGTCGAAGTGAAAAGGGATAGCTGTATAGGGAAAATGAGGGAGATTATTATGTGATGTGAGTCATGCGGTGGCTGAGAAATAACTTATTTTTCTCTTCTTAACCACCCCCAATTTAGCCTTGAAAAAGTTGAACCACGTGATGTTCTTCATCACTCACAACCTTCACATAAAAGCAATGGAGACCTCGTTCATTTATAGTGAATAAAAAATAAATAAATCAGCAAACTGGTTGAAAAGGTTGAAATATGTCAATGTTATTAAAAGTAGCATTTTTTCTTTTTTGGAAAATCTGTTTTTTTTTTTTTTTTTTTCTCTCGTTTTTTTTTTTGTGTTGCCTTTACCTCATTTGTTTTGATTTCTACTTTGGATTTTCAAAGAGCTGCCCTCAAGACATCAGACATCACTTTACTGTTTACTACTTCAGAGGCAAAGCAGCATTTCAGCCGCTCCTTGCAGGCTGTTGATTATTCATATCAACTCCGTGGAACGAAGAAAGAAAAAGTCAAGTGAGATGGCATGGTGATGAAAGAGGACGAAATAGTGAGATTAGAAATATTGGTAGAGAGAGAAAATAAAGTTCAGAGAAAAGAGAAAATGAAGGAAATGTAAGGAGTGTTAGACAGAAGGAAAAAACTGCATAGGAGGGGAGGAAAAAAAAAAAGAGAAAATGTGTAAAGAAAGTAGAAGAGAAGTGTACCTGTCAGACCTGTGCGGCTCATCCTCAGGCCATCTGCTGCACTAAATCAAGGGCTTTGCATTGATTAGCATGCCATTACACCCTTCACATGGTGTGTGTGTGCGTTCATCCGTACAAACTATAGTGTTTGTGTGTGTGTGTGTGTGTGTGCCTTCATATGCTTGAGTGAGTGTGATGTATTATTGTTCGTGTATCTGTGAGCTTGTGTTCATTCACTGATTCTAGCGTGTGTGTCTGTTGGTTTGTGTCTGGCTCTGTTGCCCCTGTGCGTACATATGGGACTTGTTTGGCCATAATTACACTGGTGCATTGAGGTTTCCAGTTGAAGGCTAGTGTGAGGTGGGTGACGGCCTGAGTGGAATAACCAGGGTTACAGATCAACAGGGTTTCCCCGAGGGCCTTCACCCTGATTATGGCTAGACATGTGAAAGAATGGCAAGCTGGGGCTGCCTGGGAGTGTTCTCACTGTGCATCTCTGACAATTGAAACACTTGCTGAATCTAACGGCCTTCCTCAAAGCAATCTTCAATCAAGGCTCAAAGATGTGTTTTGGTCTGGACCTAATTGTGGCTGTAACACTACAGAGGCTTAGGCTGATGAGAACTTCTTTCACTTTGAAGGTATTTGGTCATAAACTAAAGTACTGGACACAAAATCAGACATGATGATGGAGCTCCGTGAAAAGTCAACAAAGTGATTGCAATCGAATGTCTGTACCAAATGTCACGGCTAATTCAAAGACATCTTCATTAAATTTCAATTTGATATTTAAATGATAACGTTTTTGTCCTTATCGTCGAGCACAAAAAAAAAAAAGCTATCGCGATATGTTTCTCATATTGGATCAAAGCCTATAATCATCACGATATATAATATAATAAAATATTAACGCTCAATTTAGAGTTTGAAGATTATCCATTTCCATGCTGAGCAGAGCCAGCTGGCGGACTTCAGGTTAGCCCTATGCTAACTATGTCCTATACTATAAATACTTATCGTAATAATAATCGTGAAACGAGTCATTTTCACACGGATTGAAAAACAACTAGCGAAATTAGATGTCATGAATGTATCATCGTCATCGCGGAATTTATCAAGAAATCCCACGGAAAATATCAAGACTGTTTTATCGACCAGCCTTAGCTTTTAAAATATCTGACATTATTATTCTTTCAGCAAGTCTCGCCATTTTACTCCGTCCAGCGTGAGCAAAGACAATAACAATGGCTTAGTTTACTGCAACGGGACATTCAAAAGAGATCAGCGGTGCAGTGCATTTTACGCAAAGCCCCTTCTGGAGTCCAAGGGTGAACCTGTTGTGCCTATACATTGTGAATTTTGAAATTTTTTATTTTTTTTTCTCCTGTTCCAATTTTGAATAACAAGTGACATCCCTAAAAGACGCACCGCCCTAAAATCGAGACATACACAAATTACGCTGACGCACTTATCTGACAGCTTCCAAAATCCATACAAGCTTCACGTCTTCCAAGGTCACACGTGAAGCTGCAGTGAAACATACTGTATCATCACTTCGGTGTGTTTTATGGAGGATATAAAAACTGTCAAGTGTTCAACTATCCGGTCCAAAAATAAAAAAAAAAAAAAAAAAAAAGATTCCAGCTGAAGAAGAGCACTGGATATTTTATTACATAATTAATATTTTGAAGTATAATTTGGTCACAGCTCAGAGTACTGAGCCCAACAGACGGTTCCCCAAGTCACTGCTAAGTAATCTTTATATCACTGTAAAACTTCCCATCACCGCTGTGATTGAAGAGAGGCTCCTACCTCCAAATTATATCCCACTCAATGAAGTTGAATTATGTATAATCTGAACACTAATATCGCTCAGTCGTTAAGTCATCACAACACCTAATGTGTTTCATGGAAATGCATATTTATAGCTCATATTATAAGCAATCTAGCAGGAGGAATTCCTGTGAAAGGATGGTACTTTTATTATAAGTAGACTGTTATTGAGATCCAAGCTTTTTTAAAGAGTACTTATTATATCATGACGCTTTAATTGTATTAGAAATGACTGTGTGATGATCAGACATAATTTGATTTAGATGCGAGGGAAACGAACAGGCTGGCAGCGGGTTTCTCTACTTTCTTTTTTCGCACCGCTGCACTGCGGAGTAACTTTCACATGGGCAGACCTCAAATCTTTGATGCTCTGAATATTTGATAGTGAAATAAATCCGTCGGTGCTGCTGGTGGTGTTTTGTTTTTTATGGTCTTTTCAGAGGAAGTGTGTGTAGTGAAAGCGCACACTGGTACAGCAGTAGGTGTTTGTTTTGGTGTTTTTTGTCTAGAAGGGAAGCAGCTCCGATCTCACACAGACACACACACGCGGTTGGCAGTAGACAGCTTGCCAGCGCGCCAGCTGTAGCATGAGGCTCCAGATCCATCTCAAGCCAACAGGATCAGAGCAGCAGGCTCTCTCTCATGACAACACACACACACACACACACACACACACACACACACACACTCAGAGGGGCTGTGAGCGATACCTTTAGCTGCTGCACTGTTGGGTCGCTGCAAGGTTCATGCGTGAGATATGGACCCAGGCCACATGGGGGAGAGGAGACACAGAATCAAGCAGGCGTGGGGTTGAGAGCACGGTCTGTGACTGCAATACGGTGCTGCCATTTTAAGCTCCCGCTCACTGCCGCCGTCTCCGGTGGGGTCAAAGGTGGTGATGGATCCATGTTCCCAGAGCTGGAGGGAGGCCCGGAACGTTCCGGTCGGATGTACAAATTAACGAGGGCGTCCGAGTAGAATATTGTTCAGCTAGAGACTTTTAGATCATCAAAAAGCTGACGGAAAAGAAAGGAGCACATATTGAATGATGAAGAGGACAACCCAGGGGCCGACGGGAAGACTATGATTAGAGCCTTGTTGCTAAAAATCGGTTTATCTCGCCAGTTTTATGCGTCAGCGTGGAGCAAAAAGGCAAAGAAACACTTTGGTGATGGATGGAGAACGCAGTAGCTATGGCTCTGCACCAACCTTCACGGGGACGAACAATGAACTACACACTTGTTAAACTCTGTCTCTCGGGCCCGCAGTTCCTGAACCCGCTAAGATAGTAAAAAGTCAAAACACAACTAAAACTTTTCAAAGCATACGCAAAAAAGGCCTTGTAACTTCAATCCCCTTTTAAATCAGTAAATGGTGTTTGTTTAATATTTTGGCATGAGTAGACCATTAAATTCTACTGCTTTTCATATTCAGCCCCCACACTTCACATCTAATGATCGTTCATGTGACCTAACTGTAAAGTATGATCAGACAAGAGGGCCAGCAAACATAATGATGTGTTGGACAAGGCCTGGAGGCTAATAGAGCCTTGTACTAAACAGTTACTATTGATTTAGTCTTAGCCTCTAAATGAGTTGTTGTAATAAGATCAATCTTAATTTTATCTGGAGACACTGGGCCTTCTGCAGCTTCGTCAGCGTGAGCCTGGTATGGAAATTTTCTTTGTTCAGAACAAATTTGACACATCGAGCACCGAAGGTTTCACATCTAACGGAACACAACAAATAAATAGCTTTAAATTAGCATAACTTAACCTTTTGCAAATCTTGTAACCACAACTATAAACCACATTTAAACTGATACGATTCGGATTGGAAAGGAGTATCTAATTAAAACAATTTAAATGTGAAGTGCACTCGGAGAGCTGGGACTGTGTGTCCGACCTGTGATTTGGATTCGGTCCATAATTGTAGGGGTTTTTCTTTGGCCCATGCTACACCTTTCCTCCAAGCTCCATGAAAATCCGTCCTGTAGTTTTTTCGTAATCCCGCTGACAAACCAGGCAACCAACCGAACCACATAGAAAAACCTCATTGGCGGAGGAGAGTTGAAATAATTGGATAGGAGAAAATGATTCATTTTTTTTGTTCTCCCTATGATCATCAGTTGGAGTTGCGTATAAATAACCGATTACCTCATTGTATAGATGCCCCTGTACTACTGAGCTATATCTGACTGAATCCCAGTCAACCAAGAACAAAAAGAGGGACACCTTAGACGTACGGCACATTAGGTTGCTACTCTCCAACATGACGGTTTAAATCCACTACAAATATACTCCAAACTGTGGTGTGCGTACAGAAAAACTAAATAATTACAGGACACAAGCACACACGTACATATTGTAAACCTATTGGTCATTTCTTTTTAAACTTCAGGTTGGAGTCCAGCCTTGCCTGCGCACTGAGCACCCTGGCCATGGAGGCTGAGATGTTGAGTGTTTTTTTTTTCCCCCTCAGTAAATACGGCGTGTCACAGGGGTTAAATACCACCTTAAGGAACAATAGAATTGAAAGTGAAGGCAATTAGCAAATCAATAGCTGTTTAGAGCTGGTGGTTTCTAGGGAGTTTAAACATCATCATTCAAGAGGTGGGGTTGGCAGCAATGTTTTTTTTTTTTTTTGTTCACCCCCTCTCTTCTTTCTGAAACTTTTTTATTTGTTACCGCTAATTAGCAATAAAATGCAACCCTCCAAAAGCACTTCAGTGGAAAATGGAACATTGATTTTATTTATGTTTGTATCAAGGCGCTTTATAAAATATTGAGGCCGGTAAAAATGCCGCGAATTGATTTGGACAAACAGGGAGGAAGAGGTTCGACAATCTAAATGATAAAGTAGAGGTGGCTCCAACTAAAACTTTTACATAAAGGCTTTAAATCTATCACTTTGAATGCATCAAAGATGAGAATTCTCAAGGAGAGCATTGATTTTTTTCTTCTTTTTTTTTTTTTTTTAAAGTAATTGCTCCCCCTCACCAATTCATGTAAAAGTAAGCATGTGCAGAGAGAACTCAAAACCTATTGGCTGTGACCAATCTTGACATTAAGAAGCAACATATTGTGGAGTTTTTTTTAAGTCCATACGTACACGCGCAGTGTTTAAATAGGCTCCATCAGTTTGGATCAGCAACATCCAACCTAATAATGTGCTGCAGTAAATGTCATAGCTCACGTCTCAAGTACAAAAAGGTGTTTTCCTCGAACATCTACCGCTGTGGCTCTGTTGTGATTTTCAGCCTGTATGATCAGTGCTCTGTACTTTCAAGCAAAGGGACTACAGTGTATAGCTGTCACCAGACATGGTCGAACCTGACAGGCCGGCGGGACATTGCCCGTTAGTGCCGCTCTGTTTGGATGCCGCTGGGTCGACGTTGGGCCGACACATCATCCATCTCAGCCTCCGTGAGCCACCTGAGTGTGCCCCTAACAAGGAGCTGGGGGAATCAGGAGATGGGACGAGGAGATGTAAGGGACGTGGAGAGGGGAGAGGGGTGAAGGAGCTGAAGTGTGGAACGGCAAGGGAGGAAAGGACGAAGGAGAAGGGAGGAGGTCAAGAGAAAGTGGAGGAAAAACAGGGGAGGGGAGAGAATCCCAAGCGGAAGAGAAGACAAGTGTTCTTTAAAATAAAAATAAAAATGTATAGGAGTGAGGGGTGGGGGTTGGTGGGGTAAAAATGCGAGCGAATAGGGGTGGGGGGGGTGGGAGGAACAAAGGAGCAGGAGGACAAATCTCGGGTCGGCGTGCATGCTTGAGGGGCTGCCATTATATTATAGCTCCCAAAGGCATTGTACCTTCAGAGATGGCAAGGTGACTTTTGTGCTCAGGCAACCGAACAAACCACCTGTCAATAAGTGTTATCACCCACTGGTGGTCTTCACAAGTTGAGGTGATTTGGTCCACCATGGTTTCCCTTTTTTTCTTTTACTTGATTTCAGACATCCATGTTCTTTTAAGGCAACGGGTTTATCTTGTTGAGCAATCCAGAAAATGTACGATCGTATCTTTTGTGATCTCTCCGTTTCATCTCAAAACGACGCATGTCACTTTTTTAAATGTGTTGTACAGTAACTATTCACATGTCACATTTATATGCCCAGGATATTCTGGGCAACTCCAGGGAAACGCATAACTGTTTGATTCAGTTTACGATTGTTAAGACTGTGTTGGACTCCTGTTCAGCTTTAGACGGCACATATTAAAGAGGAACGTTGAAGTAGTTCTGATGGTACGCTGGTGCATGTCCTAGTGTGCCAGAGTTCTGGTCTTCTGTACATGACGCTGTGGAAAAACATTGATTTCATTTTGTCCAAAAGCAATGATTTGATCAAATACCTACTTTACATCATTGTCTTATTTTACAAAGGATGTTGCAGCGGTTTAGACGGAAACTGAACAGCCTAACCTTTAATCTAATTATACATAGTTACATGGATATGCAATGACCCGTAAACTGCAGCTTCCTATTGTCATTGTGTGTGTGTGTGTGTGTGTGTGTGTGTGTGTGCTTCTGTTGACAGGTTTGTGTGACCGTGATAGCATTGCAACCATGCAAGACGCAGTCACGCAACCTTTCAGGTGTGTAGTTGAGGTCGAAATGAAGGTCGAGTTTGAAGATGGGCGTCAGAAGCAGGGCGGTAGGAAGCGGGAAAGGGGCCATTGCCGTTTAACCACAGGTTTGTAGTACCAGTTAGTTTCTTTAATTGCGGTGCATTCCACAAACTTGACATCTTAGATTTCATTTCCTCATCTCACCGGTGCTCGTACCAACATCCCCCACACCACCGCAGGCCATAGCAACGTCTTCCTCTTTTGACCTCTACAACACCAACGTATCTATAAAAGTGAACCTATGAAAGTAAACCAAAGTATATCTTAATAAATCGTTAATCATCCTCTGCAACTCCAGGGCCAAACTAACTCCACTTCAACACTCCCTCCCTGTGATTTGACTCTGGAGTCCAATATTCTCGAGAATCTTCTCTCCACTCTCCTTTAAAAACACTCTGCCCGAACCCGGAGTCACTAAAAAGCCCTTCCACTATCATTAATTAATGCGGAGTTGATTAGTTTTCCCCACTTGCCGCTTCACAGCCCGGTTGACTTTTTTTCCGCACACTTATAAAATAGAGAGAAGCCGCGTTGCGGTGCTGAAATGTGGTCGATCACTGCTGGAAATTAAAGTCCATTGAAAAGTGGACTGAGTGGGTTCAGTGGTGCGTGGGGAAGGCAAGCCTGAAGGGTGTGTACGTGTGCATCCGTGAGCATGTCGTAGGAGAGAAAAAAATAAGGAGAGTTGTGTGTCGACGCAGCAAGTATCCACACGGATAGAGAGGAGGGATGTAATAAAAGCAACATCTGTGCGATGTAATACAATTAAATAGCTGTGCTACAAGCTTATAACGTTCAATTGTTATTGTGACTGTCACAGGAATGTGGAATCAACTCTGTTCTTTTCTCCCAATACAGTTTCTGTTGCTGCTCTCATAACAACTGATTATAAAGCTTCACAAAGGTTTGGATCACGTTAAATTGCGAAGGTGTTGCTTTTATTGTGTTTAAAGCCTGCAGATAGCTCTCGTCTATGAATTGTACTTTTTTTTTTTGCGTTTCTTTTTCCAGAATTTTCTGCGAGGGACTGGAGGAAAGGTGAGCGAAACGAGTGAGCGGGAGATGGAGGTGGGAGATCTCATAGTAAACTCACTGCCTGGAGCTCATTAAAAGTGTCTCTGGGAGAGCTTCTGAGGCAGCAGCAGAGTTGGACTCGGTCTAGCCCTTGTCCTCCCGGCTCAATACTAAACAGCCTAATTAGACTTAGATTCTCCTGAGCTCCCTAATGATAGCGCCTCACAAAGACAACATAAGGAAATGCAGAATGTCATCGGGAGCCTCGTCTGACGCTCTGGTTACGCTCGCTCCCTCTCCCTCGCTCACATCAATAACGCCAGTTTATTCACTTGTTTCTTTTGCCGCAGTGTAATTGTGATTGTGTTCAGAGGGTTGAGCAGTTGTTAACTGTTAACACTTGTTGTTTTGTGCCGATTTAATGCTCGGCAAATTGATTATACAGCCACGGGAAAATGCAGCGTGACAAATAACTTCAGAGTCCGATTCAGAAGTCCAAACATTTTCTAACTAATGCAGCCTTAACCCCTTAAAGTGCTGTGCTGCTGTTGTGTTCATCCTCTTTATTCACTGGCTCATATTTACTCCCCGTCTTAGAGCGGATCATTTAAGCTTCTCTGAAATACGATCAGTTAACATGTTCCGGGACACTTTTACACGATTACTTGGAATTTTGTCCTCTATGTCAACACACCACACACACGTGTGTTTGTGGACGGGAGAGTGTCCGTGTTTTAGGGACATAAGAACCACGTTGAACCAAAGAAAATGGTAATGTGAAATGATAAAATCCTTGAAAATTAGCCTTTGTTTGTCATTTTGGTGATTACATTTATTTCCATTTTGAGTTTCGGCACTACACTTCCCATTATGCTTTGGGTGACGCTAACAGGTAATACAATGTTGAAATAGTCTGTGTCCGAAATTATTTAGTGCACTACATCCACCATCTGCTATTAGTATGAGAGGGAAATTTTTGCGATGTGTACGTAATGCCGCGAAGAAACGCACAACATGGTTGGATTACACATCACATGAATTGTGGCACTTTCTTTTAGCCTATATTTGCTTAAAATGTCGGTGAATTAAACCGTAGAAAGTCAGGTTGCATTAGCAGTTCTGGTTTGCATCTGAACTGTGGATTTATAGGCAACAACAACAACATAACTTTTGACACTTATGAAAAGAAAATAAGATGATTGCGAGGTAAGATTGTAAATTATTTAAGTCTATCTGAAGTAAAGTTATCTTTTTTTTAATGATATCTAAGCAGATTTAAGGATGTTTATTGTCAAAGAACATCAATGTAAACTATAGGAACTCCAGCAGTATGTGTATGATATGGGAGTTATGAATAGGGTTGCATCTAATAATCATTTTGATTATATATTAATCTGACGATTAGCTTTCAGATTAAACGAATAGTTGTTTAGTATGTGAAATTCTGAAAAAATATCCATCACATCTACTCAGAGCCTAAGATGGCATCTGAAAATGTCTTGTTTTGTTCTACAAGCAGAAAAAAAACCCTAAAGATATTCAAGGGACTGAGATATGACAAAGAAAAGCAGCAAATCCTCTCATTTGAGAAGCTGGAACCAGAGAACTGTGTCCCTGTTCTAACTTGAAAGAGGACTTAAAAGATTAATCGATTATCAAAATAGTTGATGAGTAGATAACATAATGGATGAATCCGCTGAGTATTTCAGCTCCAGTTATGAGAAGGTGAGGGATGTTAAAGCTGTTGAACAGGTGCTGAGGATTAGTTCTGCCCGCTGTCTGTTCATGTGAGCGAGTGTGAGTTTGCAGGATTTTTTCAAGGCGATTATTTGAGGGATTTGAAGTGACCATCTGTATCTTTAAAAAAGGAGATCTTGTGAGCGTGCCGTTGCGTATCCACATTACACTTCTCACAGGTCGCCTGCAGTTTATTCTGTCCAGAAATGTGACTTTTGTCTTTGTACTATCAACTGTCGATAAAGTTGGAGTTTCCGCAACTGTTTTCCATTATGTACTGCCTCCGTCTAGTGCTTCTATTTTTGTAAATAAGCCTTACATGAAAATGTCAAATGTGCCTCTCTATTATCTAATTACTCAAGTTTTTTTTTTTTAGTTTTTTTTTTAGATGAACCACTCCTACTACCCACGACATGGAACAAAACATGCGACACGAGTGCAGAAACAAATAATGCAGGCAGAGGAATTGAATCACTGACGAGAAGAAGAGGGCAGCAACAAACGGAGACGGTTTTGAATATTTTTTCCCTTTGTCCTTATCTGACTGGCAGTAACCCTCTTCATGCTCCGCAGCTGCGAGGAAGAACTGAAACACTGAAAGACGAGGAGAGGAGATGAGGAGATGAAGAGGAGAGGGGTGCGGGGGGTTGAGGAGGCGAGCAGAAAATTGAACGATCAGCTAACCGGCTTTGTTGAAACAAAGCTTGCTGGGGGCATCAAAGGCGATGGGGGGAGAGGGGGAGAGGGGGGGGACTATGAGCAAGGGGTGCACAAACAGACAATAAACACTGTATCCCCGAAGGGAAAAACAGGGAAATGTGGATGTGACAAGAGTTCCGATACCTCGCCCTTACTCCCCAGCTATCATGTAGTCACAATGAACACACACTGTGCTCTCACAGTTGCATCAACAATTTACATATATATACACAGTATATATATATATATATATATATATATATATAACATATGGTACATGTAAACATATGTATTCGTATCAGCGCAGACCATTATCATACCGGGGCCCGGCCCTCTGCAAGCTCTCTCTGACATGCAGGATTACAGTGATTTGCTGTGATTAAGCAGCCGCCAGTTAAGTTCAAGCAGGTTTTTGTAATAGTTTAATTCATGGGCAAGGAGACGGGCTTAAATGAGATTGTAGAGTGCGGTCGATTAAGCTCATTAGGCGTTTTGAAGAGGGCAGCCTTTCTCGCATCCTTCTTTTCCTGCAATCAGATCCAGGATGAAAATGGGAATTAATTAGGAAGAGAGGCTCCTGCTGCCCTGTCCCAATGTGTTATAGACTGTGTGTGTGTGTGTGTGTGTGTGTGTGTGTGTGTGTGGCCGCCAGACTCACTGCTTTATCCGTCTGCGGCCTTGCATTAATCCACATTTATACCTGGGTATAATTTGGGTCCACACACAAATACAAAAATGTTTTTAAAGTGAAATTATGCAGCTTTTCACTAGGGCTGCTGCTAATGATTGATTTATCAGTGCAAAAACTCAAAGACAGTCAGTTTAAGATGATAAAAAAATATATAAATAAAGCAGAAATTGTCCATATTTGAGAGGACTTCACTGCCATTTTTGAAAGAATAATACTTTGTTTAATCTATTATCAAACATTCTGATTAAAAATACAAAAATGAGCTTTGAAATTGAGTGTTGACTTGACCTTATTTAGCAGGAATTAAGGTAATGGCAGCACTGTACTACATGCATTAAATCAATAGCGAACATCCAACTTTATAACCTTGCAGATCAACGTGGCATTGAAAAGAAGTGAAACAGCAAGAATGTCAGCGATGCAGAAACTGACCTGAAACTTGCAGCTGAGTAATTGTTCGGGCACTGGGAGGCAAAAGGTGACCTGGCTCAGGCCCATGTGTGGATGGGCTAGATTTGGCGAGGTCTTCAAAGTGCAGACCTGGGCTGAATTGGGATGCGAAACAGCTGCAGTTATTTAACCTCCAGGCACCTCTCAGCCATTGTCGACTCTCCGGATTGGACCAGGGTACATGGACCTGTTCTGCTGCATCATTCATCAGCTCGGATTCTGGCTACCAGCTGTGCCAGATTTAGGCTGCTGTTGGGAGACGCCATTTTTGGCTTGGCCTAGCTGGGAAATCGCATGATACTCTGCAACAGAGGCTCTGGGACCGTCCGCCCACTTATATTTAAGAAGTTACAAGAGACTGAAACAGGTCAGTAAAAAAGCTTTGCAGCCAACAGAAGGAACACGACGTCTACCCCTGGGGAAGCCAGTGGTGTGTTCTTCCAAATTGTTGTGGCACCAATGGAAATGACGATCCCTCTGCCATTATTCAAGCTGGGGCGAGCCAACATCATGCCAAGTGCTGGCACTGCTCATTGCCCAAAGGGCTCAAAGGTAAAGCCCTGTTCAAACTGTGTATTGACCATTAGGGAAACTGCACACTCCCCCCACTACTCAATTCCATTCACGCCAGGGTCAGTTGGGATGTTTCTCTGCGCATAATAATATTCACAACCGTGGCCTTTTTTATGCTGTGAAAAAGCTTATGTGTTGGACTATTTCTCTCCGCAAGAGAGCAAAGTGTAATTGACAAAATGTAAAAAAACAACAACAAAAAAAAAAACCAGGTATGCATTCAAAGTGGTTTGAGTCCAGATCTATTAGCTTTGTATTCAACAACAAATGAGAACTACTATGAGTTTTAAGAATAAACAAACGCGCAAATGACCCTCCAAACCTTTAAACACACAGCCCAGTATTTGTGGAATAACGTTCATATTAGACAACCTTAAACGCCAACCTAAAGATTTGGCAATGTTCGGAGCCAGTGCAGGAAATAGTGTGCCTTATTTTCAGGCTCAAAGCATCTCTTCGTTACACGTTACGCCATAAGGAGAGGCGGTGCTCTGGAAGTGTAAACAGAAGCCATTTAGAGATTTGGTATTCTCTTTGTCTTTGACTGGCCTGCCACAGCCACTTTCATGTGGTTTAATGTTTACATTCACAACCCTCTGAGAGTTTCCCAGATGAAGACAAATGATATTCAATGTTATTAATTATTCAGCGTGGACTCATAGAGGATAGTTTACAGTGATAAATACATAATTTAAGAAGAGACAATCTCTGTGAGAAGCCTCTTTTCAGAGGGTTGTTGCGGACGTGCCGCTACTTCGGTGGACGCTCACTGCAGATTGACAGGAACGACGACAACATGGCAAGCACTCGGTATGCTTCTCCATCTAAATCTATCCACTTTGAAGTGAGAGCTCTTTTTGGTCAATAGAGGAGCTCTAGGCTCCAGCAGCAACAACTGCAGTAACAGCACTTGTTATTGTTGATATTGTCCGGTGTGAAACTCAAGTAGTAGTAATGTATTTTTTATATTTTTCTGTTTTTGTTTACCCCTTTAGTCATTACAAACGCATGCTGTGCTGCCAAAAAAACAATTCAAATCATTGGACATCCCAAAGTTTCCAAAGATACCAAATACTCGAGGATGGATTTTTGGAAAATATGTATAAAATGCAAAAAGGCCATTTGATGGACTGGTGCTGTCATAAAAAATATGGATTGTTATCAAATGGCTTCAACAAAGAGCTGGAAGAAGCCCATACAGAATATATTAGATGCTGCCAGGCAGTAAGGGCGAACCAAAGAGGAAATGGCAAAGGTACCTAATTGGTCAGAACCATAATACACATAAGTTTATTATTTGAACATCATTCATTCATTCATTCGTGTAATATAAGGCAATGTCAGTTTGCTTACTGTCAAATCCACTGATGGCGACGATGACTTCATTACGCGTATGTTTACATGGCTCTGAAGATTGGGCATACGCCGCTAAAGTTATGTACAAGTGTATGACAGTTGTGTGTAACAGGGTAACACTGGCACACTAACGGAGGAATAAGCCATATATTCGCAGGGTTTTCTGGGTAAAGCGCCTGCTGTTCCACCAGATGTGTGACCGTTGCATTTCCTCGAAGGACCAAGTTGGCAAGCAGGCTCCGATGCCGAGATTATTATGTATGTATGCAATGCATTTCCATTTTCTTCCTTTAAATTGGACGTGTTGTTTTTCCTACCACCTACCACCTGCAAGCCAGGCGGCCCGTGCCCCGGCCAGATCACACACACTTATTCTCGCTCTGTCTCTATGAACAACAACTAAGACTTTGCCATTGTCACGTCACAAATAATGCATGAATAAATAAGAAATCAAGAAAAGGCATGTTGAGCGCCGGTACAGCTGCATAAGAATCTGAATCTCATTCAAATTGAGAAAGGATATAAGAATATAATAAAATATAAACAATCAAATAACACTCAGATTCTAATAACATACTTCCCTAGTAAGGAGCTAATGTCATTTCAGCAAAAGTCATACTATTCCGGTAATATTGAAATATATATCATGGAACTTCATGGTATGAAGTTCAACTGTAAAACTGCAGTTCTTATGTCAGACAAATGTTATGTCAGCCGTCATTCAGCATGTGCATTATTCTTTGAGCCATAACGCTGTTTGATTAAAGTCCACAGCCCCACAGTGCCTTTAACTCTGCCTCCTTAGCAACGACACTGCCGCCTCCGATATTACTAAGTTTACATTCATCATCACAATTAAATACATAAACCTTTGTATAGCCACTTTGTGTAACCACGTCTCAGTGAACATCTTGTGCATTTATTTGGCAGCTGTGCAACACAGACCCCACTTTAATGTTACATTACCTCCACACTGTGAATTTATTAGAACATTTATCACTGGTAATGAATGAAAATAATCGAGGTAACTGACGGTCTTGATTGTTTTATCGTTCAGTTAACATCAAACGGGAATAATTGGCTTAAATAGCTTGGATGAGATGTTTCACAAGTGTTTAAAGGGCATCAATCATAGCCGAGCCTCTTCCTTTTATCCTGTTTTTGAAGCCAAACCGCCTGTTTTGGCACACACACGCACACACACGCACACACACACGTTTCCATGATCAAATCCCAAACTGTAACCTCGGGGTCTGAAAAGTGAAGCCCATGCGGAAGTGCGTCCTCTCTGATATCTAGCAGAGGGTGACTCCACTGGTTGCAAAAGGAAGTCTGATTTTATAGAAGTCTATAAAAAAAAAATGACCCTCCTTCTCACTTGATTTATTATCTCATTAAACATTTTCCTGATCAGTTTATGGTCTCAATCTGTAGTTTCAAGTCTACTTCAATACGGCGTGATGTTCATTTTGTAATTTATGGCCCCATTTAGAGTAAAATAGACGATAAAGCAGGGTACGCTTTAGGGCGGGGCTACCTCGTGATCGACAGGGTTGCTACCGAGGCGTTGTCCGTTTTTGGGTGTTGTCCGTGTTTTTCTGTTTACTTTAACCCTTTCACAGCGCGTTCATGAAAGTTAATCGGAACATTCTGGTGGCCTTAAAATGTCTCGTTCAGTGTCCGGTTGTACTTAAGAGCTCCACCCTCTCGTGTCACTTCTGGTTCCAAAAAAACAAGATGGGGACGGCCAACATGTCGAACTCCAGGCTTCAAAAATGGTAGTCCACAAACCAATGAGGCGTACTTCTGATATACAGTCTATGCCAAGTCCACATACTAAAATGGCAAAGTAGGTCATTTGTCAGTGCCCTCCAATAGTATGTTTTCTACCTGCAGTTTGATTGTTGTTCCCTATATACACACCATTAATTATTTATTGTAATATCTGTGTTATTGTTCACTAATGTAAACAATATATAATTTACCAGATAAGTATTGAAGTCTCTGCCCTCTAGGCCATTCTAAGGTGCATCAGAGAACACTAGACAGCAACACATCAACACAATCCTCCGAGTCTTTCTGATTCCTCTCACCATCAATGGATGAAACGGATAAATCATTCAGTGCTAGAAGAAAAAAAAAACAGTAGCTCTTCAAAAGAGTTGTTAGAAACTTCATCAGTTTATTACTTATGAACGCTGATGCTTGTAATGTATTATTTATTCAGCAAACCCATTTCAAATGCAGCGCTGTTTACAGTATTTCTTTACAAGTCGTTCAAAAAGGTATAAAGATGTGCTCCGAGCTAGAATAAGCATTTCATCATAGAACGCCTTTTTAGAGTTTTCCCTCTACAACAAGAAGCAATTCAGACAGCAAGATCTTTTGTGAGCTGACGCTGGGCTTACCTGGCGTTCTGCATTACAGTAGAAATAGTAAGCTGTGCTCTTTCTCAAATGAGGATGAGGAAACCGGCCTATACCGGCTTCACACCATAAATGACTGAAGTACGTTTGCCCTTGATCTTCAAGCCTCTTCACTCGCTCCACTACTTCCCTTGTTGCTTTTTGTTCGTCGAAGTACATAAGACATACTTTCCATAATTGTTTTCGTTTCTTTTGTGCATTATGTCCATGGTGTAAAATGTTGGCAATTCTTTTTATTATCGGTGCACGCTGTATGTAGAAGATATAAATATAGAGGAGTTTAAGTACGTGATAACACCTACCTGTGCATACAGTATGATTGACAGCAAAAGTTGCACATTTGTGTTTTTTTGTAAAATGTTCCGTTTCTGTCTAAATTAAGACAGAAAGGTCTTTCTCAATAACACATCCCTGGGTTATTATATTATCTGTAATTGTCCACCTTAAAAGGGGTTCGAGTCACTGTAACCGTAGTCCTACTAAATGACTAGTGCAAAAAAAGTCCTATTTTATCTCTCCATCTGTCTCCCTCTATATCTCCCACTCCTCCCCCGACTCTCCTTATTTTACTTCTTTCTCTGCTCTCGATCGGCCCGGCCGCAAGGTGCCTCCCTTTGGCATCCGTGGTAGACTCGAGGGTCAGCACGATGCGGCTTGTACCTGATTAAAAAATATAAAATAACTCGGAACCTCTCTGATGCTCCAGCTGCTGGAACAGAGCGAGGCAGAGCTGCCGGTGGACACGGTCACATTATAATTACCTCTAATTAACTTGTCTGAAAAACAAGACACATATCACACATTCGCACACAGGCACATAGATTTGTGCTCCACAGCATGTAATCATGCTGCAAACATCATAATAGGTTTTTGGTATGAAAACACCATAATGATAGAGTCCTGGCGATTATTTTTTCTCCTGTCCTTTCTTCTGATGCCCCCCCCCTCCCTGAACTTAGGTCTCTCGTAAGACTTGTGGGACTTGTATTGAATGGTATGATTTCATATTGAGATGGGTACAATGTACAATGATTGTCTGTGTGTGTGTGTGTGTGTGTGTGTGGAGGGAAACAAAAAGCCTCACAAGAGTATGTTACAATAAAAGCACACGAGACCCTGGTGTAGGTCTCCGTCTCTCTTCTTATTCCTGTTCCTACTCACTCACACAAATGCAAACACACTTAGGCAGACACCGCAAGAAAACTCACACTGAGAACTTGAGTACACACAGACACACACACACTCGAGCCAATGGCTCTGGTAAATCAGCCTATTTGCACATGCTAATACTATTCTGCCTTTTGCCCCATTAGAACTTCCTCCAGGCTGTGGATTAAACTGCTGCCACTATTGACTTTATTTACCATAAAGGCTGCTAGTTGTGGTGTACTAAATTATATATACATACATACATACATACATACATACATACATACATACATACATACATACATACATACATA
>CALSCE010009645.1:10644620-10664389 GCA_943593645.1 Bovichtus variegatus
ACACACACACACACACACACACACACACACACACACACACACACACATACACACACACACTTGACATTGGAGACTAGGGAGCATTCTCATATTCATAAGAATGAAATATGAATGAGTGCTGCACACATGAATACTACGGTGCAGTTACACATTCAAATAAATTAAACATTCATATTTACATTTGCAACAAAGTGGATATTGCAATTCCACCAGCGTTGAATATTGTATAAAGAGCTTTTTTTTTTTTGTTAAGGCACACATTGATTCTGTTTGAATACGATAGAGGCTGCAACGTTTCTAACAAAGGCCTTGAAATATTTTAAAATCCTTATAATGTGAGAATGAATGGGGAAGTTGCCGCCTTGATGTGGAGCAAACAACCTCCACCAACACTTTCCAACACTGTCCACAATATATAGTTCACAGCGTCTTTCTCTCCTGCAATCTGCCCCTTTCACTCAACCGGCATCTGTTTAAGTTAGCGGGATGCTAGTAAACATCTCTAAAAAAGATAGAAGACGCGTGTACAGTAACATAAGGCTGGGCGATAAAATGATCTTGACATTTTTCACGATAATATCTTCCAGGATAACCAAATGTAAGAGAAATCTGTAAGATTTATTTATTGTTACCGGTTGCCGCCTTATCAGGTGTTAATTATTAAATCAGGGTTCTGTCCTAAGGACTCTTGAAACGGTAAATTAAGCATTATTATTATTATTATTATTATTAATAAATACATCTATACTATCTATATAATATATATCATAAATCTGCCTAAAATGTATTCATGAACAACAATCTGGTAGAGAGAGTCATTTAAGTTATGCTTGTTGTTTTATGCAGGCTGAAGGACAATGTGAAACACCAGTTTCCTGCTACAATAAGCTGATATTAGGCAGCCGTCACTGTAGATATTGATGAAATTAGTTTAAAAGCAACACCACCTTTGATTTATTTCCACTTCTCCAGCAGCTTGGCAAAAATAAATACACTTTTTTATGGATAATATTCAGCATCTTTCCTTTTCATTTCTGTTCTTGTGCTTTTCTTCCCAGACATGTGACACGGAGCAGCTTCTTTGATCAGGAACGCTGCGAGAAACGACCCCAGACTCCAGATGCAGAGCCGTGATCAGCAGAGGGGTGCGCTCACAGGCAGCTTTCTGAAGGAGTTCAAACTGAACCCTTCTTCCATTGAAAATGTGGAAATTAACGGCTTTCATAAGTAGGTAGTAAAAATGAGTCATTATAAGGTGATAACCTCACGCGAGATATGGCAACCTTAACATTATGCATTGTATATGTTATGTGTAAGGGATGTAGTAGATTCAAAGATTAAGATCCACATAGGTCCTAATAAATGTAATGAAAAAGGTACATTTACTGACAAGGGATGGACAGTATACATTAGGTTCAAATAAAGAAATTACTAAGATTGCTAAACAATTCTGGAAAACCGGTTCCTTACAACTCGGGTCTTATTTGCGTTGCTGTGACCTTCATTTTTAACAGTTATGAACACCGTGTTAGCTTCTTTACAATCTGATGGTCTGAGTGCAGTTTACTCAGATTAAAATTGAAAACTAAGTGCACCCGATATGTGACCCACATTGTACAGAAATTGATACCTGGGAACAGCTATTGTAGCTTTTTTTGTTGAGTTGTAAGCTATGTTGCCTCTTAGTGAAATTCTCTCTGGTAGGCAGTGATGGCGTATGTACGTAGGGCTTTTATTGTGAAAGGCAGAGTGCGAGCCACCGGCAGACTGAAATGCATCCTGAAAGCAGTGAAAACGAGACTTATAGGGAACCAACCTAAGCACCGAAGGTGTCGTTACACTACAGCCATTACATTGCGCAATCAACATATACTTCCCAATGATAAGTTGAAGCAGAAATGCTATACTATATTGCCACTTCAAATAAAGTGTTGCATTGTTGCTGCTTTTAAACAACAGCCAACATGTTTCTATAATCATCAACAAGCTGCTCGACTTTCTTGACAGACAGATGGAGTCCAACGGAGCCTGGGAAATAATGAAAATACATGGGAGGTCTTATTATTCATTCCAAGAACGATTGCCATCACTTACTGACTCTCAAACAGTCAAGCCGTGTTGTGTGTAGGCCTGTTTGTTTTTTCTTGAGAAGGTCATTCTCTTCGTGAAACCCCGGACAACTATTTTCTGCAACGGCTCAAACATTCATCTGCAGTGTTGGAGCATCTTGAGCAGGGCGTATGATTTTCTCTTTAAAAAAAAAAAAAAGAAAAAAAAAAAGGCTTTCACAGTTTGTTTCCCCATTTTCTTTTTAAAAAATAAAAACAGCATCTACGTGCTCCCTCTGGCTTCCAACACCGCCCTCTGAAGATAAAGTCTGACTCCAGTAATTATAGTGATATTTCACTTTGGTTAACAAGCCCAACTTCATTTTGTATGAAACTGCTACATTGCCTTAACTTTGTATTCACCAGCGGCATGCAGGCTTTCCTTTTCATGGCTCTCTGTTATCAATAATTGAATAAGCAAACAGGCTTTGTGGAAAGTGATCCACAAACCAAGGGAAACCAGTCAACCTGCCTCAGTGTACAAACAACAGCTGTAGATTTGTTGAAGCCTATCCCACGGCTCACATGTGACACAAGTGACTTCTGATGTGGGAGTATTGGCAGAGGATTTCTGTTACAGGCTCAGAATCAAACGCTGGGTCCAAACTGGTGCGACGCATTTATTACAGAAGTTACCTGTAATTATTTATAACAACTGTCAGCAACACTGTTCATCAACGGCGGTAACTCCACATGCATCAGCTCTGCTAGCGCATACGATGTAGCCGAGTTTTCCAGCCTACTTGACTAATTCTCCACAGGCTGACAGACCCTGTCCTCCAGCAATGTTCTCTCCTTTTGCACAGACTCAAATACGCATAACACTGCAGGTTTTTCCAAATCTTACACTTGTGGCGTGAGACGAACTGCTCCCGGGCTCTGTCTCACGCCGCCTGGACAAATCTCACTCCAAATGAGAGGAAACTTCAAAGCCTCAGAATATTGCAATGAAAAAACATGTAGTTATAAAGGTTAAGTAGGCATTCTCTGCACACAGGACAAAGTGTGAACGTATGGATTCGTTGAATATCTCAGCACTATTATTGGTTCATAAACTTTACAGAGAGCACAGACGGACCTCTGCGAAATCATAAAACACATTTCATGTATATTGTTTTGCCTCATTCACTTTGAGTAATTGCAATTTTGCATTTATTACAAATTGAAAAAGACCATAGAAATACACATTTTAATTTGATTAAAACAGAGCTTGTAACATATAGATATAGATGGATAGTGATGAGGCCGAGCGATAATGTCTCCACGTGCCGCTGAATGTAATGCGGGTTTTGCAGAAGCAAAAAACGAAGTTATACTACTCCGCGAGGGCGCGAGCGTACAGGGTTTTGCCAACCAGTCTTCACACTGTAGTGTTAGGTTTATCACAAATGCACTGGTGAAAAGGGCCCATTAACCCCTTATGGGCTACACCTGCTTGAGATCTTTTAAAGGGGAAACAACTGCTGTAAAGTTCAAATAAATAAAGTTGAAATATGGCTGCAAGTAGGAAATATATAATGTGAGCTGTCAAACTACTTTCACAGTGGGCACTAAGATTAACACCTGTCTTTGAGACGGAAGCAGTCAGTAACAGACTGACAGTGATTGAATCAAAATTACACATCCATCGCAGATTGGCAGTGCATTAGCTTGCAAATGACGCTTTCAAAATGTATTTTTCAGCACGGAAAAATTGCGGCGTGGGGGCTCGACATCATCACAATATTCCTCCTCTAGTGGTTTTCTAAATGGTCCTACTTAAGTAAGACCTTGTGCTTCTTTATCATACTGAGTGTTGCAGTGCTGCCTGACAAGAAAGGACATTTTCTATTGAAGTCACCGATGTCAGCCGTCACTGCTGATAGCGTTCTGTCATGTGGAGAAACGCACTACATGTGCACAAAGCATGCAGACCAGGCTTGACTTTTTCCACTCATACCATATTTTTGGAGTTAGTGGACAAGTAAATATCAAAATGTGGCCGTTATTCTTGTTCCCGAGCCCACTTGAGTGCTCCATGTGAATTACGAGGCTGGAGCTGTCCGATCCATCCAGTGTGAATCTACGCGGGCGGTCGGAATCGCAGAAAGGATGTCATCACTTTGTTTGGAGGAAACAACATTCTGACACCTCGGAGGAGAGTGGCGGCATGCTGTTGGTCTCTGGAGAGACATTTTCCTGGCAAACGACAATACTGTCAGAATGCATGTACGCGCGCGCACACACACATATATAAACAAGATGGCAGACAATTTAAGCAAGCAGTCAGTCTCGGAGACAAAATACATCCACACACACACGCACAAAAGCTTTAACAGTGGGCAAGATTGCAGGGTCCAGGCAGCACTTTCACACCTCTCCGTCTTCCTCATCTCTCATTTGTCCCTGTTTCGAGATGACAGGGCCCAATGGGAGAATTGTGTGAAGGACAGGAGAGAGGGATGCTGTTGATGTGTGCGCCCATGAGTCTGGGGAGTGCGTGTGTGTAAAAATGCACTTCAGGGGCAATTCAAGAAAGTCAGAACGTTTTATTTTAGGACTATAATTTGTTTTGTGTTCATTTTTGTCTTGTCAAGCACCATTTACATTAGGTTTTCAAACTTGTTGTTGTTTCTAAGTAAGATGTTCAAGTTTAGGACAAACGGTTCTAATTCACATGGCAAAGTTCACCAAAGCAGAACTTTTGCCTCATTGTTAAGACAAAATAGCTTGTATGGAATTCATGTATTTTTCAAAACATTAACTTGAGGAGATAATCTAGTTTCAAGGTCACTTGGGTTTAATCCGAAATCCCAATGTTTAAAGGTTCAACGTGTGAGACGTGCCAGAATTTAAACTTAAAACATTAAAACAATGAACCAACATGATCAACAGAATGTGAAGAGGCGACAGTCTTGACGTCACGTCAAAGACGTCTATGTGTTGTGTTGCAGAGACATCTACTGAAGTTAGCAGCTAACAGCTAGCACCGCTCCGTCCAGGCTGTAATACCACGTGTTCCTCTAGAGGTGATAGTGAGTCAGTGTAGCTGCAGTCTGCCTCAGTACAGAGGGAGAAGAAGCACAGCTGCCTGACTCGGGCAGACTCGGGGCTCGTCAACATTACAGCCATGATCCCTGCACGTTTGCAAAGTTTGGTTTAATCTTAAGTGGCAGAAACGAGAAAACCACTCGCACCCTCGCTTCGTTCCCACCGCTGCCTCGAGGCTGCTTTGCCGGAAGTTACGGCAGGTGGAAGACGGACAGATCAAGCGCTCCATCAGCTCGCTGTGACTACCAACAAGTGGACTTTTGACGGCTGAATCCGAGCCGCCGGAGCGGGAAGCGGTACTATGTCGGCGCGGTGATGAAACAAAAACACGAGTCGTTTCTGCCTGGACCCAAGCCATCATACAAACTATCAAAACGTGAGGTTACACTGCACGTACAGCCCCCAGTGTGACAGTAAACTCACAGATATCTAAGCCCCGCGTGAAGATTAGAAAATAGCAGTGACATTTAGACCGGCTCTCAGAGTTTCAGCAGTCTGACTGACAGACTTACACAGGAGTAAAAAAAAATACACAGTAAATATATCAGCACTAGAAGAAAGAGATATATAGCTGTAGAATACAATACACAATATTAAGAATACTCTAAAACAATAAATATGACAAACTACTACAACTTAAATATGAACAGGTTAACATACTCTAGTTGTTTTCTTGATAACTGATGGTTTTGATGATTGATGAATTGAGATTGTATGGACCCAGTAGTGGAGGTGAAATACTGCCCCCTATTTATTCGGTGCAGGTCGGAACTACACGTGGAACCTTTAATGCTGGATTTTCTAGGCTAGTTTCAAGTGATCTTAACAAGTCATCTGTGTGTAGCCTGTGTCTGTTGTCACACATTCAAGCGCTCTCACATATTTGCGATGCGTGTTTGCATCGGCACGTGTGTTTAGCACCTGTTTGCCAGCGTCACCTCGGAGCCTCTCCGCTGCTCTCTGCCTCCGCAAGACGCCACTTCCTTCAAATGGCGACGACTCCAACTGAGTCCCCACGAGAGTACACAACACGGGTCCGCGGGGAGTGTATTTCAACACTCCACATGAATAATAGCAGCACTTTGTATTGAGGGAAATCTTTTTCCACCCTTCCTCCTCTTTCTTTCACCTCTCTGGCTCTCTGGAGATCTTGGCTGCTCACAGCAGGGGGACATTTCTTTAAAGTGAAGACGTTGACCTTTACAAATAGAGGTGGACCACGACCAAGACTGCTGCTCACTATCGGCGTACCACCATGTGGGAAAGATGCATTTATGCCATAAACACCTCGGGGGGGCGCACTAAATGGGTTCACATGCTCTTTTGTGTTTTGTCATATTCCCATTTCCCAGCCTGTTCTGGAGAGCGCTGGCATTTGGCAGAGAACGTTTGATGATGCAGGCTCAAACTTTTCATAACCCAAACACCCGATAATGAAAAACACTCGAGCAGTGCTTGAAATTTATTAAAAAAGACCTCAGAAATACATCAGTCCTGAGAACAGGAGGACTTTCTCCCTGTAATGGTGAATTTCATGATTCTATAATAAGCTTCCAATATATGCATTTGGTTTTGAACGTGTGTTTTCTGTTTGTATAATCAGTCCAGCAACTTTAGGAATGTTATCTGTTTATCCAGAGGGAGCCCTGCTCTAACTAATCTTCTCTTTTACTACTTTAACCTTTGACAACAGAACTCTGGACAACCGGACGACTGGTCCCAACCACCACTCCTCTTTCTACACATTACTCTTTACCACCGATAGCTTCACATCTTATGACCCGTCGAAAGAGAGCTGGTTTCCATCACACCTGTCTTCCCATCTCTATCGTGCTCTGTTCTCTGTCTGAGATGTGCGGTCATCAAGACTGTAAAAGTTGTGAAGAAATCTCCATACTTTGTACTTCGCTGCAGACTGCTTGACACTCTGCATCGTTGTTCCTTTTTGCAAGAATAAACATTACTCACCATCTCTTATGATAGTTTAGATCGGTTAAATTCCAGGACAAGGCTCAATGTGTTATTGGTACAGCCAGCTCATTAGGCCTCTGACACATCGGTTATCTGCCCAAAATTACCTTTTTGTTCTCATTCATATGAGTTCATTCATTTTGATGCAAGTGTGGCTAGATCTGTACATCGAGGCAGCGCTATTGTCCGACGGTAAACTGTACAATAACATCATGAACGTTAACTTTAGTGACAGAGAAACTCATTTGGCGGCAACGAATGTTACATTTTAACTTTTGATCGGAAAAAGCCGGTCTCACATTTTCAAGCAGGCATCATTTTAATAAATGAACCACACATTTGATATCTAAAGGGTAAATTGTCACCGAGACAAGAAAAAAAAAAACAGATTTAGATATTTCTGTACAATACTTTTTTTTTACGGAAAAAGAACTACAGTTTCCGTGCTTGCGACTGTGAGGTCACCCGCACCAATTGTACACTGGACGTACAAAGATTGGCAACGAAAGATTGATCAAAACTAATTTTAAATGTTGTTTTACAGGTTTAATACATTCGATTGGACGCCATGAGATACTGCTTCACAGGGACACCTCGTCTGAAGGCAAGTGCCATGGTTAGAAAGTCGGCTAGAAGACCTTCAAGTTCACTGCTTGTAGAAGAAGGTTTTGCTTTTCTCAACGTCGGGGATGATGGTGTCGCTGTGGAAGTTTTGGCCTGATAGTGTTGTTAGAGTCAGGGTTTCATACGGTAAATATCCATAACAATTAGTTTGTGTGAAAGCTCTTCATGGACCAAAGAGTTGGTCGAGGAGAAACAGAGGTGCGAAATGAAAGGTCAGCGGGTCGTCAGAAACACAAACACACTGAATGCCTCGATAGTCTGCAGATGTCAAGAATCATCGCTCCAGCACTAGACGAAAAGGTATCAGCCAACTTTGGTCAGGTGAAGAAAATAAGTCTGTCCATAGTCCGTTTCATTCACACAGCACCGTGGAGTTTTTACAGTTTACACCTGCTAACGTTGCAACAAAGAGAGCGGAAGACATAACGTCAACGGAGCCCTCGGCTTTTTTCCGTCTCTCTCTTTTTTCACCTCTTACTCCAGAGAACAGAGAAAAAACTCTACAAAAGATATGTTGGCAGTGATGTTGGAGAGCGAATTGCACTTTCATTATTCTCATACCGGCTGTAAGACTGTAATATGCTTCTAAAGAAATGCAGTTCGTGCTTTTCTTTTTGTTACGAAACAGCGGCATTCTTTCAAACCCTTCTCTGTAGCCGATATTGGTGACACGCGTGGTCCGCGTTCGTTCCTTAATTGTTCATCGTTGCCTTCATTGTTACTCATTTATTCATCATTTCTCAATCATTTACCTTTTGGTTTTAATAGTTTAGTTTTGCAGTTATTAGCTCAATAAACATTTCATTTATAAAGAACTTGAACCGGTCATTCGTGTGCATATGAACTATCAGGTCCTTGTACACCGGGCCAGAACTCTTATGACACTACATTAATTATGACTCTCGATCCCCCTGGTACCTGCGGTGCTGTAGAGAAAATTAGTTCCGTCACGTTTTAAGAATTTTGGCATCATCTCGGTACCAAAGTATTGGTTCTCTCCCTACTAGGGACACAAATGGTTTGGAACTCAGTGCACTGGAATACAAGTGAAAATATGTAATTAAACCGTCTTTCTCTGGGTACAAGTTCAGTGATCCGCCTGTCTACCTACAAAACTCTGATATAATCTAATCCGAATTGGAAAGAAAGACATGCCCGAGGCTAAATCCCTTTTGAAAATAGTTTAGCAGTACAAAGTGTGTGACCAAAAGTTTTTCTCTATTTATTTTCCCTGCATACCTCCCCTCACACACACACACGCACTGTACACACAAGCAGGAACTAGTGCTGGTTCCCTGCCAACCAGCAGTCTGTGCCTCGTCTTGGTGTGGTAAGCAGACAGCGAGCAGAGAAGAGTAGAGAGCACAAGACCTCCTTTTATCTGCAAATGTCAGATTTGTTTTTCTGTCTTTTTCCTCATCAACATCACACTTTCTTTTTCCCACATCACAAACTCAAATTCTGTTCCGTATTCACAAATTTTGATTCCCGTCTTCAGAGATGCACAAAGGGAATGGCCGATTTCCAGCTTGAATGGCCATGACCGGTGCCACGATCAGCGTCATATATAGCCGATTCTGTGCGGGTCAAATTTACATGTATGCGCCACATGATGGTTAACGTCGCACACACAGCGGCACAGACAGTAACTGGCTGTTGTCACCACCACACACACACACACACACACACACAGTGTTGCTAAGTTGGCCACTTTCTCGCTAGATTTTGCAATTTTTCAGAGCCCCTTGGCGACTTTATCTCTAAAGAAAAGCAACATATTTAGCAACTTATTCAGACCATCGGGGAAAAACCGAGAAATATATTTATATATATATATATATATTTATTCCCATGTTCCCATGTGCTGAAAATGTTCAAAAAGCACAACACAAATATACACATTTACATTATTAGGCTATTATTATTATTCTCTCACTGCACACGCGCTCGCTCGCTAACTTCGGGGCTAACCCTCAACACGCAACAGGTATCAAGCAACACACAACGGGAGTGCTGTCAGTTATAGTTCTTAGAAAGAAAAGAAAATTGCAATAGTCTGGTCAGACTTTAAAATAATCGGAAAACGGCCAAGAAAATTGCAATCGGTGCATCTCTACTCATCTTTACACTGTTCTAAACCTAATGCAAATTATTGATTCTAAAACACTAAATCCCTCTTTTCTGAATCATAATCAAGAATTTGGTTTATTGCCAAGAAGATTTTCATATAGAAGGAATTTGCTTTGGTGTATAATGGTGCGAAGATAAACACTGCAAGAGAAATTAAAATGGAAAAATAAGAGCAAATGTCGAAAAGAAAAGAAATATCATTAAAACTATTATAAAATGTCAAAGAAATAATAATGACAACAGGAATATGACAAATTACTGTGACAAAATATGTACGGTATATCTGAAATAAAAGTGGAACAGCTTCGCAGCTTTCTCTTTCCTGTTCCTGAAATAAGAGAAAGCATGCACACATTCAGTGATCCCGTCTTTCTCTCAGAGGAAGGAGGAATAAAAGAGAGCCTCTCCAGGGTGTCCTTTGGAATAGGTTGAACCACCTGGACTCGCAGCACTTCACAGGAGACAGACAGACACATAGGCAGACATACAAAAAGTGGGAGGAATAGGCCAGCTGGTGTGTGTGTGTGTGTGTGTGTGTGTGTTTATGTGTGCGAGTTATAAGATATGCAGAGCTCCTCATGCCATTCCCAGTGGGTTTCCTATCACAACACATTACGCACTTCCTACTGCTCACCTCCTCCTGAATCCATCTCTCTTAGACTCTCGTACACACACACACACACTTCAGAATACAACACATACACACACACACTCACACACACACATAGACACTGCTCTATAGCTGAGTAACAGAGACAGAGTGCGGTGGGAGGTTTTGGATGCTGTCCCGGTGTTTTTTGGGGAGAAGGCCAGTGGTGGAGTGATGCTGAGAGCCTTAGTGGACCCACTCTACCTCCCACATGACATCCTCTTAATGTTGTACATACGGAATGGGAAAGATCTGTGGTTGGTACCTTGATCCAATGAAATTCAAATGGGGCTACTTGCACTGAATAATTCAGAATTTCAGAAAACAAAAATCCCTGACCGGAGGTTTATCATTGACGTTTATCACAAGGACATAGTGTTGTTTGCTCGTGCAAATGAATGATTACAAGAGCGTTTTCAACCTATTCCACTCTGCACGGGCGTTGGCATCCTCTGCCGACTTTACTGTCTTTTAGAGGCTGTAACGGCCTCAGTTTTAAAGCTAGAGTGAACATACTGATATCATCAATCTAGAAAAAAAACTGTCCATGGCTCCAACCATGTCATGCTAGCTTGCTTGGGAAGGAGGCTAACGTAATGCTTCAAAGTTGGGCCAAAATTTTAGCAAGGGGAAAGCTGGTATGGCCATATTCAGAGGCTCCCTTGACCGCTTACCTCATGATATGTGAATGAAATGAATGGGTTCTATGGATACCCATGAGTCTCCCCTTTACATGCCACACTGTATGCTAATTCCATGCAGTTTGGGTGAAAAACCTTGCAGTATAATTCTGCTACTTTCGCCTATTAAAAAAATAGGTTTCTGCATACTGGGTAAGGGTTGACCGATTATCAGCCGCGATAGTCAGCATTTTTATTATTATTGTTATTTTAATTTTTTTTACCTATACCCGATAAAAAAAAAGAAAAAAAGAATTGTATAATGTGATACTTTGGCCTCGCTCTGTCTGTAGTCACCACTCTGCAGTCTCACTCAATGTCCCACCCACAGCGCTATCCAATCCAATTAGGAGCCACAAGTGCACAGTCCGCACAATTCTGAGAGGAAGGGCCGCATCTGCAGAACCGTGACGGGCAATTTAATAATACTGGCAAATGCTATAAGGCACTGCGAAACAAGAAAAACAAAAGGGAAACTATCCAACACATGCGAGACCTGTCAAAGATGACATGCATTTCCCAAACTAACCAGAAACGTCTCCTTTCCATCAACATGTGGGTGGTTCACAATCACATCTATCACACCCTCTGAGGGCTGTGTGAGCCCTGCTAGCCACCAAAGCTGTCATCCCAGCATGATGGATTTTGATGAAATGCCTCCCACAAGATTAGGAAAGAGGTACTGGAGCTGTCAAGGGTCATACACTGAGGAGGTCCATCTGAATTACCCGCTGCCTTCGCTCTACTTCACTCTTTCTGGCTTTAAAACTGTTTTAGAAATTCTTATTTGTGTTGCAGGCACCCAAACTCTGGCAAGCACTAAACACGTGCGTTATTATTTCGGCCATTAATTCCAGGCATGTCCCACAAAGTAGGACGGCAGGGGTTTTTGGCCGGTGTTGGGGAGAATCGCCTCACCTGAGGGCAGATCTTGGGGTTAACATGAGGATCCCAATTCTGACAGGGTGTCAATACAAAGCAATTTACAGGACCCCATGAAGAATCGACCCCCGAGATAACAGGCAATTTCTCTGCTCTGCTGGTCACCACGGCCCGCAGAAGACCAAATCAGAGCAGAGAGAGCTAAGCAGAGACAGAGAGAGAGAGAGAGAGAGAAGAAAGAAGTGAGGGGATGTGATTAGGACCATATACTATAGAGCATCAACGCATGCCTACAGTGATGGCTCATACACGCATACAGGCTTAAGCACACACGTACAGTGCATGCACACAGAAACCAGACACACACAGGCTTACAGGTCCACACACACAGACACACAAAAAACTCTGGCTTACACTCCCACACAGAGCGCTTTCACTAACACAGCTGATATGGATGTGGCTCAGGAGAGGGAGGACGTGAAAGCAGTGTTAGACTGTGGCTTAGAGGCAGAACCAGACTAGGGGAAGGAGAGAAAATGTAAACACAGAGCAGGGAGACTCGCACTGAAAGAAAAAGGATTCTGAAAACGAATGAATGAAGTTATTAAAAGTATTTTTTTCCCCAAAAATTATATTTGATTTGAGCCCCTTAGCTCCGATTAAGGGAAAGGATAATGCTAGGGATACACATTGATATCGGTACATCATCTGTATCAGTAGATAAAGGCTTTAAAATGAAATATCGATATGAAAGGCCCATATTCGACCACACCCCACTGCCACAGTTAGCGCTTTGAGTGATCGCAAAGATTGGAAAAGCGCTTTATAAATGCAGTCCATTTACCATTCTCTGCAATTAGGCGGGAAAAAATATGTGCGTATATCAGTATTGATAATATCGCCATATCGGATATTGTGCATCCCTGGTTAATGCTCTGGCATGCATATTAGAAAATAGCGTGCAAGAGTTTTTCTAGGTTTAACATGAAAATGCAGGGCATGTTAGGTTAGCACCAGGATACAGGTTAGCAGAGGTGGTAACCACAATCCGATACAAAAACTATATATTTGGAACAATATGACACACTACATTAATACAGTCAGACTATTTTTGTGGCTTGTGTTTTAATACATTATGTAACGTCTGTGTTTGTCTTACGAAAAAGATCTTCACATACACTTAACAGTAATATGATGAAGTTAGGAGAGGTAAAGTAGCTACTAATGCTAGTGTTACTAGCCTTTGTTGCCCACTCCTGACTTTAACTTCTCATATGAGCAGCAAGATTTGTTGCCCCACCAGCAGATATTTTTATTTCATTTTTGCTGTGTATTTTGCTGGCTGCCAATGCCATGGAGATGTCAGAATTGCACATCGTAGTCTCAACATTTATTTCAGTGTGGGAATGTGTGGGTAGTCTGAAACAGGTATGTGATTGGGGAACATAGCCAGCTAAGCACACGAGAGAGTGTGAGGAATTATTTTTTTATTAAGTTTCGTGCTGAATTTTTGATAGCATCCGTGGTTGTGCTGTGTGTCAGCGTAGCAGAATCTCTGACTCTTTCATCACCCACTTTCCCACTTTGGGTAACCTTCACACCCCTAGCTCTCACTCAAAGCCAAGTAAAGAAATGGTTTTCCTAGTTTGGTTTGAACTGGACCTCAACCCTATCCAACAGCGTTGGGTTGAACTGGCTCTTTTTTGGCTGAATGACAGCAAATTTCTTGAGCAAGGTTTCAAAAACTGGTGGAGATCCCTCCCCAAAGACCGGAGTCTGTTGTAGCCGTATATTACACGAGATGTTCAATAATCACATATGGGTGTAATGTTCAGGTGTTCACATACCTTGGACATATAATGTGTATGAACTGATTTAAAGGGCTGCAGTGGGGAAAAGACTGCAGAGCATGAAAGCAAAGTCAAAACTGACAGAGTGAGGGAGAGAGAGGACAGAGTGAGGGAGAGAGAGGACAGAGTGAGGGAGAGAGGACAGTGTGAGGGAGAGAGAGGACAGAGTGAGGGAGAGAGATGACAGAGTGAGGGAGAGAGAGGATGGAGTGAGGGTGAGAGATGACAGAGTGAGGGAGAGAGATGACAGAGAGGACAGAGTGAGGGAGAGAGGACAGAGTGAGGGAGAGAGAGGACAGAGTGAGGGAGAGAGAGGACAGAGTGAGGGAGAGAGAGGATGACAGAGTGAGGGAGAGAGAGGGAGAACGCGACCTTCACAGAGAGAAAGGCAGAGGGAGAAAAAGATTTAAAGAAAACACCACTTGAAGCAATGTCTCTTCTGACATCATCACATGCTGCCTGAAATGGTGCCAGGCATATGAAATGCAAGTGCAAAGGATTCTGGGTAGAATCATAAGTTCACCTGCTGCCAAGGGTGAATCTCTGAAGCCAGTCTGTCAAGTACTGAGTAATGGTGAATGACATCGCTAATCTCCCCCAATGTTTGTTTTTTTTTACATGTTGTTTCTCTTTCAAAAGGGTACACATAACCCGTGTTTCTCATTTTCCAATTTAAAAAAATGTCATCTTCTTTCTTGTATTTCCTGCACAGCATTCATCTTTCCCTGGAAATGTTTTTCTCTTTTCTGTTTTTTTTTTTTTTTTTTACACCATAGCATGTAATCTCCATAATCTGCATGGATTGAAAGGGCTGCAGATCAATACTAATGACTCAATCATTACTTCACAAGATGCAGAATTGTCTGGCATTGAATTTCTCACCTAGACTCTGTTTGAAGCAAGAAAGAACAGCCAAGCTCAATGCTAACATCAGCATGCTAACAGGCTCCCAATGACAATCTTTACATGCTGATGTTTTAGCATTACAGTACATTACATTACATTACATTACAGCATATATACAATGTTTACCGTCTTCATCATCTTCATGAGGCATGTTAGCGTCATACGGTTTGATAGTTAAATGCAAGGTGCAACAGATGTATCTGGTCGTAAAAACAAAGTATCGGACACAATGAAATTGGGACCCAGTTATGGCAAGAGTTCAAGGGATGACAAGAGTTATTACAAGTCATTGTTATGGGGTCATGAATGTTTGTAAAAAGTTGTTGAGATATTTCAGTCTGCACCAAACGCAGCGACATTGCGGTCACTGGAGCTACGCTGACTAACTCTACCCAAGCGACGGCTCAGAGATGAGTTCTTTGGGACAGAAATGATCTGCCATGTTTTTGGATTTTCTGAGCGAAGTGGAGCTCAAGTCAAGGTGACATTCGTTTAAAGAGTCAGGTAAAACAACTCCATAGTTATTAACTTTAGATGGCAACACTGCCATCATCAGTTGCAACACTAATGATGATGTTAAAAAAAAAAAAAGCACCGGCTTGCTGTGGTGGCCAGATGGTTCCCTTGCTGTGCGTTTTCAAATGCTTCCTCGAGTCGGATGTGAGACCTGTTTCTGAAGCAGATATTGTACGTACACGGATTCTCTGCGAAACTCCGGCTGCTGGAAAAAGCGTGATTTTTTTTTTAAAAAGCAGTCACAGTTCTAGGTCGTACGCACACACACACACACACACACACACGCACACACACACACACACACACACCTGTCCCTCCAGCTGAACAGTTATTAAGAAGACAATGTCATGATCACAAACAACAAAGGAAAGATAAAAAGTTTTTTCTGAAAATTTCCAAAGACCACTGCTATGACTAGTTATGAATTTCGGTCCCAAACGATGACTAAATTGTTGCCGTGTGGCGTCCTGTGGCTACCTCGTAGCTCTTCTACAGTCTTATTCGCTTAAAGTGTATTTGTAAGAAAAAAACTAAACCTTTTACCACTTTCTGCCAGAAATAGAAACACCTCTTTATTCAAAAAAGAGAAAAAAGAAAATTGAGGATTTTATAGATAACATCCTCAATATACCCATTCCTATTGTTAGGTGTTCAATTCAGTGCGGCCCAACCATACGACAATTATTATTTCCATCAGGAACTTTAAAGCCTCTCGATTTGTCTTCCACTCTTTTGCTTTTGTAGGAAGAGGCAGGAGACGTGATTAAGAGGCTGGATGAGCTGCGTCTTTACTGTTGACAGGTAAACAGGCCGAGAAGCTGAATGACGGTGGAAAACAAGCGGATGCATATATTCCCCCGCCACGCACGTCTGTTTGACCTTCAATCGGCTGCATTTATTCACCCGTTACTTTACCTCTGAAGTGGTACGTTCCTACTGTTAGAAGTTATTCTCTTAAATCTTTAGTCTTAACCCTACACCCAGATCTTTCACCGAAACACCTTGAAATGATGAGGATACATTAAAGGATATTTCACATCTTTCAGAAGATGCTTATAGGCATGCAAGAGCTCACGCACGCACACACACAGACACACACACACACACACACACACACACACACGGACCTTACAACTGTCGAAATGACTGAGCTATTTCTTCATCTCACTGTTCTTTGATCCCACTCTTCCTCACCTGCCTGTTTACTTTCTGCCACTCTCTCATCAGTGTTTCTGCCTATGAACCATAAATGTATGAAAAGGAGCAGGAGCAGCCAGGTGAATACGCCGCGACTCGGTTACCATGGAAACGCAGGTAGCAACTCTCAAGGTGATGCTGCATTTAGAATTCTGCCAGGCGCACGCACACACACACACACGCACACGCACGCACGCACACAGGAAAGAGTGTATTTTCTGGTATCGTAGTGAAAACATGACTGACTTCTATTCATTTTCTTACCGCTACATGTCTGAGCCTTTTCAAAACGTCTCAAAGCAGGAAATCAATCTGAACTGGCTTAACATTCTCAGTGCTGCATTTGTGGTCCTATGTCATCAACCTGTTTTAATTCAAGACATAACTCCCGCCCTGCTTATGTTTAGGAGAGTTGCCGGCAGAGACCAGCACGCACATTCAATAAAAAGGAGTGAAATTCATCGATGACAATGAGCTTATTGAAATATAAATGTTGTGACTGACCTGGTGCAGGATTCCAAAGGGGAGCACAGGCTCTTTCAAAAAACCTCCAGCTATACAGGCTGACGGATTGATTTCACACTACTATGTTGCTTTCAGACCGCTTGGACCGAAACTCTGCCCAGTGGTTAGTCAATGCACACGTGCTCCAAGGAACACACACACACAACAGGCACATTCAGAAGTTTCGAGTGAATCAAACCAAAGCGAGGAAAATGCAGCTTTGCAAAAGATCCCCAACAAATTATTTGAGTCTGTCGCAACCAAATAAGTATGTGAAACTTTGATTGCTGATACAGCTCCTCAGACAACAATATTTGTTAATTTCCACAAGCTCTATTCATGCATATCCCGCTTTAATATAATATAATATAATATATCTGAGAGATACAGTATGTTATATTGTTACAGTGGGTTTCCCAACACTGAGTGAGATTGCAGAAATATATTTTATATATATATATATATAAATTCAGACAATGGAAGAGGAAATACAACAATCACTGTGGAGGAGGCTTCATACGTAAGTTTCAAGTCGAGGGAGGAGAGCTCCTACTGTAAACTACCAATGTTACCTGGTTGTTAAACTTGGAAAAACTATGACTTTACGTGCACTTAAAATGCACTATTATTAGTTGTTTTTTTTTTGTTTATGTGAGGCTACACTTTCATATTCAAGGAGGGGCCTTCAGCATCATTTTTTTAAGAGCAACCTTTCGTGTTTAAATGCAACTCTCATCGACAAAATGTGACTATTTAAATGTCTCGTGTCGTCGGCTTTAACTATTCGTCTGTCGCTTAATAAACCTAGTTGGTTTATAAGTTCTGCCATTAGCGGTCGTGCTCCAACTCTGTCTTTCCTTCTCTGTTGTTAATGTGTGCGACTGCTTTATTTGGGAAAAGGAATGTAAAAATAAATCTAGCCGCATCAATAATAAAAACACTGAGTAATTCTTTCACGGAGTAATTGCCTGTAACGATGTGGTGACCTGCCATCTACACTGAAACAAGTGTCACAGTGAGCCATTATCTCTCCACTGAATTAAAGAGATTATACAGCTATAAAAGGTTATAGGCAGTAGGCAGCAACGAAAATTATAATCAAATACTTAATTTAGTCTGCTATTTGCATCACTTCATGGAGATTTAACAAGCGCTGATTACAGCAGCGTGCTTTAATTGTTGCTATCAAAAACACATCATGTCAAAGATTTAAGGGTATATTCATGCATTTGAATGTAATTACATACATTTCTATTGTAGGTACATTCAAGAAGGAAACTTGTATTTAAATGTGCATGCCATGTGGCAACCGCCATGGCTTTTGAGGCCAATGTAAAAGTTTCTTAAGCAGCGGTGTCGTTGGTGGCCCAATAAAAAAATCAAATCAAAATAAATCACTTGAATTTTAAAAATGTTGTATTATTCAAACATTAGGACTTAATAATAGGTTTCTGCACACTCTCCGGTCACACACGCTGTAAAGCATCATGTGTTGTTTTTACATCGACCTGAGAAAAATGATAATGGTTATGCCGTGTGAATTATAGATAATCATATTGATTACACACAATGGAGAAAAAATATATTATAATATTTTAAGAAAGAAGTTGTAATAATTGCAGAGTAAAGACGTAGGTAATAGTTTGGAATTCAGTCGTAATGTTATCAGAAGAAAAGTTGTAATATTTCAAAAATAAAGTCGTAATATTTTGACGTAAAGTCTTAATTTTAGCTTAAAAAACTACATTTTTCAATCGGAAAGTGCTTAACTGACCAGTCGTGTTGTGTTTAGGTGGACATACCCTCCTTGATATAAACAGGGTGGACACAATAACAGAAACCCCTCTCTACATAATGCAATACAGTTCAACAGCACCACAAACTGCAGCCTCCAAAATGATCAGTAAATTGAATCAACACAATTTCCACAAATCTGAACATTGATGGAGGCAGAATTTAGTGCCAGACTGTTCTATTTGACTGCATTAGTTTCAGATAATCTAATAAACTAGCATCTGAGTGTATACATAATACATAATTCCTGCATCCTCACACGTGTCTCTACAAATTTATCCTAAAATCTGCAGAGTATCTCTCCATCGTTCTTCCTTCCATGAGCCTTCTCCTCCTTCACCTCCTCTTCCTGCCATCCATCTCTTTCCCTCCCTTTCCCTAAAATCTCTCGGTATTCGCGGCCTAATCCAGTCTTGATGCATGGCTCATTAATAAGGTGAGGTAAAGATATTGGATTAAGAGCAGATTAAAGATGATTAATGCTGCATAATGAGGACTAATCTGCCGCTCTTCTGTTCCACTCTGTGTTTCAATGTGTGTTTTGCTCTGCCCCTCCTCGCTGGCTGAGTCATCTGCCTCGAGGTACAGCTGCTGAAATATACATGAGATGTTGGTTTACTGAAATAAAGAAGATCTGTTAAGAAAGAGGCGCAGGAGCTGTTTAAACAAGACGGCCTGTGTCTCTTAAATCCAGCGGGGGTAAATTATTAGCACTTGTCAGACAATCCATTACGCACGCACACGCACACACACACACACACACACACACACACACACACGCGCTGCAGACTCAGATAGCCGTAGTGCTAAGAGTCCTTGAACACACACCTAATAAACAAATGAACACAAGCACATTGCCATGCCACATAATGTTGAAGTGGTTAAAGACACACACACATTCAGACACACACACACACACACACACACA
>CALSCE010009645.1:10664789-10676157 GCA_943593645.1 Bovichtus variegatus
GGTTTGATTGCACGTATTTCATTGGCCAACGCTACTGTTAAAGTTGTGGCAGAAGTTGCGGTAGGTTCAGCTATTTTTTACAGGATTGCCACTCCCGCTGCATCAACAGAGTGGTGCTATTCAAATGAAAGAAGAAGCAGAAACTGGCAGATCTTTCCCAAACCACTTTGCGTAGCAATTAGGCAGATATGCTAATGTGTGAAATTATGAAGGATCTGAATTTCTCTCTCAAGCTCTCTTTCCTCATTCGTCACACGTGTTTGCACTTTTCACGTGTACTGCACTGGGGAGGTTTTCAAAGTGAAGCAGCATCGTGCCCATTCGTACGATGTATCACGCTTCAACCCCCCCCCCTCTGTGGCGAAGGGCTTTGCACCCTGCATTCCAGCGCGGCCTGGTTTTTTCGTTGGACAGCATGTTGTATGACCTACTTTGTTTTACACCTTTAACTGTAACATCCAACGCTCCCAACATACAAGCTGTATTTAAAGGAGATCCAAATTTCGGTTATGTTGCGGTTTGCCATCCAGACAGTCAGCGAGCTAAGAAGCAGACAAGAAACGGAAAAAATCAATCACACATATCAGGGATGAAATGATATATCGTGTCCAATCTGTCGAAAACACAATCAGCTGTTGTCAGACTTTCAACCAAGCATCTTCTAGGATCTAGTATGCCCCCCCCAAAAAAAAAAAAAACCCTGTGGCTGTTATCAAATGTGAATTGAAGCCGGTCCATGTGTATCATTATGTAGCCTGGAAGTTGGCGGCAATGGATATATAGGTGTTTCAGAGGAAAAGTTCTTAGAAAGATAGAAAAAGCATCCCCGACTACATTTTCTTTTCATTAAACAGACGCGAATGTAAAGGTTTAGTTTGACGATTTCAAATCATTGTTTTGATCAACGGAGAGCCACTTTTTTGCTCTTTTTTTTCTTCCAAGGACTGCTCCTCCCTGCCAAGAACTTTGAAAAGTGCTACTTTCTTCACATCGTCTAATTGTGAGTTTCCGCTGCACTCTAGCATTAATTTGCCCTTTTCATTCCTCGTCTACCTTTTCTGCCCTGCCATCCTCCAGCTTGTCTTTTTCTCCCTCCTCCACCTCTGCTTCATACTCCCAGAGTCCCAATTCCCCATTTCCCTCCCAATCACAGACTCCCTGAGGATTAGAGGCCCTCTCTAGTCCCCCCCCCCCCCGGAGACGAACTCATAACACACACACACACACACACACAGACACACACAGACACACACATCTCCGCCTCATCACTTTATCCTCAATCACCATCCCTTTCCCAGATGTGCCCCCGTCCCATGAGAGAATCCCTCCTCGCCCCCAAAATAATAAAATAAAATCCCGCCGCCTTACTCCACGGCACCCTCCAGCCCCTTTCTGTAGAGGGGAAGACGAACTGATGAATGTGGTGGGGCAGATGTGGATGAGAAGAGAGCAATTAAAATCCTCTCTGCTCTCCTTTTCTCTCCAGATCCTGAGGGAAAACATGGAGACAGAAATTGTGTCTGGCACGAAAAGAAAAAAGAAATTCTATCTCATCTCAATCAGAGAAACCTATTTTGAAGGCTGAATAAAGACAAAAGAACCACTGGCTTTTATCTTTTATGGGGACCTCTTACATGCATAATCAAGGACATGTTGGGCCTATTGAGGACAACACACTAGCACAGACAAAATGGTACACATATGGAAAATCAGATCTGAATTTCAGGGGACCACTGTGGTGCTGTTGTTAAGTGGAGGAGGATTCTTACCTCAACTCACACTTTGACTGGGGGAATAAAATCCAGCTCTCAATCAAAACTAGTTGGCCTCCTAAAAAAAATCTTAGATATTCCCTAATTGGGCTATATTAATGTTTCAGAAATCTACTCTACAGATATAAATATGAAAACTCATTTAAATCCCAGTGAAAATGAGATGAAATTACGATCTAATAATCAATATCACCACGTGGAGAGCAGAGCCATACTGTGCTTTATTCCTCGAAATGAAATGTATGAGGCTATTTAATACAGGGTAAGCATCAATATAACTTTTTCACATGCAATCCCTGCTCTCGCCCCCTGCTGAGTGGCCAAATAAATTCACTATGGGGGCTGCAATAAAGATAAGAAACAAACTAATAAAGGAACAAACTAATAAAGGAAGGGAAACATAATGCGTGTATCCGCCCTGTGAATCGGATCTGTTCTAAAATTGAATGGGTCCTTACTTGGGCCACGCTACACCCACACATATGTAAATAAACATGTAACTCGACAACTGATCAAAATCTGGAAGCATGTAGACGCCTGGTCAGAAATCAGAAGGAATTCAAAAAAGATATTCTTGTGTCTGTTGACAAGTTCGCAAGAAGTATTTGTTTCAAAAAACGGATTAATGCTCCACACAACCCGTGAAAAAGTATTACTTCACGTAGCTTCTCTCGTCTTTAAGTCACACAATGGACAGCTGCTGGTGCTGAAATGGAATAGATGTAATACGTGAATAATTCATTAAAATAATTTATTCCATGCTTTTTTTTTTTTTTTTTTTTTTATATACAAAACGCACATTTTGAAGGTGAGTATTATTCTACCAAAAAGATTTGCGCCTCACAAACAATGAGATTGTTGTTGAAAAGAACACAGTGGTGTGATGTCAACAGCAGTAAGATGTATGATGTGAGATATCATCCACCAGAGTTGCAGTTCTGAGAGACGTGTTGTCCTTTATCAGCAATAGAAGTGCTGGCTTTGAATGCAGCCGGGCAGAGCAAACCAAACAAATGATTTAAGACCCAGTTAAATACATTTTCAAAGTTTTCATTTCGTCTCTCGTATTAATTCTTCTGTTATCTCTTGGAATATGGAAAGAATTTGCCGCTCTTTTTCCCCGTTTTTATATTGTGCTATGGACCCCCAATTACTTTTACCCTTAATAAAGTTTGAATTGTATTGAATTACATGTAAATTACTGTATTTTTGACGACTCGTCCAACACTTATAGTGGATACATTTTTATCCTATGTATCCAAAGATGGAAGAAAAATATAAATCCATTTTTTTTGCTTTGTTTTTCCCCCAAGATAATTGATAGGATTATATTTAAATAAATTAAATAAAAGTGAAACCTGTGTCTCCAATGCACACCTATTAACCTGTGTTGGGCTCTCCAATGACCATAGATTGAAAAAAAGCCCTTTGTGGTATCCCTCGTTCCCTTTGTTCCTGATAAATCTCTACTAGTGTCTCTCATAGAGGATTTAAAATGTCCAAAAATAACTATAAAAACCCAACACTCACAAAAAGCCTTATGAATTTAACAGTTTATACGGTGTGTACAGCATCAGAAACCAGGGGAGAGGAAATTGCATATATCAACTGAAGAGAGAAAGAGAAGCAAATTCAAAATTTGCATTTTCATGCCTCAAGTCATATTTTGCAAGAGCCACAGCAGTACACTGGGCCACTTAGTTAAGATGAGGCTTATTGAGGAGACACACATTCACACATCCAAACTGTGACATGCATGTGTGCATCAGAAAGAAAAATCAGCTTCTATTTTGGGGTAAACGTTCACTTGGTATCCCTGCATCATAATGAGGTGTTATATGTGAGTTTCCTTGGCATCACAGACTGGAAGGTATGCTTAGCAAGTTTTCTAATTTTCTCGTGAGAAACTAACTCGTGAGATTAATTAAAAAAAGGTGTCATTTCCATTCAAAAAGGTCATCAAGGTCTGCTCTTCACAATCACTCGCTGTACTTAAAAAAAAAAAAAGAAAAAAAGAAAGAAAAGTGAAATAGCTACAATCCAAACGCTGAAATCATATGTTATAAACAAACTACTTGTGCTGGGATTTACATGAAACCTACTTCTTCGCGTTTTCTTGTAGAATGCTTATCTGACTCTATCCTATCATCCCATCATCTTCAAACTCTCCAATCAGCGCAATCAGTCAAGACCAGTGCAATCACCGTGCCCAACAAAAAGAGCTAAAATGATTGGTTTAGATTGTCAGTGTCCTACAGAGATGCTGTGTCTCCAAAAAAAACTGAGTACTGCTTGATTTTTATCCCACTGACCGTGACAGAGGCACATTTCTCAAGGAAAGTAACGACATGTCTGAGTTATATTCTGCTTTCTGTTTCAAAGACACTAAGTTTGGGTTCTTTTTAGGGGTTCTGGTTGTTTGTTCTCACATAATTACATTAAAACTCCTCAATCAGTCAATCCAGGCTGGTATCACAGTCTTTTACGGTGGCTGAGTGGACTTTCACACTGCGACCAATTAGTCTCCCCGGCCTTGTTATATAAGCACATATGTCAGGGGCGAACCATGAAAAAAAAAAAAAAAAAAAGGTAAAAACTTTAAATTAGACTAAATTATTAAACTTTTCCTACACCAGCTAGACCTAAACTTTGTTGCCGAGTCCAGTGGAGTTTCAGTGGCTCACGCTATGAAGTTGTTCCAGACGAACAGCTCTGGGTGACGATGAATAAACTATGTATGGTATATAAAGACACAGAAGAAAATAACGTTCTCTGTATGATCGGCCAAACAGAGGAAACGCTTCTATACAAAACAATTGTTACGTTTGTCCATTTAAAGACACGTAGAAAAAAAAGAGATCATGAAGTTTCAAAATGAGTAAGAAGAGTAAGAGTAAGAAACAATGAATTTTGAGCAGATTATTATTATATTATTGCTTCAGAGATGCTATTTTTAGGAACTTTACATTCTTTACAATCATACTCATTAGGCTTTTTTTTTTTCTTCCTTCTCCCTCCCACCTGGCTATTGTTCTTGTAGCTCGTTGATTGTTTTAACTGCATACATTTTCCAATGCAGGACATTTTCTTCACAGAAATGAATGAAATGCTGAGATTTATTTGCCAACGCTACTTATTTATGTTTTTGTTTTTTTTGTTTTTTTTAAAGTTGTCTTACACACCTTCAAAAAAATGGCTCCCATTGAAGCTTAAGGGTCGGGACCCCCAGGGTGGGAATCAGTGCGCTAGATGAAATGTCCGGCGATCACTTAAGTCCTTAAGATCCTTTGGGCGCCATGAGAATGTCTGTATGAACTTTCATGGCAATCCATCGAATAATTGTTGAGATATTACAGTCTGGACCACAGTGGTGGACCAACAGACAGACATACATTGCCACCCCCAGGCATGGCTAAAAATGCCCCCGTGGTGGTTTTACGAGGAGTTACGTGCCGTTGCTACATCTTGACAAACTGTTAGGTTGCCTAGCGGCTACTACAGCGTGATGTACTACTAAGTGATGTAGGTGATTCATCTTAAAAGCTGGACAATCCCCAAGAATTTCTTTCAATTTCCCAGAAAACTAGTGAAATAAACCCTCAATGAGAGATTGCCCTGATTTAGAGAAGCTAGTGGAACAGTATCTACCCCATGACGTTGGGACTACTTTCTAAACAACCCATCGAATTAGCTTTTGCAGCTTTTTGTCATGTAAATATCACGACTGAGTTTGTCCCTGTTCCTGCTCCATAAAGAGTTTTACCTAGCAGCACTAATGTTGAAGGTCCCATTGTTCTGGAGGTGTAAAGGACGCCCTGTCCTACACTATGTAGCGTACCACACTCTTTCTCCCCTTTTCACTCTCTCTCCCCCACAAAAACCCCACCTCCCTCCCAGTGGAGGACTGGTGCCATGTGGTGATGAATAGTCAGATCTGAGGCAGGAGGACGCACAATGTAGGTCGAGCTCCAGGGGCTGTCGTCTACTGGTGTGTGTAGGTGTATTTATATACGTGTGTGCGCGGCGAGGCACTCGGGGAGGGGGGCGGGGGGGGCTGCTGGCTACATACTGCTCTCCAGTGAGTGGTTGTGTTGTGGGGGGGGGTGATGGAGAGTGCGTATACCTGCTACAGTATGATATATGGAGTGTCCGTACCCCCTTACACACCTGTTCCCGTTGCCTATTCTGTCTCTGCCATACACACAACAAAGCACACACACTCACACGCAGACACTCCGCCCCATGCACCCCCACCCAGAGACAAGGTGTGGATAATCAGCTCATTTGTTATGGTGCAGTTAGATTAGCGTATGAACATATGCATGATGATGAACTACACTGCACCAGAGCGACAACCTTGTTCTGCGGGACCACAAAGTCGCACATGCAGAGAAGGGTGGGCTAATAAACGACAGTGAGCTGAACTTCAATGACTTTGAGGTCAGAGGAGGCTGGGGCGCAGTGGTGAATGGGTGAGGGGAAGTCATGCAGGCTCTCTTTGTTTCTTCTTCTTAGACTTGAAGCTGAGGTAAGTAGTTTATTTTTGACATCATTGGGCAAAAATTCCATGATAACCTTTCAGCATATTGTAATTCAAGAGGAGAAAACCAGACTTCTGCAGCTCTCATTGGAGTTTTCAGACCGCAATGGGAGACTTTGGCCAATCACACGTCATTTCAGAGAGAGGGTGTTCCTATTGGCTGTTCAACAAATGCAGATGCACATGCATGTCACACAGAGGAGGATCCTGCAGGAAAAGTTGTTATTCCAGCTTTGGGAACAACTGCCTGCAGTACAAAGCAACCGACTAGAGCAAGACGGATTCATCAATGAGAGTCTGACAATATCGGATTAAAAGTGTATCGGAGACGGAGAGAAAATGTTTAATGATGAACTTATTTCAAACATATCTTTCTTGTAACTTACTGGCCTACGTATAGCAATATGGCTATGATAAGATAATAACAGCCAGAGACATTTGCCCCACTAATTTATTGTTGTGTGTAAATACAGTATAACGCATAACAATCTAAATGCTGACAGTACTTTAGGGATACACCTACAGTAAATTAGACTAGTGTTGTTTTCCCCCCCCCCGGTATGCACCATCCCAAAAATTGCAGCTGCGTAATGTAATGTCAGTTTTCTCAACACTGTAAACTTTCACCTGCCGTTAGAGGTACACATCACAGAGTTTAAGATAGGGAATGGAAGTTCTTTTTGGAGAGATGCAAAAAGTCGTCAGTCGTAGTCAACGTCTTCCCAGAAAGTCACGTACACAGACCTGTACCTTTGACTTCTTATCAAAGCACCGGGTATTTTCTAACGCAGTTTTCGCATCGGTGATTCGACCAGGCGAGTCTCCTGCCGATCCAGTGGGTCACGTCAGCATTGAGAAAAGGACTTTACAACTTGAGCTTTGCAAACTATCCTTTAGCATGTAGCAGCGAAAAGCACGTCAGTTGTTGAGTGGAGGAAGTGTTCCTGCGGAGCCGGATCTTGACCGTACCAGACTTGTTCTTTTTGCTGGGACACACATCATTTTTTTTGATTGTTCCGTCTTATTTCACTCACACGCCACATCTTACACATTCAGTCGGATTTTTCTTCTTTGTCCTGTTTCGTCTCTGTCTTCAAACTACCACTTCTTTGGTAAAAAAAAAAATATATATATTTTTACGGCATTTTGTCTTACTTTACAGAACCCCGCACTCCTCTTCCCCTCTTCTTCTATCTCTATCCTCCTACCCTCTTCCTCTTAGTGCAACACTGTATTGAAACAGCAGGGGGGCACACCCTCAAAGCCTTTTCATCTTCTCTCAGTCGCTCTCTCTCTCTCTCTCTCTCTCTCTCTCTCCCTCTCATCTGCCTCTCAAGTGTAACGACCTCAATCTGTCTGTCTCTGTTAGCGATCATCCGCGACAATAATTCTGTATTACACTCAAGTGGGAGAACGTTGAAGTGGCGTCTTTCCTCGGCTCTCGCAGTCATTCCGCTGACTTTATTGGCCGGACTGTTTATAAGAAACAATATTGCCAGAGCACAATTCAAAAATAAAGGGAACAGGTGCAAGTGTGTAACAGAGTACAGACGCATCAAATGTAGGCAAATGCGTGTGTGTGCGTGCGTGTGTGCTGCGTCTGCACAAGCACTCTGGCGACTCTCAGCAACTTTGTGTGTGCGTGTGTGCGTGTGTGTGTGTTCACCACAGTATCAGTGCCGGTGCCGGCCTCGTCGCAGAACAAAACAAAACAAAACAGAGCAGAGCAGATCTGTGCTATCATCCCCAGGCAGGCCGCTGCTCTCTGTCTCTGTGCTCCGTTACCTGTTGGTCCTCAAATAATTACAGCAGCCACACTCATCCATCACAGCATTGTTGTGCTGTACGCTGGGCCCATTCTTTTCTGTGGCTCAGCAGCGTTACATAAAGAAACAATAACAAAGTCTAAACAAGCACCATCCACCAGAAGAGAGGGGGGGGGCAGAGAGAAGGACATAGTGCAGGAGAACACACACACACACACTCACACACGCAAAAGATTATTACAGTGTAGTGGCAGGTGCACGTTTCTTTTTTTTCTTTTTTTTTTGTCCTGGTTGGAAGTTTGTAATGAGGACACAGCGTCTTTCTCTGCAATAGATGGAGCCGGGCGATGTTTGATCCATGACAGGATTCACTTTAAATCAGTTTTACCTGTGAAGGGCAGAAGGCTAAAGAGGGTTTTTTACCCCTGCAGACAGGCTGAGGTGGGCATCATGGTGGGTCGGTGGTTCATACCGCAGGTAACATATCCAACTTCAAACTGGAAGATGGTGTTTTTTTGTTTTTTTTTTAAACAAATACAATGTGATTTTAAATTGCTGTCATGTTAGTTATTACTAACGCAATACAAATTGGTTTTAGTGCCATATGGCGACGCCGTCGGCACACGTTGCTTATTTTTCAATTGCAAGAACGTGTCATAATGTTAAATGACGGTCCATCCGGTTTGCATTAAATCAAACCGGATTAAGCTCATACACCGGACAAAGTGGAAATCGACCCAACTCTACTTCAGTCGACTCACCTGACTTCAGCTCGTAGCCAGAGACGACACCTCGTCACCAAACACAAACCCAGAGCTCTGTGTGTGTTTTACACTCTTAATTTGGTATAATGCTTAGACCCCGTTTCTTACGGATCTACGATTAGAGTAGGGAAAAAAAAAAAGAGGAAGAAACACATCCAGATCTATACTCTCATCACATAATCTCTCAAGGTTTCATTGTATTTGAATTCACAATACTAGTTCTTGTTTCACATAACAAATATTGGTAAAATCCTAGGCAATTAGGCTATATCTTTTTTTTATATTTATTAGGCAATTATCTTTTTCATTGCAAAGACAAATAAGTATGTCCTGCAGCTTACTTAGTATTTTAAATATTTTATATCAGGACAAAATCAACATCACAGCATCACAAAACAACACAAAACAAGACAGCCTCGCACTCGCACACCTCTACGGACAACATCTTGAGTAAATGTAAAGCATTATCCAGCAACATGTGGGGAACTTTAAGTTTAACATTATGTTTTTCACACTGTACTCACACACACACACACACACACACACACACACACACACACACAAGGTTAACATAAAACACACAACACACATACTGTATAAACAGGAGCCCTGGGGGAGACTAATAATTCATACATCTGTACGTTATTGTGTCACTTAACCAGCTCAAACTGAGTCTACTGTACATTAATAAAAATTAAAAAAAAACACACTTGAGAAATGTTTGTGCCCTGGGATCTACCCCACTTTAGACAAGATATTAATAACATCTTTTTTTTTCCTTCTGTCAACACAGATGCTGTAATTAAAAGCAGCCGATGCAGCCTGACTGAGGTGAGGGTGGCAATGAGTAATGGGACAGTCGAGTGGGATTAGGAGGGAAAGAGACAAAAAAGATAATTGAATAAAACGCCTCCTTTCAACTTGCCATAAAAAATACTTTACTTGAATAATTAAATGTTTTTAATTAAAATGAAATTAGTTCAGAGTAGCGTAACTAATAATAAATAATAATAATAATGATATAATAATATAGTTAATGCTCTTTGGAGGTGTGATATGCGCGAGTCATTGAAAGAGGGTGCATGTTAGTACAGGGTAGAAATATGAGCGTCAACCAGTATCCTGCCTGCGTCGGACCCCCGGAGGGCCTAAAACCACACTGGCTGCAAAAGTTCTGAATAAAAGTTTCTTTCCATCTCTCGACTAAATTGTCCATCACATGGAAAGCCAGAAAAAGTAATTATCATAAAGGCAATGGGGAAACTTCCAGCCTTGTTCTTTTCAGACAGTTATTTTTTTTGCAGTGGAACAAAAGCGTTCAACACTTCACCTCTGAATTCGCCTCGGTCAGGCCGACTAACGCTAACACAGTGAATGACAGCGTGCACGCACTTGGGTGTGAGTGTATTAAAAATGTCAGCAGAACAAATTCATCACACTAACCGCGCTGCTGGCTTGGAGTTCAAAAGTAATGGAGTGAATAACAATATGTGTAAAGAAACCAGTGTTGCTATACTGGTTTATGTATGAAAGTTGTTTAAATGTGCAAAAGAAGCAAATTAAATCAACTTTTCGGATGTGAATTTGGTGGCGGCAGCAAGACCAACAATTTGATACCTAAAAATGTAAACTTAATTTACAAGTTAGGTAAGATGTATTAATTATTACTCTTCCTCATGTGGTATTTTCTGGCTCTTTTTTCCGTTGGTATTTTCAGTTTTAACAGAAGTGAGTGTGTTACAGGTGTTAGGTACAGCTGAGATATTTAAGGCCTTTACATTTTCTTTTTTCTTTTCTTTTTTTTAAATAGCTCACTGGAGAAAATTGGGATGAGAGAAAATCAAATTGGGTGTTCTAATTTTCCCAGCCTTCTTATTGAAATGGCCTCGATCCAGATACAGTAATCAGACGCCTGGTGCCACCTGAGATAACACAATATTATAAAGTTTCTGTTGTCACCTTACTCCGAGGCATGTGCTGCAGCCAAAATGACATTGTTGAAAAAGGGGGAAGACACAAAAAGTTTGTTTTCATTGCTCGTGCTGTGATCACAGAGTCACACGCACGGGTCATTTCACGTAGAACCCACGTTGTTCTCAACATATGTTCTTGAAATGGACCTAATGCTCAATCGAAACAAGTCTAACTAACTACAAAATAAGTGTCCAAAATCACTTCATACTTTCGTATATGATATATATATATATACACACACATATATACATATATATATATATATATACAGTGTATATATCATTATATAAGTATATATATATATATATATGTGTGTATATATACATATATATATGTATATATCGATATATATATATATATATATATATATATATATAAAGTGTATATATAGTGAAGGCAGCTTTGTGCATTTTCACTCTTGGCCAACTATTGGTTTATTTTTTACTTCATACACATTTGCTTATTAAAGAGGCATTTCTTTATTATTAAATAGGCTTTTCTTTATCATTAAAGAGGCATTCTTTCATATTTAAAGAGGCATTATTATTATTA
>CALSCE010009645.1:10766157-10807493 GCA_943593645.1 Bovichtus variegatus
ACACACACACACACACACACACACTCACACGCGCTGCATGTCTACTGTACCGTATCCACAGCCAGCTTTGTTCCATAATACATAGAAAGCCTTTCATATTTTCCCAGCACATGCACTATACATTGCAGCAGAGGATAGCTGATGAGGGAATAGTTACAGACTTAGTCCAAGGTTGCAGTTTCCCATTGGATGTCTCTGCCTCGCTTGTACTGATCGACACAGCAGGGGCCCCCTCTTTAACCACATTGCTGTACAGTCTGCACATTGCGGAGGGGCTGCAGACGCACGGCGAATGAAGAAATGGAGAAATAAATTAGAAAAGGGAACAGAGGGAGAACACGATAGCGGGCTGATGCCGGTGGTCAATAGCACAGTCTTAATTATAACAGATGGACAAAATATCTTTGGGACTGAACTTACATTAATTTAAAGTGATCCAGGTAAATATTCTTTTGTTGTATTTGAAACAGGGCCCTACGTATCGATTCCCTGTCATTCTGCAGCCTCTGTCTAATGCCGTGCCATCATTTATAGACCAGGTGCTCGGCTTATCACGCCCTGAGGCCACTATTACATTCAAGATTAGACTATGAATGATTAAAATGAACCAAGGTTGGGCTATTGATTGAAATCAGGAAACTCAAAACACTCGGTGTTCGCTTCAGATGCGTTTATAGATTTTGCTTTGTTTTGCCCCACAGGATACATACTCTGTGAGCATTTGAGCAGGCTTGCACAAAATATACTCCGGGTGAAAGACGGCATATCTTTCAAGGAGTGATAAAAAAAAAAAAAAGAAAAAAATGACAGAATGCAAAGCATGATAAAAAAAATATAAATAAATAAATAAAAAATGGCAATAGAGCTCATTAACCAATCGCTAAAAAAACACAGCGGCTGTGCTGAAATTGCAATCGTGAGCAGCGGCTGATATAAGATTATTATAATTACGTCAGTGCAAACCGGTCACGTACATGATTAATCATTGAAAGAAGACAAAGTGTGATGAGGAGACATTACATCACATGAAAAATACCCAGAAAGCTATGTTCCAGGGGAGACGGGAATTGATACAGTCTATCAAATTGCCAATCAAGGGGAGCATTTCAGTTGGGTGTCATTCCAGAGGAAATTGGTGTATGTGTCGACGCGCAGTGCAGGATCTCCATAATGTAAATCCTTAGAATGACAAACAATAAGAGAACATATTCAATTCCTCTGCCTGACAGACTGTGATATGGATGAGGATGTGAGCTCGTTGGCTCCAGTCTGCAACTAAATTAAGTCAGACTATTACAACTTTAGTTTTCCTTCCGACGGGTCAACCAGTTCAGGGCCGAGAGGAGAATAAGAGCGATGGATGGAGGAAAGGAGAGGAAAAACATCAGTTCACACAAACTCACACAGACATACACAGCCACCGAGAACACCCAGTAGCCACACACGGGGGATTATTGAGCTGTGTATAATAAGTTTAGCTGCCAGCGACCCTGGTTGGCTTGGTGGAGGTCAAGCTGAGAGGGTCAGGCTGGAGGAGAACTGGGAACGAGGGAGAAATAAGAAGTGAGAGCGAGGGAAAAACAGTGGATTAAAACATAACGCATCATCAACAAACCCTAAAATACTTCACTTTCCTGTGCACCACAGGAATTTCCCTGCAAGAGGTTGACCAAACACTAATGCCACAACTAACGACCATTTTCATCATTGATTATTCTACATTGATTATTTTGTCAATTCATCGAATCATTATTTAGTCCATAAAATGTCAGAAAATAGTGAACAACATCCATCAGAGTTTCCAAAAAGCCCGAGGCTAAGGTCTTCAAATGTCTTGCTTTGTCCAACCAACAGTCAAACACACATTTAGTTCACCGCCACAGAAGACTTTTGATTCTTTTTCCATGTAGTCTGATTTGGTTTCATCGCGCACAAATTCAAAAGGGGGCCAAACGATTTTTTATAATTGTATTATTAAGATTTTCTGTGATATGATAAAAAAAAAGAAAAAAGAAAGAGAATAAAAACAATGGGCATCACAGGATCCTGTCCAAGATGGTGCAATGCAACATTTTACAGCTGCAGGGAAACCACAGTTTAAACTATGTATGGCAGCAACTCAACCTTGGTTGCCCCTATACAGATCAAGCACACACTATGATAATGAAATTAATGTTTAATGTGAGGCAGTAAATCCCCCTCCTATGTCATGTGTTGCTGTGTAACGTCGTCATTTTGTACTTCTTGCTCTTGGTGTTTGTTTACTTTATCGTATCCTTTACTTTTTCGTACGTACATCTTGTACAAAGAACATTTTTGATTGGGTCTGCTGTCATTTGTGCACTGTGAAACCGAACCAGACGAAATAGCAAACTAACCAAATGTATCAATTTCACTCCGATTTGGACCGGCCGAACGGACCATGGCTCGTGAAAGTGACCCTTAAAAGAACTAAGGCTCTAATAATATTTATTATTGTCTTTCTGTTACCCGTTTCACAGTGACCGCATCAATTTGAGTCGAACTGATATAAAAAGGACACTTGTGCGCTTCTTTTCATCCGTGTATGTGCACCTGTGTATGTGTGTAATGTTAGTACGCGTGTGTGCCGGCTGTGTGTGTGTGTGTGCTGGAGGAGAGAGACGATAAGAGGACCACCGCTAGAGAGTGTCTGCCTTAACAGAGATAAGAGGCAGGGTCAGCCACAAGACCCCCGCTCCGGTAGGGAGGGGAAATGGCTGCTGGGCAGTCCCTGACCCTGGATCAGAGTCAGGGAGCCAGGAAGAAATGAGACGTGACTAATGGAGACACTGCAGGCTGACCCCTGATCAGTCGAGAGCAGGGAGAAAAGAGGGGGCAGGAAGGACAGCGCGGAGAGGGAGGCGGAGGAAAGGATGTGCGCTGAATGAGGTGAAGCAGATTGAGGCTTAGAAGTGGGGTGGAAGGTGTGTGCGTGTTTGTGTATGTGGAACATGTTAAATGTGAGGATGCCGTCTGAGATCAAGAAAGAGCTGAAACAATGTGTGTTCGTGTGTTTAAGGGAGCTAAATGGAGGCATCCCAGGTGTCAGAGGCCCCGCAGTGACAAAAACAGCTCATTCACTGATACAGAAGAAAAGACGACAGTCAAAGAGAGAATGGCAGGGTTAAGTGGGAGAAAAGTGGCAGCATTGCATAGACTTGAGGTTTTAAATGGCTGCCCCACAAATCCCACTTCCATCATTGAGTCCTGCAAGGATCCAGAGTGAAAAAAAAGACATTACTTTGGAGGTGACGGGATCAGCATTTAATGAGTCATATCTGCAAAGCACACTTTGATTTTCGAAATAAAGTTGCAAACTTTGCAATTCTCCAAAGTTTACTGATAAGTCTGGCTTCCAGCTGCTAAGGCTCGACTGATATATGGATGTTTTCCAGGAGTTGCTTCAGTCTGTCCATCTAATGAATCTGCTGATTCACTCTTTTTATTCTGTATTTTAAGGCTGGATACCAGAATTTTCCAATTTGGCTGATCCACAACTAAGGGCTAAAGTTTCTTTTTTGGTTATGTGCCTCTTGAAAAAAATTGTATTGCTCATTATTATTGATCATTTGTATCACTACACCTTACCTAGAATTTGGAGAAAATATTATTCATGATTTCTGCACAGACTACAGTCCAGTGCCTCTGCAGAGCAGCCGCGCCACACTGAATTTCTGCAACTGCCTACGTGTCGTGATTCATCCTTTTATTGCCTTTGCCAAACATCAGATTTGCCCACCATCAAACAAGGAAAAAGTGTACGTCTTGCTCATAGCTCTGTAGCAAATTCCTAACGCACTACGGAGTGCACCTCTCCTTCGTGTTGATAATGCTGGACGGCATTAGCAGAAGCGAGGCCATTGTCTGGTTCACAAGCAGTTTATTTGACTTTGCTCGTATTGAGCACTGACACAGAATACAGGAGCAGCAGGCAATAGATGAGGGAGAAATTGCGCTAGTGTCTCAGTTAGGCACTTAAAGGAGGCAGCCCTGCTATTTACTAAACTCTCCTGTCGTATCAGACCTGTCATTCTGCTCCTGGCCACTAGTAGTCCTCTGCGTTCCCCTCCGCCCATCGCCTGACTCATTTCCCCATTAGTCCTAAGGCCTTTTTCATTTCCCAGTTTGGACATCCTCGATTTCTCTCCTCGACTCCTCGCCTCAAGTCTTAGTCAAGTCCCATAGGGGAGGCGAGTGGAGGAGGCGAGGGAGAGACTCTAGGAGAGAGGAGTCGAGGCAACAGGTATTTCGTAAATTGAGGAATTTTTCGAAGCAATCATTTTAAAACGACGTCAATTAAATATGACCTGTTTGACTAATATATATATATATATATATATATATATAAATATATATATAAAATAGTGAAACAGGTCATATTTAATTGACGTCGTTTTAAAATGATTGCTCTGAGGAAAGGATTTCTCATTTTATGAAATAATTTATATATCCAATATATTTGGACAATATGCAACAAATGACATCAGAACACAACAATATATAAAGCTATAATACTATAACATACGTGCACACATCTTATTTAAAGCTTAGAGCAGTTTGTTCTTAACTTTTTCACGTCATGAATAATCAGCGATTCCATTAAATAAGAACCAGGGGTAAAGAGACAATTCTAATTCTAAATCATTTTATTTACAGCGTCAGATTATTTAGGTATGTTCTGTTATTCATGGATAAACTATTTTTGCCTGTCCAGCTCACACAGAAGTAGCGGCTGACACCTCCAACAATGACCACATGAAAAAGTCAGCGAAAGTTGGTTTCCCTGAACTGTGAGTTGACAGTTACACAGTTGGGACATGTTGTTTATCCGCTGTATGACACACAGCTCAGCCGAAGCTGCTTTTTCTTTCCCAACTAACCTCCGTCTATTTTTTCGATCCACTTTCCACAGATTCAACTTGGCGGCAAATTCCACCCTCCTTGCCAGAGCCTGGCTGTTCTGAACAACTGAACCTACACCAGACCTGTAATTTAATTAATTACAGTACAAAAGGTTATACGGTACAGAACATTTCATAGCTCGTTTCTATCTACTTTTTAAAGATTAGATTGTACACGATTGTTATGAGATTAATTGTCTCTAATAATGATGTAAAGGATGGAATTATTCTGTACCATTTGGTAGGGTACATTAGAGCAACAATTCTAAAAAAAAGAGAACATGAAGGCAGCAGTCTCTCCAAGACGTTTTAAATGAAGGAAGTGAATCCTCGGAGAGCCTGGCACACCTCCAGGAGCACAGTAGGTGCTTCCAAGTTTGCCAAACATCCGTGTTTCCGACTTTTTCATTGGCAATAATAGAAAGCTATAATAACATCAGAAACATTAACCTTGATATCCCCACAGATCTTGAAGCTCTGTTACAGATTGAGTGGAGCTGCTGCTCACTTTGCAGCACATCTCGAGTTCAGTTTGATGCTGTGTGGGACACATCTTGCTTCAAGGCATTTTATCTTATTTATCTTGTTCTGTGTAAGCACTTACTTTGTGTAATGTCACTTTCATACCGACATTCCTCAGCCGTAATAACACTTCAATACTTTGGATGCTGTAAGATATTGAGAACCTTTGTCTTTTAAAAAAAAGGTGCAATGTGTAGTACTGCTCCAAAGAAATTGGAGAAAGCATTTCACCTCTGGGTCCAATACAATCTACATTTACAATCATCAGTTATTTAAAAAAAAAAAAAAACTGCTGAGTTAGTAGTAGGCTAACTAACCACAGGGCGGGAATATTCAAGATTCCACCAAAGTACTGAAGCTCTGACCGTCAGTCAACATAACACAGCTACTTTATAATGTTGACGTGTGGCATCATCCTATAGTTTACGTTACCCAGTGTGTCTACTGTGGCCCGAACCGGGGGCTCGCTTTGTTGGTTTGTGTATTGGACTAAAAGTGGCAGAAACGACTTGATTTATCATTATATTATATTATATTATGTTTTATATATATATATATATATATATATATATAAGAAAAAAGTATATATATATATATATATGTATAAGAAAATATATAATATATATATATAAATATATATTAGATATATCAAAGACACTCATTCAGGAATTCACGGTCTCTCATTGACTTGAATCTGAACAGCTGTTACCTTCATACAGTGGTGGCAAAGCTAACATACGGTGTGATCAATCAATCAATCTGTTATTACAAGTCACAATACTGTTAAATTGTAATATGAAAAATATCTATCACATTAAGGTTTATCCTGGTATTAACATGAACAACATATTGTCTGCCTGCCAATCAGCACGTTAAATGATAAACTGATTTCCACTGCGAGTTGTAAAAAATCCTGTCTGCAGTGTTTTGGCGTCTGATATCTCTTCAAACTCATGGAACTATTACTGGAACCGGCCTTCCTGAATCTTATTTCATTGTCTCACTTGTAACTAAAACAAAATGCCCACACTACAAACGGCCCATGCATATTTTCTTTTAAAAGATGCCTTTAAATCGATGGTACAGTCGTAGAGAGACAGGAAAGGGAGACAGAGAGGGGATGACGTGCAGCAAAGGGCTGCAGGTTGGATTCGAACCCAGTCCGCCGCAGTAAGGACTCCACCTTTGTACGCGTGAGCTAACAGGGCCCCACCCTTTCATATTTTTTAAAACACAAAACCAGCACGATTTTGCTCTTAATGCACAGTAATGTTTAAAAAAAACATGTGATAAATAGTTATAAGTTCCACTGTTGATAGAGGGGGTTGTCTTTATTAAGACATATTTGAAACGTTGTTAAAATATGAAATACTGTCACAGTTCCTTCCAAAAGACATCCTCACAAATACAAATATACTCTTCTCTGAACTTATTTGGTAAATTGTCGACCTGGAAAACAAAGTGGCAAAACTCCCAACTTCCAGTGGGTAAATAATAGCACAACGCAACATAAATCAAACCGGGGTCAACAGGAAACTGATCCTAAAAAGTACACAATAATGTCCGCGGTAATGTAGGTGCTGCAAGCGCATTGAGAGGGGAACGGTAAACACAGTCCTCATAACAAACTAATTATCCTGGGAATGAATTAGAGTTTAATATGCTGCCGGACATTTGTTAACAGATTAATTGAACGGACCGAGTTGTCCTCGGTGTGTTGCCATGACCAATGCTGTGGATGACAATAACAAGCCAGCAACAGGCTTTAGGGACGGGCTTTCAAATGTAGGCTAATCCAATTAATATGAGCGATTACCTGCATGCAGCTGCAATCAGTAATCAATAAGGTGTTACTGTAAAGTATCTTTAATCTGATTCTTTTGGATTCAGATGACTGTAATCCCATTACATGTACCATGTTGCTCTCTTAGCTCAAATGGTGTGGTATAATATCATGTCGATAATCGCCGGCGACTATAGTATAGTCGCCGGCGATTATCGACGAGCTAAAGGCAGAGTGTCATGCTTTGAGGAGATTCTCTTTAGATTCATTCAGCCTCATTTTCCACTTTCTTTCATCCACTTCAGTGTCTTTCTGGCATCGCTGTCGTCTCAGAATGAAATGCCATTCTACATTAGGGACTGAATTGGTGAGACTGATGGTTTTTGAGGCTTTCTGGGGCCAGCTTAGTTGAGAGTGAAAGAATGTGTGATGGTGCGTGTTTGATTCTGTTTGTGTGTGTATATGTGTGTGTGTGTGTGTGTGTTACTGCAAAGGTGAGAGGCGAAGAGGAGAGAAAGTGAGAGAGAGAGAGCTTGTCAGCCAACACTGGTCATGAAAAATGCATGGAGGTTGTTGTGTCAGTTTGCTGGAGCGAAAGCTGCAGCGAAAAGAGCACAGACAGGGTTTTCTGAACTCTGCAACTCTCGCTGTCTGCACTTTCACTCACCCGACCGACCTGTGCCTTTCATACGCAACGGCTCACTTCATCAGTCCTGCTCGCCACTCGCTAGCTGCACTTTACATGTGCTGCCTTCAGGTTTCACTGGGCTGTTGGCACCGATTGTAAATATAGTATATCGCCCACATTAGATCTTATGGTCAGGTCAGGGTCCGGTTCCAGACGCCGTCCTATCCAGACTCAGAGCTATAAGCAATTAATTATTCAAAACCTGCGCAATTTTTCTAGCCTTTACAGCACCGGTTTAGCGGTCCACAGACTTGCCGCTACTCGGCCAATCAAATCCGTGCATTCCGATTAAGCATTGCGACCTGGAAGATTTACACGCAGGCGAGAGATCAAGAATGGACGTACTTTTACATGTTCATTCTACACACGGGTCGTTCCCAGAATGTGGCGATTATTAAAAGTAGATGTGTGAAGCGTCACGACAAGCCAACAAACACACAATTGGTCTCAGAGACAGCAAGTAGCCGTGTACACGGTGACCATGTCCAGCTCCACGTGGGTATGAGAATGGCACTAACTCCATTCAAGCCCAGACTTAAAATCCTGGCGGGACAAATCTCACTTCTCTCACTGAAAGTGGGGGAGTGAGATATCTAAGAGGGAAAGAGAGAGAAATGGAGGTATTCAAGCTGTTCAATTGTTAAGATGTGTTGTCATTGTTTATTATAAAATTGGTTGGTGAATTGAAGTTAACAAAAAAAGAAGAAAAAAGGGAAAAACACTGTATTTAAATATTTATAATAAGCACTTTATTTTAAGATGCACATTTATCGAAAGCCCACTGTTACATATTTATTTTTAAATGCTTATTTTACTTTGAAATGACAAAAGAACATGTATTTATTATTAGAGTAGGGTAATTATTTATAATCCTTTCAGTTCAATGTGAAAACTGACATTAAATATTGTTGAAATATAGAATTTGTACTTGGTTAAAATTCTGAGTTAACAGTCAGTTGTTGACACAACTACTGGCTACTGCTATATGGCACATAATCATAACTAATGCTTGATATCATGATGTTCCGGACCTTTGATTGAAGACATTTTCTCTTAGAGGACCTCTTTGCATTTTAATTGAATACTCCTGCCCATCTTCTATAACACACAGAGCAAACATGATCATCACACTAGAGGATAACAAGACAATCAACTATTAAAAAAAGTGAAAATAGCAACATTTTTAAAGGGACAGTATCAATCTAGATTGTTTTGAGGGAAAATATGTATTTTTGGACTGAACTTTGCCTTCAAGTGAAAAAAGTTTACCCAGTGTTGCAAGAAATGATTACGTCTAATCTCAGTCACGGTGATTTAAAAGTCAGATTTTGAGTTCCTGCATTAATTAAAGCAGAGTATACCTGGAAATAGTACACAAGGGGAGGTTTTAACCTTGAGCGCGAACACAGTTTACAGTATTGTTCTTTTCTCCTTGGGCTACAGTTGCTGTACTTAGGAAATCAGTATGGTTAATGCCACCCTCAGTAATGATCACATTAACTTTGGAGAACAGCTATAACAATGGTCCTTCTGATGATAATGAATGAAATATGCACATCTTAAGCGGTTAAGTCACATTTTTTACCGAGTCATACTTGAAAAATGGAAATATTTTTGCCTGTCTAGCGATATATGCAGCTTTTTTGTTTGGAGGCAAGACAGGATAAGTCCAGTGTTTGGGCAGCCAAACATGCTGCACAGAACAGAAGCTGTTGACAAGTTAGACTCAGATTCAAAAGTACAACCAAAGACAACCAAATCATAGCGTCATGTTATCCATTCACCATCACAGAAAAATGAGTAATATTGCTAATCCAAAAAACAAACACATTGAAACACCAGTTTCCTAAGAGACACATTTAAAGAAGGGGAAATAAATACTCACAAACAGTCAAGTGTGTGCGTATGTGCGGAGCAAGTGTTTGTTTCAGCAAAAGAGAGAGAGAGAGGTGGAGTCACTGAGGCAAACAGCCGTTAGGGAGAGAGGGAGCGGCCAGACTGCTTTAGGAAACAATAAGAAGAATACAAATTGGGGGGGATGCTATTAGTCCCAAGCCCCTTGGTACCTGCGGTACTTATGGTACCTGCGGTACTGTAGAAAAAACGACTTATAACACTTGCTAGTGAAGTATCGGCTCTCGTGACATCCCTTATACCTGTGCTTTTCCTACTGTAACACGGCAAAACATCAAAACTCTGCACTTTCGAGCTCAAGCACAAACAAATGTCATGTCAAATGAATCAATGGGAGTGAGCTCAGCACAGCAGTCATACTTGCTGCAACAGACAACCAAAAGGAGTGCTTGAAGTCAAAATGCAATCTTCTGTACTTTTAACTAAACCGTTTTAGTTTATACCCATTTCAGGGGGAAATGCCATAGGTTGTTTCCCAAAGAGAAACTTTGTAAACTTTGAAAATTTTGAACGCTGATTTAGGTATTGTGAGCTTCACCCGCTCCGCCAGGGAAATAAAAAGAGGAAACCCAGCTCAGGGAAACACATGTTTATTATGCCGCAGCGTTCGTTCGCTCTCTCGATCTGTCTGGATCAGGCGTGTTCAGGGTGGTGGGTCTCTCTGCTCTCCTCCTCAGGATCCAGCCTCCGCTGCCACAGGTATTTTTTAGATAATTCTTGGAAAATGTTTTATCACTAAATACATATTATATAGAACATTTGTATTTTTCTAAAATAATTAATAAGCCTAGTAGTCAAAATATGATTTTCAAATTTGATCTCAGGTACAGAAAGTTAAATTGTGTGGTTAAAAAAAATGTAGTTTTTTTTATTATTAATAAATAATGAGTTACAACATATGAAAATATTGAATAATGCAACTTTAGCAAATGCTGGTTCTTCTCTGAGGCAACACAAACACGCTTTCTCCTCATTTGCCATGTCACAATCTATTAGACATCCAACCTTGTTTTGCTGCAAATAACGCTCTTCAGAAGTTTTCCTTTTTATACAATCTTATTCCTTTTCAAATTCCAAAACAATGCAACAAACAGTCAACCAAAGTTACATTCACCCGCTCCTGGCTTTAGAATATGAGCAGAGGAGAAAGAAAAACAACAAGCCGTTTCTGTATTTGCCAACTCAGTATACATAAAGATGGCTTTTACGCGCTCGTTGAGACAGCCTAGCTTAATGGACTTTGTGTGTAAATCATCATCAATGACTAGTGCGGCACAATGAATAATTAACTGCACTGCTGTTGAATACGCTGTATGCTTTCATTTATTCAACCATTTTCACATAAGCCCATGCATCCTGAAAGCCGAAGCTGAAAATCACAGTCTCCTCGTGGAGATCTGTAAGAGAAATGATTGCAAGTATACTTCACATCAGCAGAGAACCATTAACCGTAAATGCTAGTCTTCGTATCCCACCTGTGGTTGAGTCGCGCTGTTTACTGGCTGCCACCGTCATGTTTCTGACCTTTGACAGCAGACGAGTACGGCAGAAGAGCTACGCATCACGACATATAGCAGTGCTAGAGCTGTTTGATTCCCACATTGCTCCGTTTGTATACTGTATGCTGCCACTGCACGCATACAGTATTCGGCTGCAGGCAAGAAAGGAGCCCAGCAATGAGTCAGGGCCGCTCTACATGCACTGCATATGTCATAAGCTTTGTGCTTCATACATATGCATATCCTGTGTGTTTGCTGCACAAACATCTTTATTTTTAGATATTACTTCAAACCATAGCGTGGGTTTTTGCTTTTTCCCCCATCTATATGTAATGAATACATAACAGAGTTGAGTTGGCTCTATAGTTCCTGCCCTACTTCTACAAAATGTTTGACTTATTCTGTCACTTTAATCTCCCGGGTGAACCCTGATTGGAGGTGAATTCAAGGTTTAAGAATATTGTTTTTCCTAAGTTGTATTTGTGATTTGAAATACTATACGTTGAAATGTGTTACGTGTACCTTTTTTACAGACCGGGAGATAGAAACGATACGAACACTATTTGAGATAAAATCATTTTCTAAATGAGAAAATGTGAAACTTTGATTTAAAAAGTACATCGCTTGACATCATACTAGCAGCCACTGTTGCTTCATATAATTACAAATGATGTAACGATTTGTGGATTTGGAACAACGTATAGATTCAATGATCCATGATGCAATATCATCGATGCAAAGTGAAAACATATGCACGTCATTACCTTTAAGATACGCGGTGCTAGCGTAGAGGCCTGCACTGTGCAATGTTTACAACAAGGACCAGGGATTACTCTACTGCAGCATGGCGGCACGGATATGCTGTTAATCAAAACACAACCCATGATAGAACAATTAAAGTTATATAGATTCAATTCGTTATTGACCTGGTACAATGTTTGCAGGTCATCGTCAATAATGACTTGCAATGAAAAAATGCCACAACTAGTCTGATAAATGAAGCTTGGATATTGTGGAACGTGCCGCTTCAGAGGTGCAGCTCTTTGAGCTTGACCTCGTACCTCCCTGCTGAGGAGGCCGGTGGAGAGAACTTACTTTTTGTCAAAAACATGTTTTTTTTAAGTAAATAAATTGCTTAATATATTCAATTAGCAAAGGCAATGATAGCTTCTGTTTGCAAAAGTGCCTAAATCCACGAAGAAAAAAAAAAAGCCAGCTTTATTCAGTCCAGTTAGACTAGTTAAAAACAATATTGCTGCACAGGCACCACTTATCTTTTCTCCTCCAGACTCTCCCAACACTTTCCTCTTACATCACAATTCAAACGTGCACCCTTTATGCCTGGCTAGCTTATCTTATTATCTCCAACACTCCAAGGCAATTTCCGAACAATGTGTCGTTTATTCCCTTTTCTATATGTCTGTACTCGGCAGTCTGCCATCTACCTACCTGTCAGCCTGACTGTCAGTAGGTTTTTTCATCCTTTCTCTCCGTCTGTCTACCTACCTCTCTGTCTGCACTTTCTTTATTACGAGGAGGAATTGTCTATCTGTCCTATGTTTAGTTTGCCTGCCTTGCATTGTGTCTGCCAGACTCACTGTCTTAGTATATCACTGTCATAGTATTTGACAGCCACACCTGTCTGCTAAGTACTAAGCAGTGTTTCTCCTGTCTGTCTCTATTTGTGTAGTTTGCAGTACACGAGTCTGTTCAGCTGGTCGGCTGTGCTGTTGCACTGCGTGTCTGATAATCAATGCGACACATACAGACCCTCAGTGCCTTGACCTTGTCTGGTGCAGTGAAGTCATCTCTAACAACATTCTCCTATGCCCTGCCTCGGCCCGTACTGCTCTGCTGCTGGGTGTGTTTGTGAATGCACATATTCTCTGCAGATAAGGGAGTTAAGAGAAAGATGCAAGTTTTTTTCCGAGGCAAATATAGACTAGTTTATTTCAACCGAGAAGCCTCGAAATGCCGATCTCGATCCTCCTCCAAAAGAACTAGAAAATAATTGAACTCCAAGAGAGTGGAATAATTGGTTTTCACCTCAACATGTTGTCAAAGTCGTCCCTGGCTGTGACAAACCACCAAACTCTGTCCAAAAGTAACTCAATTAACATGTTTTATCTCGTTAAATCTGTAAAACAACCAACGTTATGTTGTGTCCGATTGTGACTTGTATGGACACGACTTTACTTCTTCTCACTAACAATCATGCATTATTTTGACTCCACCTCTGAGTGGATTTCTGTGAAAGAATCGAGTGTTCACTTATCTTTTCACATGTCCGAAGCTGTAAGTAATCCAGCAAAAGCAATGGCAGCAAGTTGTAGGAAAGACAACACAATTCATTTCTGCCCGACCAGCCTCAAGAAAGAAAAGGCTGCAACAGTTACTGTGGCACTCTTCAGGCAGCCTTGTCAACAGTGCTGATGCACTTCAACCCGCTTGCTTTTCAGATTTTAACATACTAAAAAGGACACTGCCCAAGGATTCCAGTCTGCCATTGGGCTCATAGGGAACTCAGAGCTCACAGATGTAATTTGGTGCTAGTCCAACACATGCCTTAAAGCTATTCTGCAAAATGATTTCTAAGTGCAGACAGGCTAAAATAGGGCAAACAAGGACATGTTTCGAGGAATTAGTTCACAACGAGATGTGATCTAATATCGGCCAGATTTCTAGAGGAAGAGGCTCAACACTTAAGAATACAAACACAAGCCTGAAGATGAGTAATTCAATCATTCGGCTTCCCTGTAGCATTTAATCTCGGATTTATTCTCCAGTTATGCATGTAAGGCACACAGGTATTTCACGAGAGCAAGTATCCTATCTTATATGGAAACATAGAGCCTAGCACCGAGTTTCCTCCATACGATACTATACCAAGGTTGGAACCGTTTCCTAAAGCTAAAGCATGGAGATAGAGACGAGTAAGCAACCCTCAACTTGAACTTTAAGGGACATCAGATGCAACATACTGCAAGTATAATAAGTGAGTTCTATGAAACCACTAAAAAGAGCAGCTGCCGGAGAAATGAGCCGAAACCCTTTTTTAACATTCATTTAAATCCGCAGTAAATGCCCTACTTGACTTAAAATAAGTATTTTAGATTGCAACAACCCTGAGATGCTGTTAAAATTCATAAAACTAAAAAGTAAAAGGTACCAACTCTACAATAAAAGGATGAAAAGAACAAGATGAGATACTTTCTTGCAACTCTACACACTGGCAGCATTATTGCCTCTGGATGCTGCGGTGAATAATGTAGATGACACTGAAATTGATATGTGGTGGCACACATTGTAATACCGCCACGAAGTCCTTAAAATATAAAGTATCAAACTAACTTCTCTTCTCTTCATCTCTCATTTTACGTCGAGATATTTCCTATATTTAGCTAACATCAGTTGGAAGTGTTTGCATTGTAATCACAGTGACACAAAGAGTCTGAGTGGCTTGACCTTATCTGATTAAACCGAATCAGCTCTGTATTCAGAGAAAGTTGCTGTTACCAGCCGCCTGCTGCCCTCAGCTCCATATGGCCCTTAAAACGGTATAACCTATGAAAACGTCCTACAGACTCCCTCTTAATAGCAGAAAACAACAGTTAAAGTAATCTTAATGATATTGGAACTTTTGGGGGTCCCTAACCTAAAAATCTAATTATGTTAATTATAGTGACACATACTGCTCTTGACCTTGACTCTCACCAGCCTGTGCCGTGGGCAGAGATGAGGCAATCCTTATTCTTTCTCGGTGAAATGCCTGTAAGGTGAAGGACCATGCTGGTGTGACCTTATGTATCAGAGGAGGCACCATCCTCAGGCAAGAGGAGGTTGGCAGAAACATGTAAGACGGTGGCGCGCACGGGGAACTGATTAGAACTAAATTAGAAAAGAAAGCACCACGATCTCTCCCACATATGAAATCAGAAAGTTTGTGAAAGTTCCGGTCACCGTTTCATATTAATGCTAAGGCTAAAAGAGTGCATGAGTGGACGATACTTCAACTTTCTGCTTGCTTGATTTCCACACATCTCAACCCCATGTTTGAGTTAAAAGTTCCTTGCATAGCATGTACCATGAATGGGTGTAGATGGATGTAACTACTTAGCAGTTTATAGGTAGATACAACTAATGCAATCTAGTACAACAGCCCTGCAATTCATTTAATTATGTTCTTACCCCATTTATATCAATATAGATAGGCAAAAATGATAGAAACCTCTTCCAGTGCAATGCAATGCAATACAACAGGGCCCATGCCTCCAAAATGAACATAAAGTTTAATCAACACCAAATAGTTTAAAATAAAACTGCACATTATAACCATCATAAAAGTAGGATTTATTGCGGGGATATTTTATCAGACCACTTTAGTTTTAACTAGGTGTACCTAATAAACTGGCAAATGAGTGTATTATGCAGAAAATGAAATCCAGGGTGGCCAAATGAGGTCAAGAGACACACAGACATAAAAAGCCTACATAGGTTGTCACATGTAGCTACGGTAATGGCTAACATTATGTGTGTTTAAATGTCTCTTGTCAATAAAAAAAAATGAAACAATCAAAATTGACACCGTACTCAATAGTGGGGGGGGGGGGACACCTTCTAAGAAGAAGTTCTCCAAACTAAACAACTAACATATGTTTTCTGTCATTGCCCTCTGGAATGACACATTGACTATGTTGTTTCATGAGTTTACATTTTTTTTTAAATGTTAAAATGTCAGTAGGAATTGATTATTGAGAATGAGACGTTAAAGGCGCTAATTATAAATACCCTCAAAAACGCCACATAGAAGTGTTTTCTGATCGGAAGCCCCTATCGGCAGGACGTCTGTCATCATTTGTTGGAGCCTTCCAAACCGCTACGAATCAGCCGAAAAAATGTATCTGTTTATGATGCTACGGCTAAGCTTTGGCTAGCTTCGGTTAGCTTTGGTTAGCTTTAGGCACAAATACAACTTGGTTAGGTTGAGGGAAGCAGCCTGCTTTGGGTTTAAAGGGGTATTTCCTTAAGGTTAGTGGACCTGCATTGGTTTGTAATACAATAAGATGGGAACCCTCGATCTGCAAAACTCTTGCGAGATGGCTAAGATTAGGCATTGACCTCGACTGACTAAGGTCAAAATAGCTCGTTAGGCGTCGAGTCTCACAAGAGTTTTCGCAAGTCTAGGGTAACCATCTGGACACGGCCAACCACACAACATTTGGTTAAGGTTATGAAATGTTGAGTGTCTCTCGATGCTGCATTGTGACAGATCTGATGCCAAATGCCAAATTTTCACAATTATCTTTGGCCAAATTTTTGTTAGCTCATTCATCTCATCCCAGACTCGAGGTGTCTGAGGCCAAGTGCTCAGCTTTACCGCTCTATCATTTGATATTCTTTGTAAACCTTTCCAAACCAAAGTGCTAAGATGCTTTTCGGAAGCTGGGCTTAGCTCTGCTTAGTACCAGATGACTCCTCAAGCCCCATGCTGCTTCCAATACCGCAGCACTGCCTGCAGCCAGGCCATAAGTGATAGAGAGAGAACGCAGGAGTGTGGGGAGAGGAGACACGGCATGGGAGGAAGGGGGTAGATGAGAGGTCGGAAGAGATAAAAGGATGACAGGCGAAGTAGAAGAGTGACAGAGAAGGCTGGAGAGGCGAGAGAAAATACGGGGGGGGGGGGGGTCTAAGATTACTAGTTTGTTTGAGCATCCGTCCATCCTGCTGAGACAGAGAGAGATGAAAGTGTGAGGATAGCTCTGCGGCGAGTGAGAGGAGAGGTGAAGTGAGCTCCTGCGGGGACAGCAAGGAGCAAAGCAGGCGGGGGGGCTCGAGTTGGTGAAAATAGCCTGAGCTGAACTACAAGCTGAATTCCTAATGCCACATTTACTTTTCATTGTCTCCAGTGGTCATTTGGCGCTTGCCAGCAAAGCACTTACAATCAGAATTCAAGTGTTATAGGAACTCCCTTATGGGTGCTATTCTGGAATTCATCGATCTAGCCCGGTGCAATGAAAGTCCATTTTAACAGGGCTCAGTCTCAGAAAATAGCTTTTTTTTTAAAAATGTTTTTATGTATTCCTCTCAGAAAGTAATTGGGATAGCTGGTGAAGAGGCCTTTGGTAAAACTGCATTTGCATGCATGTGCACAGTATGAGGAACACAGAGAGAGAGCAGGATTGGAATTAAGGTCCAAGTCCCATTCAGAAAGAGAAATACTCAATGAGACTACTTAATGAGGACTTAATGCAGCTATGGGTGTGACCACAACCACAAATAATAAGCCACGCATACTGTGTCTCAAGACTATGTTTAGTCTCATATCCAGCCAACAGTAGTAGGACAGTAGGACTATTCGATCTATGGAGCCTGATTTGACTGCCAATCTCACATCGTTGCAGTGGAGGGAACATGTGGTTATGAAACAAAGGATCATTCCATTTGGGCTATATGGGGGTGCTGAATGTCGGATTTTACACAGAATTAATAGTTTTCTCCTAATAAATAATGATAAATAGCCTATTTTGGTATAAATATCACCTTATAAAATAACACATGTGCTTTTCGAGGCTACTGTATATACATAAAATAAAATAATACATAAAATAATACATTTATTATTCAGAGCACTGACATAAGAACAAAGCACTGTCAGAGTGCTAACTATATTTTGAGTTTATGAACTCTTCTACATGCTAATATTTTGCAGGTATCACATTTACCATATTCACCATTTTAGTTCAGCATGTTAGCATGTTAGCATGTCGTCCGTGGTTGGAGGGTGCCTTACTAACATATGCTAATTATTAGTACGGCAGAGGCTGAGGGGAACGTCACACAAGTATTTGGTCACAAACCAAAGTATTGGAAGTTAAAAATGTCGACCTGATGAGAAGGTCAGGGGATCACCAAAGTTATTACAATTCCTCCTGAGGGGAATATCAATGTCTGTACCAAATTTCATGGCAATCCAGGAGTTGTTGAGACATTTTACTCCATGTCACTCAACTTGTGTCAACCTTACAGTGGCACGAAATGAAAAGTCATTAGATCACCAAAGTCATTACAATGTATCCTCTGGGCACCATGGACATCCGTACAGAATTTCATGGCAATTCATCCAATAGTTGTTGAAATATTTCTATGAGGACCAAAGTGGTGTACAGACGGACAGACTGACAGATATACTGTAGCTGTCCCGAGGGCCAACGGCGCTAGCATGGCTAAAAAAGCAGAAGCATACCCTTTCTCTGTTATTAACTGGACATCTCCACTTATTTCTAATAATTCACTGCTTTTTATTTAATCAAGGTGGGCTTTTTTCAGTTTTTGTTGCCTAACCTTTATCATTAAACAAACTCTAATTGGTACTCGCAGATATTTTAGAAATAAATCCTTTTCTTTTATTATTTTTTTTTTTTACGTTGGCATTGAAAGTTTGAACGTTTTCCGACCTTTAAATCAAGCAAATATGTCCCGAAACACACTCATTTTTACTGCTTAATATCTTCTTAATGGAGTACCAATTGTCAAAATGCTACCAGTTCACCCGTGACAATTGAAACTAGAAGGGCACCCGCAGAGCGCAGACCTCCACCAAGGCCTTGCCACATCTTTCAAAGTAAATAATTTGATTATATTCCCTCTGATTCAGTTCCGCTCCAAAATGTATTGGGTTCTTCCTCCGGCCCATGCTTCACCCTTCCAACACGTTTCATGAAAAACGGGCGAGTAGTTTTTCTTTCATCGTGCTGACAAACAGAAAAAAACAAACCAACCAACAAACCAAGCCGAAAACCTAAAGCCCCTTGGCGGAATCGGTTATTGTGACCTTGAGTATTTTGTGCGATTCTTCATACATGCAACGTCTCGCTCACAGTCTTTCTTCCAAACACATCAGTAAAACATAAACCCAAACATTTTCCCCTTTTACCTGACAGACCTGTTGCACATCAAGAGTTCAGAACAGCAAATGTCAGATGAACGGTCTCTAAGTTGAATAACAGTTTTGCCATAGTGTATAGTTTGTTGTGTCAGTGTATAGTTTAATTCATGCAAGCTCACTTACTTTTTGTTAGTTCCGAAGCACACCCAGACATTCACCCACACAGTCCCAGTTTAGCACGGCATTTAAATCAACTTTGACAGAGAGGAAGCAGCCGGAGCGGACGTGTCTCTGTCTGGTGCCCTGACTCTGCGCTATCATCTTATTTCCCCTGCTGGTCGTCATTTATTGGGGCTTCATAAAGACAGAATGAGGCAGTATTACCCTCCCGCCTACTCAGAGGAAATCCTGCTTTCCCTTTATACACTTCTCCCCTCTCTGTCCTTCCTACCTCTTGTTGCTTTTTCCCTTATCCTCTTATGCTCTCCGCCACTCTGGAGAAACAGAGGAGTCTTATCGCAGTTTAATCTCCAGTTGAGAGTCGGCGGTGTGGGGCCCAAGCCAATGTGACTTTGTCGTTTATTCTGTGTCGAGGCATCTTAGGGAACGACCGAGTGTTTGTGTTGAGAGTGGTCGGGGTAATTGAATTGCCGGAAAAGCCTCAAGGCGCAAAAAGTAAGAGAAGAGGAAAAATAAAAAAAAGTGATTCTTCACAACAAGCACAATTCAAACATGATAATCTTGACGCCCTGAGATATTTGAACCCATAGCCAGACATATGGGCTGCGGGCGATGGGAGGTGGTGTCTGCTGTCTGTGAGGGATGTGTGCAACCCGTAGCTTTATCTAAGCACTGCTGTGCTCTACCTACTGTGACAAGTGCTACAGCGGGAATCCGAAATAATATGCGAGAGATGCAAATTAAAGGAGAGGATACAGAGAAGAAGAGGAGTGGGAGAGAAACTCGAGTGGAAAGTTACTCAATGTGCCTCTCTGAAGGACCACAGTAGGTGGAGAGAGGGGAAAAGAAAAAAGATCAGAGATAGGAAAGAGAAGAAAGATTGGGAAGAGAAAAAAGGGAACTGGGTAGAAAAGAGAAATAATTACAAATGCTACAATATGCCCTCCGTCCATCCTCACCATGAAAAGGAAGACATAAGAGCCAGAGTCGGAAATGGCCCCACAGGTGGAGGAAAGAAGAAAAAAAAGAAAAAAGAAGCACTTAGGATAATAAAGAGAGGTCAATCCCATTCAGAACAAAGACAATGTGTCTGTGATATCCAGGTCAGATCCTCTCCGGAGGTCTGAATCTCTCCTCTTTATGTTTTTTGTAATGGGCTTTTTAATTTGATTGATGGGTTGCCTGTCAAATCGCCTTGTTCCCGAGGGGAGGGCTGCGACACATTTTAAATGTTACATTTTCCAACTCGTGATGAACAGTCTGAGAGACATGAGGAGAGAACAGGACTTGATCTGTTTTGATATCATTTGCTCTGGGAAGGAAGGATGAAAGAAAGAGGAATAGAGATAAATCACAAGACCGAAGCAGGTTCTGAAATCACAGTAGACACTCAGTTGTTTAGTCTATAGAGAGCATTATACAGACTTTGGACACGTATTTGCGTCATGGCTTACAGGGATAAAGTCACACAACAGTCATTTTTGCTTCTATAAAATGACGTCGTATCCTCATACAACGATATTTTACGAAAAAAGTTATTCCTCATTTTCCGTGCGTTCTCCTCCGAATGTCCAGCAACAAACTTCCCTCTTCCTAGGAAACAACTTGGTTTGGTTCAAGCAACAAAACTACTGGCTAGGTTTAGGAAAAGATTGTGGTTTGGGTTAAAATAACTATGGAAGTTATTTTAGTACGGAAGCTACGTGACAAATAAATGAATTCTGGTCTCCTGTGTGGAAGTCTGGTGTTTTTTGGACCAATTCTTTCACTTTTGTTGGGATATACACAAATTGCAGCGCATTACTTTTCGCAAGTATGAACAGTATGTTACTCATAGTATTACGGGATTGTTAGTTGAAAGCAGTGTACATACTATGGAGACTTTTTTTTGTTCCATTGTTGGAATTTTTGAGGGCACCATATGGTGCATAGATTTCATACTCAACATTCTGACACTCAAAAAATAATGGAGGAGGCTAAATGTAGTGGACTATATAGTTAATTACGTTACTATTTATTACTGTGCAATACATCATGTGCAATACGTATGTGCAATACATCCTTTTTTTTAATTATGTATCATTCTTATTACTGGCTGCTAGAGTATTACTCTCACATGTTCACTTACTGTATTATGTTAACATGCTACTTATTTACCACGGTTGTTGTTTTGTATTCTATTTTGTACTTATTTTATATTTACCATTTTACCTGCACTGTCCCTTTGCTGTTGTAGCGCTGTAAATGTCCCCGCTGTGAGACGAATAAAGGTTTTCTGATTCTGATCCTAATGGGGTGTGGAGGAGGATTTTGGCCACAACCTAATGCTGCGTTCACATCATGTGTGATGAATGAGAGAGGTGGGAAAGACTTAAGAGCGTTCACGTCAACTCAAGAAGGTTGTACAATAACTGAGTTGGTTGTGTAAAATGACAATACATCCATTAAACTGGGGTTTAGCAGCAATATCACGTTATAAGTGCCAATTCGGATTGTTTTCCCAGTTGTAAGTATGACTTGGACTTGATGGGAATGTCACAAGTTTTTTCAGGTATTTAGTCATAAACCAACATACTGGACATTTTAGAAAAGAATCTCCAGATGGTGGTGTCAGACAAAAGTCAGCGGCTCACAATTACAATTCATCCTGAAGGGCAACATGAATGTCAGTATCAAATTCCACTGCAATCCATTCAGTAGTTCTCAACACTTTTCACTAAAACGCCACCAAAGTCATGAAGAATTATCCTCTATGCAGTGTTAATGTCTTTACAATGATCTGTGCCAATCAATCCAGTAAATGTTGAGATATTTCACTGGAGAAGTGAAAACTCTGACCTGCTGGTGGTGCTAGATGAAAATAGGAAATCACCAATGTTACTAGGATTCATCCTCTGGAGACAGCTGATATCAGTGGATAGTTCAAGGCATTTCATAACATTTTTGAAAAAAAACCCTCAAATGTAAACCTCATGGTGACGCTAGTTAAAAATTCAGGGAATCTTTAAAGTCCTTGGGGGTCGTGTCTAGACGGTAACCCCCGATTTATGACACCTTCGCGAGATGGTTATGGTTAGGCATTGACGTCGGGCAGCAAGTCTTGCGAGAGTTCTCCCTACGTTTTGCAAATCGAGAGTTAGCTACCGTCTAAACACAGTCGTCCTTGAGATTTATCATCCGGGGACAAGGAATGCCTATACATATTTAATGGCACTCCATCGTGCAGTTGTCAAGATACTTCATCCCGGACCAAAGCGGTGGACTGACTGACAGCCAGCATGGCTAAAAAGAACATGGAAAGAAAGGAAACAGAAAATGCAGAAAGTACAATATACGTATACACCTCTCTTTTTTTATTTGCATTTCTTTATCATCAATCCATATTGTATCTTGCTGTATTTTCTCCACCCAGTGTTAGACATATTGTATTTCTTGAGATTTATGATGATCTATCCGTTTTGAAAGATATTACAGTGTATGCAAAATCAATGGAACGCGGAGATTCTGAGGCACATTTTCTATCACATCATTACTTGGACGTAGCACTCATATCTGACAGTGTCATTTAAGGATTCACTGGTCTGGCACTCACGGGGACAATTTCAGTCTTTTGACATGGATGGGAAATTGAGTGGATATGGATGGGTGATTGTACTCTTGAGACTGAGCTTTGCATCTACCTGTCTCGCTTCAGGAAGGGAAGTCTGCAAAAGTCAGGGCTTATTATCATTTTCTTTCCCGTCTTTGTCAATGTCCTCATCAACGTCGCCGTGTCAAAAAAAGAGGGGTGATCAAACAGAAGCAGTGGTAGTTGCTTTACCAGAATGCATAGAGTACAATTATATTGAAGTCTCATATGTGCTTGCTTTTGATCTTTCAAGTTCTCCTGTGGTGGCGTGCACTTGAGATAAACCTAAAACTTGTTACAACTTTCAAATCCATAATGTTGAGGGTATATAGGGATGGGGAAGGGGAATGAAAACATCAGACGAGACAGATTTAGCAAAAAACATGTTTAATCTCTCCTTGATGCGTGTCTATTTACACGTAATAAATCTGCAAAATAGGAAAGAGCAGGATATTTACACGGGCGTGAAACAGCCAAAACCTGTCACAGCAGCTTCAAGTCTGAAACTCTTAAAAAGGTATCAGAATTCATAAAGTATTAAAACTCTTTAAGATATTTTTTTTTCTTTCTACCTCTCTCTTCTTTAATCTGTGTGTGTGAAGGTTTTTTTCTTTTTTTTCTTTTTTTACGTCCTATGCTCGTTCTCTGAAATGTACTTTAATCAAAGTGAACTCAGCAGGTGAGGAAGCTGGAGAGAAATGGAGGGATGAGAAACTTGAGTGTTGCTGTTGGGGAGGATCAGAAATGGCACATTAAGTATTAAGGTTTGTGCGTTGGTGTGTTTACATGGGTCTGAGGAAGTGTCATGTTGGAGGGTGCAGCCCATACTGAAAGAAAAGTACTTTTCACAAACATGTGAGAATAGTTTTAGATGGCTTTCAGAATATACAAAAATCCTGCGGGTTCCTGAATTTTAAATATATTTTTATAAACACTTGGGAAATGCCCTCATTCAGTTTCTTGCTAAGAGTTAGATGAGAAGAAATTGATACCACTCCACCATGCTAAATATCAAGCTAGAGCCAAGCTACGGTTATCTTAGCTTAGCAGAGAGAATAGATGCAGGGGGAAACAGCTGGTTTGGCTCTTTTCAAAAGTAAAAACAAATCAGATAAAATGTGTTAATATGCTATCTTAGCGGTGCTTGTAGGTGCACTTTTCTTAACCTTCCGACAGAGATAAACTAGCTGTTTTTCCCTGCTTCCAGTCTTTATGATAAGCGAAGATAAACATATCCTGGCTCCAGCTTTACACTTCACAGACAGATATGAGTCGGGGTATTGATCCTCTCCCTAACTCTCGGCAAGAAAGTGAATAAGCACATTTCCTTTTTTGAGGAATGGGCTCATCACCTCCGCCCAGTAGGTTATGTTTTCGGCTCGGTTTGTCTTTCTATTTGTCTGTCAACTGGATTACGGCAAAACTACGAGCCCAGTTTTCATGAAAATTGGTGGAAGGCTGTTACAGGTGCCAACGAAGGGGCCAACGAAGACCCCATTTAATCCTAAACCTAATGAATCCAGAAGAAGTTTGTTTTTCAAGAAGAAAAGGGAAAACATCATGATATAAATAATACAATATATTTTCATTACAGTCACTATGCGCAGTATAGCTCCATGTTACCCTCCCTCAATCCATAAAATGGTTTTACATTATATCGGCTAAAGGTTAAATAAATGAGATACAATGTGTAAACTTAGCCAGCTTTACAGTTTTTGGTAGACATATGTCTTCACTATATGAACAGAGCCAGGATAGCTCATGTCCAGACCTTCGATTGGTATCAAACTTCTCATCTCAGTCTCGGATTAGAAAGGAAATGAGCATATTTCACAAAATATTGCACTGTTGTTATAGGTTCCAAAATGTAAATTTAAGTATATTCACATTTTTTGACATGTACTTGGAATCACACCCTTTAAGTATCAGGAAAAACACATGTTTTTTCAGTATGGGAAGAGCCAGACAAGGCACAGTGAACAGTTCTGCGTTGGTCAATCATCGAGAGAATCTCTCCCTCCAACTCTTTCCTTCTCTCACTCCACCCTCCTCCTCCTCCCTCCATCACCACTGTCTTTTTCTATGTGGAAGTTGAATGCCACAGATGCAACGGAATGGGAAATGAAGCGGTACCATGGCCTTCAAAGCACTTCCTCTGCCTTGCCCAAGTCTTTTCATCTTTTACACCAACAAGTGGTGAAGCAGAAAACAAGAAGCAAAACTAAGAAACAAAGCACCAGAGACCAAGAGGGTCTTCTCCCGCGCCATCTTGCTGAAGAATTTTTTTTTTTTCCTTTTTACTTCACTAACTAAGACTCATTACTATTTCCACATCACTAAAATCTTCATCACAAATCTTCATTAAAAGAACAATTGAGCCAGTCAAACATCAATACAGTGGTCCACGTCCTCCGACTGTTTCAGTCATTCATTCAAATTGAACAGAATGTGTTAATGAGTGTCTGTACATGGAAGTAACATCACCTCAATTTCACCATTCATCAAGCATAAAGACACTAAATACCGTCAGTGAGGGGGTATTTAAATAACTATAACTGAGCGCTGAAATCATTTTGTGGAAGAACTAAAAAGCAGATGGATCAAAGATAATCTCTTGTCACAGAGTTTTTGTCCCGTTGGGGATGAATAAAGCTTTGGTCAGCTGGCCTGTACGTTGTTTTACCCTGTGTAGATCAGTAGTTCAAGTATTGAAGCACAGACAGTACGTTTTATTCTGTCCAGACACGTTTGCTGTCGGACAAAAACACATGACGTTAATGAGAACTACAGGCTAATATCTAAAGATCTGGATTTTTAAAGGGTTTCATAATCATATTTAAATCTAGCAGGGGTAACGTACGTTTCAGAGTTTTCACTCGACAGTAGCAATATGTGTCTGCTTTGGGTACAGGTGTGGTGAGTAGATTTGAAAAAATTGTTAACTGCCGGAGAAAATAAGGAGAAGATGGCTGTAAAAGTTGCCAAAGACTCGTGTTACCATGTTTAAGTTTAACACGCTCACTGTCGGCTGTGTTGTAGGCCTCAGTTTAACTCTTGGCCAAAGAGGGAGAGATGTTTTTACAGTAAGGAATACATATTGTTCACTTCGATGCGGATATAGCTGAGAAATATTGAAAATATAAATTCGGCCAAATTTCGCTGTTTGTGTCCCGTGTGTTCACTTATTTGAATGTACGCCCGCAAGTTAAATAACGTAACACACCACAGGATTAAACTGCGTAAACTACGTTGCCAGGGAAACGTAATTGAGAATGCAGCTTTGTTCTACGTGTACGTCATTTTAAAAACACAGGGTTGTTAATCAGGCACTACGATACATGTTTAAACTAGCTAACATCAGCTAACAGCTAACACGTGGCCGGTACCTAGCGGTGCTAATTCAGGTTATTTCAATCAATAATTATTTATATAATTATTATTATTTTCCTTTTAAAGCATGTGACTTAGATTGGAGGGCTTGCTGCTCAAAGACACGATCCAAAGGGGCTAAGGCGTGAACCTCACACCTCAGTGACTGAAACTCACCGACCGTTGTGCTAAATGCAACAGACACACTTCCAGTTGACTGTGAAACAGCTGTGACTGAACAATCATCACCTGGGATGTGTCAGTTAGTGGTCCATCTGGTGCTTTGCTCGCACACTTGGTCTGCTAGCTGTTGGCTTAGTGTTCATCGACATTGGAACAAACAAAATGTCATTTTGTCACTACAATGTCGAAAGCAGATTATTTCACGTCAATTCCATTCATTTGAATTACACCGATCATTTAGTTTTAGATCATCTTTGTAGATGTTGATTTCTGACCTTAACAATTTATCAACTTGTTTTTTTCGGGTTGGCTTTTTAAGGTTGCCATAAATCCTTGATTATGTCAATGTGCCATCAAGGGAACCTGACATTTCTTTGCGAGCTTAAAATGAGCATCTACTCCAAGATTGGCTTGTTTGAAGCTATGGATAGTGACACAGCGGCATGTGGGCGGGTCGTGTTGCAGATAGATTCATCATATGCTTGGATGTGTTTTGGGAGTTTCCCTCGGATCACCCGGGTTGTACTAAAGAGCAACCCGAGGAAGTAAGACTGATGTCGGAAAACAACTGGCATCTTTCCGTTTCCTCTACTCAAACTACAACTCAGACTTAGTTTGGGGCTTGGAGAGCAAAAAAGGTTAACTCCGGGTTATAGTGACTTTTAATTTGAGAGAAACCTACTCGGTCTTTCATGACAGCCGTCTTCAAGGTTACTGCTGCACCTGCAAAGCTCTGTGCTATCTGATCTGGACTGAAACAGAGGACTCTGGTGACAGCTGATTAAAGGCCTTTCCACTCCGTCGCAGGGTTGAAAAAAATCTGAGGGAAGCACTATGAAGAGGAAGAAAATGAAAATGATTTGAGGCATCTGTAACGGTTTCCTTTAAAGTCGTATTGTTCTAAAAGGTGCATTTGATTTAATTTTAACTTACTTTTTCATCACCTTTTTTCCTACTTTCTGTCAAGCCAAACAAGCAGGGATAAGTAGAGGAGTCGAGACCTCGTCCATCTGATGTGGTTGTTCACATGCCTGTTCTGGTGCTCTACATTTTAGAACAAGCTCTTACAGGATGGATGACAACACACAGCATATATTACCCTGACTTGTTTAACATATTTCAATATTTTTCCAGTATTATCTAGCCTTTGTTATTAGCCTTGTACCATTTTGCACACTCATAGGAGAAAAGAACGTTTTTTTTTTTTTTTTGTTGCTTTTTTTAAGCACTGCAAAATCATTTTGGAGCAGCACGTACGGCAAAGAAACGTTTTTTTTTTTTTTTTTTTTTTTTTTTTTTTTTATCCCTATAAAAACCACAAAACGAAAAAAGAAAAAGGCCTTCAACTGGTACAAAAACACTCACATAAACCAAGCTACATTTCATTATCTTTTCATAAACCACATTCACATTTCAAAAGTGGAACCTTCAGCTTTGCCGTCATACTGCGGACTGGAAAACAAGGCAGAAATTAGACACAAATGTTTCACCTTGCTCTGCACATCAAAACTGGCCTTCATTTTTGGAGGGCACACTTCATAAAACATTTTCAGACAAGAGGAGAAGTCTAGAAAACATGATCGAGCAGTCGGGTTCAACTGTTTAAATGACCTGGTGCCTCTATAGTTGTCTGCTACCACAGCAAGAGGCTTGCTTCCACAGAAATGACGTTTGTGTCATCTAAATCAGCTGACCAGGCCTCGGTGTATTTGGTTTCTCTAAAACAAACACAAAAGCACTGCAGGTCGGCTGTCTTTTTACTACCTTCAGAGCCAAAGATGTAGCCCACGACGGTCCCAAGACCTCATGAAATATAGAAACTGTCTGTAATATATATATATTTTTGCCATTTACCTGTTTTTAAACTCTCACTTTCAGTCACTAAGCATGACAACATTGTTCATCATAGCACATTTCATCTAACGAAAAGAAGTCTCTTTGCAGTAAACGACATTCAAAGTAAAACATGGCACAGGACGACTTTTTCCTTGTGTTTTCATAATGTTTCTTCTTGGAAATATCAAATCCTCTTCACAAACTTATCTTTTGTACATTAAAATGGAAAACGTTTTTTTTTTTGTTTTTTTCTTCAACTTTTCATTTGTTTCAAAAACAAAAGGTTTGTATTTATATATCTATATATATATATATATTCATATATCCTCTTCTCTCTTTTGATTTAGCTTTGTTGTGCAAATTCAGCAGTAACACAAGTGGCACAGCACTGGGGAGAGTAGGCAGTTGGGGGGAAAAAAACAGAATCAAATGCAGAGTTATGAAACTGAAACTGTCCTTTGTTAGACTTCAGTGGAGTTCTTGTTGTTGGACAGTCAGTACTGGAGGAAGTTTCCCTGCAAAGTCCTCCTGGTTGTCCTGCTGTAGCGGCAGCTCACGTGTTGCTAAGCATCCACCCTCCTGTAGCGTCTTTGAGCAACACGCTGTATCCCTACCAGCTCCAAGGCTGCTGCTCTGTAACTGTCCCTGACCTCTGACCTCCCTGTGAAGGACGGCATCAGAAAAGAGAAATTCCTTATAGGGATCAAGTATCACAATAACATATCCTGGATTTGTATTGGCTCACAGTCTGAACCATAGCCTTGGCTGTGGAGATCTTCTCGCTTTCCCATAGCATTTCAGTTCTGTATCCAGCTAGATGAGTTTTTGGTCACCAATGTGCATGTACCGGTCCTGATTGTGGCCATAGTACCCAACTGCTGCACCCGTATGACTCTAGATGTGACGAGGGCCTTGATGAAAATAAAACCTCTCCTGAGCTGGGGTCCATATCGGCTGAGGTTGAGGGTGCGCTTGATTTGGTTGTTAGGGGCTGGGTTGGTGGCTCAGACAAAAAAAAACAAAACAAGCCAACCCGGCCGGCGGGGCCTTAGTTCCAAACTCTGCTGTCTCTCCAGTGTGCTGCTGCTGCTGGGTGCTTGCGTCCTTGCAGTCTTTTCCGCTGCTGTTTTTCGTTGTTTGCGAGGGTGATGACGACAGACTTTAAACGTCAAGGGTCAAAATGTCACGGGCGTCAAAAGGTTGTCAGGGAAGGCGTGTTGTTGGCCAGTTCTCCCCTAGCCGAGGCGCGTGATTGGCCGGTCCTCAGCTAGCCAGTGCCATGGTGTCGATGACCTGCTCCAGCTTGCCGCGTAGCCGCTGTCTGCGCGACTGCTCGTCCTTCTGTAGCGCCGACAGGATCTGGACACAAATATGGAGGACGGTCACATTATCATCACAACTTAAAAGAACTGAATTCTTGTAGAAAACTGTATTTTTTATTTTTTTTGGCAAAAAGAACGGTGAACAAAGAATCAAAAACGAAGAAAGGTCTTAATGAATTAAATGGGGGCTGTGTTGAACAAAAGCAAATCTCACACATCTCGTGCAGTGTAATCAAAGTCTCATTTATCCAGTCGCATGCTCACTACTTCCCAGACAGTGGCGGGGCTCAGGCTGGGGGCCCGGAGCGAAAAGGAAAGAAAAGTGCACCAACCGCATGCGGTGGCGCACCAATAGTCCAAAAAGTTTCCGAGCATGTGGGGAAGCCTACATGGCACTGCATCTCGTTTTCTTCATTTTAATGCCACCCTAGAGAGCACTTCATCAAGAACATGGGGGCCTCAAGGGGGGGCGGGGGGGCCACCAGTGTTCCCAAATACATTTGCAAATTCGCTAAAACCTTAATATTTAAAACACTTCTGCATAAACAGTCTCAGGCTTGCGTTGGTACGAAACTCGTCCCTGCGAGTACTGTGTATGCTGAAGTGTTGTGAGAGTTTGTAAACGGTGGCTTTTTAAAAAAAATATGCGGCCCCCATTTGCTTTTATTCATCGAGACTTTTCTCCATTTTTGGATTCTTTGTTCACCGCAGACGCATGTGAGAACAATGCATTTTTCTTCACGAATTCAAAGTAACACGGGTTGAGCAATTATTATACGAATGATAATGTTTGGGGGTGAAGAATTATTTTAAATCACTTATTTCAATCCTATAACATGCAGCTTCTTAACCCTAAATGTGTTGGTGGGCAGATGCACCAGCTTTTTCGACAGAAAGAGCCCTGATGCTAATTTCAGTTTTCCTGTTAGTGATTGCATTTCAAACTGATGCTGACAACATGGACAAGCCTGCCGGCGGGGGGCGGGGTGGGGGGTGAGGGGGTGTACAGGAGTGTGTGCGTGTGTGTGTTAGCGTCTTATTAAGTGTCGCTTGAAAAACGGAGGGAGGAGCTGCTACAGTGTGTTAAATTTTTTTTTAAAAAGTACTGTATTTATGTGTGCTTTTGTCTTTGTGCATGGTGCATCCTTCTGGTTAATGTGTGTATGTGAGATTGTTAAGCACGTCCGTATATATTTATGCCTGTGTGTGACTGTGTGCATGTGAGGTCAGGGCATGTGGTAGAGGCGATGGGGAATTGTGCAGCTGCCAACATCTGGATAATAGGCTGTAATGAAGGGGAGGAGTTGGTGTGAATGGAGCCAGCTGCAAGCAGCCAGCATAATACTGTTGCTATTGAGGGATGGGCAGGAGGAAGGAGGGGAGGGGAAGAGGCGACTTATCTTTCACGACATAAAAGCACGATAAAGTTGCGGGAAAGCAGAGGTTGTCTTTAAGGAACCGGAGCGTGGGAGGAGGGTCAGAGTCGAGGGCGGGGTATGAGCCATGGCGATTTATGGTCGCAGAATGTGAAGGGAAGGACAGGAAGAAGGATAAAAACCAGCACTAAAGCTAACTAATTAAGATGTTATGTATGGTTTGTATGATCCTGACAAAAAGCAATACACTCGTCATCAACTGCCTGTTGTTTGCGAAACCCCAATAGTCAGAAAGATGTCCCATTGGACCGAAAGCCCATTCTTTACCACAGGCCCTTCTAACAAAAACAAATGGACATTGCTCACGAAGGCCCATTTCTCCAAAAACACACGCTTTTTTCGTACAACAATCAGAAGCACATGGCTCATTATTATGCAGAATAACGTAATGAGCTTCCAGATTTGTTTTCTACATGACCCGCCCTGCTCTGCCTGGGATTACTCTTTGCCTTCGTTGGGTTGGTTAGGTTTAGGAATGAGGAGTAAGATTGGTTAGGTTTAGGGTAAGTTAGCCATCTGCTTCTGTTTGTTGCACGTAGTTTGTATTTTCGGAGCAATGCGCCTTCAGAACAATGGCTGTTTGTTCTCACGATAACAGGCTGTCGGACAAATGGGATTTCGGTCCAATGGGACATTTTTCTGGCTATTGGGATTTAGGAATATTGGGCCGTCGGAGAAATGGCATGGCATCCTTTATATATGCGTGTAGTTATCTGCATGTGAAACTCCATGAAGTAAATGCGTCTGGCCAAGAAAATTAAAACCACAAATTGTTGAATTTCCACTTTGGTTTTTGTAGGACAGATATAAAAAGTGGTATCAATATTCCCATCAACATTTTTAGCAATAAAGCAAATAAGCACACTCCTCAAAATGTCAAACTATTCCTTTAACAGGTGAGACATGCACACACACTCCTGGTTTGCACACAAAAGTAGAGTTTTTATAAACCAGCAGCAGCTGTAGGATACTGTGCATGCAGGTCCCTTCTAATGAAGCTCCATTAGCTACAAAATGTGTTAAGCTCATGCCTTAATGTGCACCCTAATGGTGATAATGCCTTCCAGCCCATACCAATGTGGACTGGTTATCAGTGTAATTTAATTAAAATGACCTCATGGTATTAGTCAAAACAAGTATAGGGGGATGACAGCAAGAAAACCCTGCCACCAAGTCATTACACCACTCTTTTCCTTTCCATTTGATTCTGTTCCACATCCAGCGGGAGCTCACCTCGTCTTTGTATTTGATAATGTAGGAGTAGATCTCGTGCAGCGCAGACATACTGTTGAACTGGCTGAGGTGCAGGCGGGACTGCTCTGCTAGGTAGGCACTCATGTCCTGGTCACTGATGGCTGGCATGCGGGAGATATCGGAGTAATACCTAGAGGAGAGGTCAGACACAGTTTAACGTACAGCACCATTTGTATTAAATATTCTGAATGCAAACAGTGGCAGATGGTGACCAGTCTTCTCACTGGGAGACTGATGCAGTTCACTTTTCCATGTTCAATATTTCTCTGATGTTTCAGTATCTTGACAGACATGTGCACATGTGAGGGACACTATATCCAAACAATGAGGAGCGACTGTGTATCATTAAATAACATATAGGTTTACGTTTTTTAAGGGACTGTAGGAAAATTATTATATGATCAAATATTATATGTAAATATACAAATATATACATACATACAGTATATATATATATATATATATATAGATACATATATATATATATATATATATATATATATATATATATGTGTGTGTGTGTGTGTGTGTATACAAAAAACTTGAGTGAGTAATTGAGTGAGTAGAGAGCAAAGATTCAGCCCCCCTCCCTCCTCCCCATCCCAATCATCTTCATACAGTCCCTTGTTATGATTACTGAGCGTTAACTTGCACTTATTGAGGTCTATGCGTTCAGAGCAACAATGACCTTCACATCATCAACTCAGTGCTGTTGGCTGCATCCGTGGAGCATAAAGTCCATTAAAAGTGCGGCAGGCAGAAAACAATACAGTATATTAAGAATGTATCTTAATATTGAGCTGTACCCAGACCAGTTTGCAGAATCCATATCACAACTATCTCAAGGTTTAGTGCAGCGGGGCAGGCTGGGGTTTAGTGCGGGTTAGGAGGCATAATAGAAACAAGGTTTAACTGCACCCAATTAACCATCACCTATAAATCCTTATCTCACACTGCCTGCACATACTCCCTGCAAGCCTTATTGGACTTACTGTAACACACTCAAGTCTGTTACTCCAAATAAAGAACGGACCTTATAGCAGGATAATTGTCTGCTCTTCTGCTTTAGCTCCTGCAGCAGCCGAAGGGAGGAAATAATGCACCGTGGACATGTAATTTACCTAACATAGTTTAATCCAATTATTTTGTTTTATACAACTCTTTTTATAGTCAGCAGTTGATATTTCCTGTTCTTGGCAATGTGGGTATCAGAAAAAAAATCCCGTCTCTTTCATCATCTCTTACAACATCCATACATGCTGTGGAAAGAGCTGCAGTTCACGTTGCCAAAGCTACTGTTGGACTCTTCCCCAAAAGCAGAAACAGCGACTGTAGCGAGCGTCGGTGGTGCATAACTTATCTTGGGTTTAGTTAGACATTCTGGAGCTGAATAAAAGATGAAGGGTGAACCAGAGGACGTTTTATCAGAGCCTCCATTTGCAGAGAGAGGGGAAACAGTTGCCATAAATCCGTCTCTCACTTGTGTCCAGTTGTTTACGTTGCGCTTGCGTCTTTACAGGCGAAATGGATTTGAAAATCAAAAGGTACTTTTTTTGTCTAGGACCTGAACTTCACATGGCAAGTTTAACATGTCACAGACAGAACTGGTGTTACAGATATTTCCTAAACTCTGTGTACACCGTGCTTCATATTCATGGGCCTGGAGCAAGCTGTAATTACAGTACATGATTTCTCTGCGCTAATTTAATCGAACCGTGTACTCTGACTCCAGTGAAATGCTTCAAATGCGAGAAGCGTATAAAGTTCAACCTGTTATGTCCTCATGATCTCACAGTTGTTTTTAGCTCAGTAGTTTAGAAGTGTAATTAACTGTGATCTCCACTCCACCTCACTCTTCTTTGAAGACACATTTACAGATTAGTCAACCCCTCCCAGCTTCCAACAACTCATATGGAACTTTTCCACTTTAGCATTTAGAACTGTGGATATGCTTGTCTTTTTTCCCCGACTTTAATATTGATTTGATTGTCAGTTCTTCTGCGTCGACTTACCTCTCCACCCAGTTCTTGTAGTTGGGGATGTCTTTAGCGTAGAGAAGCTTATTTGAAGGCGAGTCTTTTCCTAGTTTGTGTTCTGACGTCGAACAGGAGTCCATGAAGGTCTGAGCCACCACGGACAGACAGGCGTCCGTGATACTGTTCTTATGGATGTCAAATACAAACTGGGGGTTCTTTATGACGTTTACCCAGAACCGCAGGGGAAGACTGGAGCGGGAAAAAAGAAGAGACATTCTTTGAAGACACATGCAACACATAATTAAATGTAACCTGGAAATGTCCTACATTTCCATGTGGTCTTATAAAAACAGCATTCAAAGTGCTTTGATTCGGCCACTTTATAACATATACTTTCATATTACACTACTTTGTGTATAGTAAAGCTATCTATTTCTAATGGTTTATATTGTAATAATCTTGCTCAGTAGGTGCCATGGCCCTCAGGCAGTGAAGCAGATGACTGGTGGAAAATGGAATCGGTCGCAACTTAATAACAAAAGTTCAACTAAATTCTGTGCAAGCTTGTTATTGAAATAAGCACAAATAAATAATCTATGGAAGAAATATTGCAATGCCAGTTTAAAGATGTTATTAAATCATCCAGTAAAGTGTCCGACACAGCAACTATTTTAATTCTTTATGCATTTTGCACACCTGGATTTATTGATTTAAAATAATACTTTGGTATGCAGTTTTGTCCACAAACATATTTACTTTCCAGACATTTGCAGATTGGATGTATAACATTACCGTTGAAACTACGTCCTGTTACATAACACATTCATTTACAATGGCATTTGAATACACATTTATTAGTAATTCCATTGTTCATTAGTAATTACCCTGCCCCCGATATACAGTCATTTTGGTTAAGTAATAACAGAGGGAACATCGAAAACATAAAAAATGCTCTCATTTTCACAAAATCTCTATTTGGATACAAAAAAATATTTATGATTTCTGATTAACCTCTTTTGCTTTCTTCTTTTTGAACAATCAATTATTTGTTTGTTCAATTAAATGTCACAAATGGCGATCAAATTGTTTGTTTTGGCGGACCAACATTCCAAGACAAAAAGATATTAATTTCTAAAACTACCACACAGGACAAAGGATCGCCACATTTGAGAAGCTGCAACCAGCTTTGAAAAATAACAGCTACCATATATCTACCAACATATTACTCTTATGGAAATGTCATGAGGGCCATTATTGAAGATCTGCCAGCTTGGAACATTTTCCAGTTCGCATATTGTACATCTGAGGTAAAACATTTTTCAGTAGCTCCAGGGGACAAGAGAGTAACTGTCACTTACCAGTTGCTCTTCCAGGTATGCCGTACGTCGTAGTCTGTGATGGAGTGTTTGTCGGCCTGCTCGTCCAGGAAGTCGAACATGTACTTGATGGCCAGCGGCAGCGCGCTGCCTCTGTGGGCTGTGCTGAAGATGGTCTCAAACAAGTCATCCACAAACTTCTGCAGGGTACCCTGAATGGACGGACGAGGAGGAAAAAAGAGACGTTTGTAAGGATTAAGTTTTAATCCTAGTCAATTTAGCAGTTTTAACAGTTTTTAATATGACAAGTTTAGTGTTGTTTGTATTTATGGATTTATTTTATGGACTTTTATTTGCTATGTTTTGGTAATAGGCACTTCATTTTTAATTTGTCGATTTTGGATGAATAAATTTAACCTTGAACACAAATTGACAACGTATATAAACAGCATTGCCCTGTATGTAACACCAATTTGTTGTCAATTGTTTTTGTGCAACAATTACTGGTTCAAAATGGCTGAGTGGTTTTAGACATTAAAGTTTTAAATTGTTTAATAGAAGTATTAAACTGGGATCTCATGTCGTACAAGCTGGTAGTTTGTCTCCGATTACTTGTGACATTTTAATACAGGCGATATTGCCTTATTATGGCAACTCACTTTGACCTTTGTTTTTAGAGGGTTTATTGTTTTACTTTTATTACTTTTTGATTTCATTTTGGTCACTCTTGTGTTGAGCTCTTTTATGCTGGTACTCTTGATTAATCCACCCACCCTCAAATACACCGTATACTTAAGTTTCAATTCTTCTTGGTAATCAGAGGAGAAGAAGAAGGACATCTCATGCAATTGCAGAGAGAAGGTAGAAAATCACAATAAACATAGTTTCACTGTGTAATGTGACAGAATACAGTGTACCATTGCCATCCGCAGCACCTGAATGGGCCATAAGTGTGTGCATTTTTAGTATGAATGGCCCCAGTGGGAATCACAGTTATAACTCGGGCTGTGTGACTGCCTCACTCTGCCCACTGAGCTCTGCAGAATCACAAACAGGAACCCGAGGTCTTCCTCCAATGACAATGCTTTAACATAATCACATCAAATGTAGCTAAACGAATTTCCCTAACAACACATTTGTTTCCCAGACTTCTCCATCTGGCAGAATCTATTACCGAGGAAATGTTTGGGGATTGTATTTAGTCAACCATTGCGAAATGGAACAGGAATGAATTCTGTCGCAGTCGCGGATCAAAGTACTGAGATCTGCGTAGACGAGACGATCGAGCAGATGGACGCAGAAAGACAGACATGGAGAGACAAGGACAAGATGAGCTTCTCAATTGCATTTGCCTCTTTGTTTTGTTTAATCATACACGGACAAATCTTCAATCCCTCAACAAATTACCTGTCTCCTGACACCTCCTGTATCTGCCTCTCTGCACTCTGCACCACAAGCCCAGGTTTTATTAATCTGTTTTTTCTTATTACCAGTGGAGATTGAAAAGCCGGCTCACTTGTAACTGCTGCCCATTGCTATATTTTCCTCCCCGTCTTACAATTAGGAAAGGGACCATGAACTGAGGGACACTGAAGGCGGAAAAGGAAAGACAGCTGGATACTGCGAGGATCCAATATAGAGGTCTGCCTATCCCTGTGGGCGTGTGTATGTGTGTATACAGTGGGTCCTTTCTCACATTAGTAACCACTTTTGTTTGGTAAATCTGAAACATGATCAAGCTTCATCATCAAATCAAGAATATACTACATGATAAATGCTTCATTGGCTTCAGGTACTTTTTTCCACAAATACGTAAACGGGCTCAAGTTACCCCACTGCTGCAAAAGCCGACTCTAAACTCATCTGAAGTACATAGAACTAGCGGCAGGTCTTGCTACCACCTTTCCTATCCTAAAGTAGCGCAATGTGCAGGTTTTGCTGAAGTCTCAGATTTCCCCTGTTAGGCTGCACAGAATAAATCTTCAGTGATCCCAGTTCTGTCCAAGATGTAAAACTGGAATAGGCACACTAATACATACTGTATTTTCTGGGCCTGGCAATGTCTACATTCATATTGGACTTCTTTACTCAATGTGCTTAATGACATTACCATGAACCAAGAGTAGCCCTTCTGGGCGACACGTCCATGATAAAAGTCAATAACAACAAACTCAAATGTATTATATGTATTAATGTCCCTTATCACAGTCAACAAATGTATAGCCATGCAATGGGAAAAATCAACATCCACCTACATTTGCTAGATAGAGTTAGTGTCACGTATACCAAATTATAGAATCACGTATAAAAATAAAGGGAAAACCTGGAGAGTTTTAATAGATTTGGTAGGATGTGTGTGGGTTATTCGTGATATGTGGTGGTGGTGGGAGGGAGGGGCTGATCTGGCATCATCTTCTTGTACGTTGTTATTTTATTCACCCCTGGGGCTGTTATGATACAAAACCAATAAAGATAATGTTTAAGGAAAAAAAGAAAGTCTTGGCTTTCCTCTCGTAACCAAACCAGTATGATTTCAAAAGCGGTCATTCGACTTAAACTGCGCCGTTGTCCCGTGATTGTGATTGTTCAGCTTCACTTTCTTTCCACTGGGGTACCGCTAGGATCAGTGCTTGGTCCACTTCCCTTCTCAATATACGCTACTACCCTTGCTCTTATTATCCGCTTGAATGATTTTTTCTTTAAAATTGCTATGCTGCTGATACCCATCTCTGTCCTTGCTGTCAGACAGCGTTGGCGTGGATCTCAGCCTGGCTCACTGATACCTCAATATGGATGATGGAACGTACCCTTCAACTCAATCTTTATAAGACTGAACTGCTATTCAACCCTGCCAGTTCGTATTCAGCTCAGCTCCACCTCACGCTCTGTCTGCAAGCAAAGGCTGCTTATCTGACTGGTGATCTCTCGCCTTGACCAACGCCCTTCTGGCAGAGCTGCCAGCACACATGGTAAAACCTCTGCAAATGGTTCAACCAGCCAAAAACATCACGCGTCACTCCATTTTTCATCGCTCTCAACCTCTTGCTGCTTGCATTAAGTTCAAGTCCCTAATGCTCGCCGACAGTGGCCACTAGAAAGGCACCCACCTACCGGAACCACTTCATTAACTGTGATGTCCAAATTAAATCTAATTTCATTTTAGGAAATCTCAACCCAAACTCCTCTCCTGTGTGCTCCCTCGGTGACGGAACGAGTCCCCAATCTCAATTTGAGGGTACTCTTCAGAGAGTACCTGCTCTCTCTCTCTCCCTCCCTCCCCTCTATCAATATATTTCTCTCTCTAGAAAAAAAATCTCATTTGAAATAGAATATATCTTTATTGTCCACCAGGGTGGAAAGTTGTCTTAGGTTCATCAAACACAACAAACAACAACACAGACAAGCAGTTATCGAAACTAACACAGACCAGGTCATACTGTATATTACACATTGAATCATTTCATGTCAACGTCTTAAATCATCTCAGTCACTTTGTTGAGTTATGAATATTGATGGCACTTTTGCATGAAGGAATTCTTAAATACATTTAAGTTGCCAGAGCCTCTATAGAGCCACCCGGAGCTCGAGAGCTCAAAAGGCTGAAGAGAGGACGGTAGCTCTCAGCCACGATACTCCTCCTTTCGTCCTCGTCCTTTCTGAGAAAATTTGAATTAATGGCTTTTTGGTGTTTGCCAACTATTTTGCTTGCCAAAGAAAGTTTACTCTTAGATCTACAGGTTTTGGTGACTGTGCCAGGCAGGCAAGTGAAAAGTTAAAACACTCGGCAATAGTTTTGTACACTGGTTCTAAAATCTGCTGACTGACACAGAGGCCACTGAGTTTCCTAAGAAGTAAATTGCTCTGAGCGTCAATTGAAAATACACGTGGAAATTTTGAGAAACAGCCACCTGGGAGTCCAGAACTGTACCACCTTCTGCAACCTTGAAGCACTTGGAATCGAACATCCTGACACTTGATCTACTGTGCCTTGGATTGCACCTCGTGTTTATGTCGCTACATGTAAATGTAAAATATATATACCTTTACCTGGTATATGAACACTGATGTGATTTAATACATTTTAAGACTCCTCAATGACCTGCAGACTCTCTTTAAAGTAGTTTCCTCAACCATTAAATAGGTGAGGTGGATCCCTTTGCCTTAAAGAGCTGATAACGCTGAAAATATTCCATTAGTCTGAGTTTCAGTGCTGAGTTTTACTGTTCCCCAATGGTTCTAAGTGCAGTTTAAGAGTTTTTTCCAGCCTGACTGGATAAAACTTGTAAAACACGGGCGTGTAGCTCACTCCTGTGTGTCTTACTTTTGTGGCAAGCAGCCTGGTCAGGTAGATCTCAGACACCATCTTGCTGCCTCGGTCGCCCTCCCTCTGGTCCGAGTGGTCGTGGTTCTTCACCAGATGCCACAGTTTGGTTCCACTCTCCAGGTCCGGGGTGATCATGGGTGTTCGGGATCGTAGGCTGTCTGGACTACTGGCGGTCCTCAGCATACTCTCTAAAGCCACAAACACAAAACATTTGGAAGAACTACGTCAGCTTCAGTTAGCAACCTTGTGATTCAGTGAACAAATAAGGTCTGACTTCCCTTGTTAGAGCCTATTTTCAGAGTTTCAGAAACCAGCCTGCTATTCTTCTCCTAAAAACATGTAGATTCTCATCACCTTACAGGTAATTTAACCAACAAACTAATAACCTCCCAAAACACAGCATATTTCTTTAATTTTACAGTCTATGACTCCTACTCCCACTCTCCCCCTTCCTTTTTCATCTACGTCTGTTAATTAATTATTCAAGGCGTGAGTGTCAAAGTTGATTAGAGCGAAGCATGGAGATGCATATCTACGACTGTTCCATTTAGGATGGAGAGGGGGAAAAGCAACTACGGGAGGCGGGGTGCACACGGGGGGAGAGGGGAATCTCCTGACTAGCTGTTGCTCCTGGGGAAGAAGGCATACGGAAGGGATGAAAAAGGTGGAGAGATGAAAGAGAGTGGCTGATGCATGTTGCAATGTCTCTATGTTTGGTGAAAGGACGGAGAGGAGAGGAGATGACAGGAAAAGGGGGGTGGGTCGGCTAAATGGGCAGAGAGAGAAAAAAGGTGAAGAGAGAGAGAGAGAGAGAGAGAGAGGGAGAGAGAGAGAGAGGGGTGAAATGAAGAGCACGAGATGGAAAAGTGAGAGAGGCGGAGTGGGGTGGTGTCTAGTGCTGTTGTTGCTCTTGCTGAGTGGCTTTGATTCCAATCCCATCATGGCCACTGGTGACCAACATTTACCCGTGCTCATAAACACACCCTCCTACACACACACACACACACACACACTCACATGATCATAAACCATAAAGCAAATATGAACACGTTTTTTTTTTTTTTTTTTTATGTATTCGCTGTGAAGCAAAATAGCTGCAGCTGTGTGTTTTAGCAGGGCGAGATAAATCGTGGAAAGCAAACCTTTGATTTTTAAAATTGTAATTTTCTCCGGCTACATTTCTCTCCACTAATCCAGTACTCAAACAGTTTAGGTGTTGTGTGATGCATTTAGTTTTGATGCATTCTTATTCAAGGCGAGGTACTGCTCAACTTCATACTTCAGAATCTTAAATTAAAT
>CALSCE010009645.1:10824364-10848660 GCA_943593645.1 Bovichtus variegatus
CGTAAAAAAACCTCTCCAATCCAAAACCAGCAGCACCTGCAGTGAAGAACTGCTGACGCCTGCACAGCTGTTGATGTGGATACGCTTCAGCGGATGGAAAGAAACTAATTTTCAGTTTCAAATCTGCGGACACGTCTGGAGGTTCACTGTGGTGAACAAGTGAACATTTACCTGCGAGTCGCGACATTTCAAACCTTTAATGGGTTTAACTCAACGGAGTCCGCAGCTCTGCACTTTGTATTCGAATGTACAATCATATGTATTCATCGGGGGTCTGCTTCCTGAACATTCCGCTGCCCTACCATCAGCGACAGGGTAGCTGAAGGCCGCTGAAGATCAACATGTTAATTAACTGTTAAATATTAAACAGCAGCCTTGGTGTGCAAGCTCAATGCAGCGTGTCCTGGATCTGTCAAGAGGAAATTGTTTAGAAAAGAACGCAAAGGGTTATTCACATAACTCAACAACAAGGTTAGAGTGACTTTATGGGCTGAGATTGTCAGACTGCAATGTTTTCATATTCATAAACATGAGTTACTGGGTCAGTGTGGATGTACCAAGTAGAACAGGTGGTATTTTTGGTCCTTTTATAAACTGCTTTTCGAATAAATCCGGCGAACTGAAAACTGACCCAGTTATTTAATGAATAAGAAAGATAAGATGATGATACAAAATTTGATTAGGAAAGAAGTCTACCATGAAGGTCTCAGCCCATAATATGGAGCGAGTTCTCCCTTCAGATAATCCATGCGAGGCATGCTGGTCCAAAATGAAGAGAAAGAGGACGCAGAGTCGTGATCTCACCGTGACTTTGTGTTGTCCGGTGAGGTTGGGCCATTCACACAGCAGCTGGCTCTCGGACAGGGTGAGGACGCAGGGAGTCTCTCCAATCAGCACCGTGTAGTTGAGGCGACTGTTACCCGGAGCCGCTGGGATCAGGTAGCGACCCTAAAGACAGGTGGAGAGAAATGTTGTGAAAAAACTGGTCTCCATCAACTGGTCTGGAGTGAATTAACTACGCTTTACGCAGAGCAGTATTCCGCCATTATACAGAGTAGAATAAGGAAAAGTCGCAAAACATAACAAGCCGCCTTGGCCACCTAACCCATCAGTTGGGCAAGTTTTGATTGTTCTTCTTTAATATCAGCGAGTACTGGCCATGTTTTATGCTGCCTGGAGAGGAAGACAACTTATGCAATGACTCCAATGCATGAGCAGAACTTAACTTAACTTGTTCCACAAAAGGCAAAAGGCTCCTCAAAAGAGCCATGAAAAAAACTTTGTATGGCCCTTCATGGCTGTAAATATGAAGTGTGAGAGCAACTTTTTTTGCAAAAAAAGCAAACCACTTTTTTTCCCAGGCCAAGAGTTAGTCGAATGGGTGTAAGTCTGAATATCGAACAAACGAAAAGGAACACCCACACAAACACACAATACAGTTAATAAGACCAATTTGTTGTTGGAGTTGGTCTTTTCATGGGGTTTGGGTTGACAATGAAACAATAGAAAATATCAAATTGTCATTTTGTATTATATTCCAAAAGCAATTCTGATGAATGAAGCCAAAAACTGGAGAAAGAAAGTAGGGAGGAAGGCAGGAAGGTAGAAAGGAGCCCCAATGCTTCCTGTTTGTACTCCATAGTTGGGAGGCACAGCAACTCTCACTCACCCATACTGTTTTGTCTTCTGTCCACTTAACTGAATTCGATGCATTAAGCCTGTACCGGAGGTGTGTAAATTCTAACATTTGTCAATTTCAGTTCCAGTTTTTCATTTCAATATCAAGTCCACCAGTTCCAATTTGACACACACTTTGTCTGGGATGGAGGAGGTGGGGGTGGGGGGGGGGGGGGGTGTGGCACTAGCAATAGCAAGAAAACAAAAAGCAACAGTTGGAAAGATGAATACAAAAAAAACAAAAAAAACAAGACAGATAGGAAACGTGGCAAGAAAACATCAGGAGAGCAGGCGCGGGGAGCGGAGAGAGCAAAGAAACGATTATGAGAGAGGTAGAAAAAGATGAAAGGAATATACTCTAAAGTGAGGATGAAAATGGGAACGAGCAGAAAACAGTGCTAGGGAGCAAGCGAGACAGGGAGAGGAGATAGCTGCCGCATCCCCCGCTGGTTTAGCAGTGGGACGCAGAGACAGACTACGTTTTCCAATCCCATCGTCTCTGCAGGCCGCCACCCAGCCCCGCAACCCTGTAAACATGTATCCCATTCTATCTCGCACACACACACACACACATACACACGCGCGCGCGCACACGCAGAGTTCAAGCAACACATGCACTCAACTTGAAGCCACACATGGAGCTGTTGCCACACATACACACTACAGGCAAGAAGCATCATGCGGGGACACACTCTCAAAAACACACAAACACACACAGCGAAGCACTCAGGGAACACCAAGACCAGATAAATGTTTTTTTCTCCAGCTAACACACCGCGGTAAAAACGCACCCAACACTTCAGATGAGAAATTAATTGCGTGGCGAGTGCAGTGCACGCATCTCTGAGAAATGCAAACCCCCCCATCACACGCCGCCAAATTGCATTTTTGTCCATCTCATCAGTGCTTCCAATGGGTAGGCAGTTCCACCAACAAACCAAGCAGGAGATTTGGCAATTACTGAGAGGCTCTTTGGTAATAAATTATCATTTAAGAAATAAATTACGACAGTTATGCTGCTTTTCAATCTCTTCATGGAAATAAACAGCGTAACAGACTCTCTGTGATAACATAAGAGATAGTCAAGGCAAATCCCAGCAGAAGATAAAAGCACTGAACGCTGGATTAAATGTAGCACATCAATGTGACACTAATCTAAAATAAATGAATATTATATCATCCCAAGTGTAAAGATGACGAGAATGTCTTGTACACTATTTACATTGCACAGCCCACATAGTCTCAGAAGTTAAGACATCGTATTTTCTAATCACGGGCGGATTATGAGACAATGGGCTCTGCAAAAGGCGCCACCACCTCTCCACCAGGAGCAGGACACACAGACTTTATAGTCGTTTAACCTCTTTTTGTTGGTGTGTTGTGTCCCTTTGTTCGTTGTCTTGTATCACTCTGTAACCGTTTTGGTCTTTTTGTAGTTATTTTTTTGTTTGTGGTTGATTTGACCTTTTTAGTAGTCGTTTTGCATCTCTATGTAGTCATTTTCTGTCTCTTTGCAGTCATTTTCTGTCTCTTTGTAGTCACTTTGTTTCTCTTTGTGGTCGTTTTGTCCCTTTTCCTAGTCGTTGGGAGTCTCACTGCCGTCTCTGTGTCTCTTTGCAGCTGTTTTGCATCTGTTTTTAGCTGTTTTGGTCTCTTTGTGGTCATTTTGTGTCTCTTCCTGGTTGGTATGTTTCCCTCTGACATTGTGTGTGAAGTTCAGTGGGGCCCCTGACACTTGTGGCCCCTGTGTCCGGGGAAAGCCTGTTCAGTAACCCATCCATGGCTTATGTTATTTGCAGACACTGATCCACTGGTTATTTCCGTTAATTCCGCATTATTATCATCATGTTTAATGTAGCCACACTAATTTCGCTCCAATAACTCTTTGACTTAATATTTCAGGTGAGCCCCGTGGGATAACACAAAGGCACATACACACAACTCAGGAATTGGCAATAAATGTCATATACTTATGTCCAATCGCTGTTAATGAAAAAAAAAAACAATATAATGAAGTGGGCCTGTGTTCTGCATCGCCTTCCAGGGCTCGAGGCAGCAGAGAAGAATGTCAGTCAAGGAAGTTGCTGTTACTTGCTGAAGGAAAGAAATTGTCTAATCATAGCTCAGCAAATTGATCTAGTTGCGGCCTTGTCTGTCAAGCTTTGGTTTCTACACATGCTGATGCTTTTGTGAATATCAAGATCAAACTACATTAGCTTGTGGGGTTGCCCGTTCAGAGCGAGCACATTGACTGTAGAAGCCGGTCCTGGATGCAGGAGTGCAGGGTTACGTACGTACTCTGTGCTGCTCTTCATTGGATTTGGGGAAGTTTATAAAGCCAGCGCTACTCGACATAGCTTTACGTTCGCCAAACACATCGATCGGTCCTCATCCTAAAAGCCTTTGCTCCTCTGATGTTAAAAGCATAAAATATAACTGAAAATATGAACAAGTGTAAAAGCTAAGCAACCAAACGGGGTTATGTAAGAAATAATAGCCTGATCCTCCATTTTTCTCCATCATTTTTCTAATAGTGGGACTGACTATACCTAAGGTTTCTTTATTTACATGTCTTCTACATGGATCAGCTGGTGAGGATGCTGACATTCTGCCTGGGACATGTGAGATAAGATAAGACAGAACTTTATTTACGTAGTGATGCTCTCAAGAACCAGCCATAATTACAGTCAATATCAGCCAACACATATTGCGTAGGATGATATTCATTTTGCAGATACAAACAGCTAATTACACAATAGAACAAAACACAGGGGTACTCTTTCAGTTCGACCTTTGCATTTTTCTTTTAACATTTCAAAATGAGTTAAAAGAGGAACACAAGGAACTGTCGAGCGTACTCGGAAAAACATCATTAAATCTGGATAATTTTCTCTTCTGTTGTGTTGGTGCCATTAGCCTCATCCGTACTGCGCGAGCTGTCTAAAGGCAGTGCACTTGAGTCTTTTCAGCTCGACAGCTACAGTTTTAGAACAAGTCCCTGACAAGTCGCGTTTACATAGCTCTCTAGATGAGTACTGTGATAATAATCAATATGTAAGCTGTTACAAATGTGCCTTATTGTGTAAATTCGCTTAGCCTATGTGATATGAAAGATGTTATTGAATTAAGTGACTACGCCTAGTCCAGTGGTCGATCTACTGTGAAATAAGATGCAATATTTGTAAACTGTGAAGCGGAAGAGTACACCTCCTAAAAGGGTGACTGAAGATCTGATTGGAGCAAAGAAGCGCTGAGAGGCGGGGCCTAAGTGCCAACAAGGGGCCAATAGGACCTGGCCCCAGCCAACCAATGGGAGAAGACTATACCTGAAAGGTGGTACAAGATATGTTGTAAACTAGAGATCGGGCCATTCTGTGAATCTGTGAGACAGAGTCACTACTTAAATGTGGTCTGTGGAACAGTGACATGCGTCCTCAGCTGAGTACTTTTGTATGCTTACCATATCATCATGGAATAAATACAGTTAATATGAAGGGAAGTTTTCTGGATTGATTTCTACTCGACTCTATTTCTAAATAAAAGAACACGACAGTACTAGCCAATGCTGTTTGCAATGTAAAAAAACTCAGATCAGAGCACTGATGGGGAAAAAAACTGAAATGTACAGGCAAGCAAAGAATATCGGGGAAACGACACTTTCGACAGCCTTTCTGACCTTGAGAATGAGCGGCGACGTGGGCTTGAGCTCCAGTATCCCAGAGGGACTCAGCGGCTCAAACACGGGGTCGGGGTAGTAGCTGAACGTCTCGTTGACCACCACCAGAGCATTCACGTTGTCCATGTAGAACCCGATCTCATCCGGGCCAGTGCCGGTCTCTGAGAAACCCAGCTCTGAATCCGCCACCGATGGAGCCAGGCACACCATGACGGAGTTATTATACACCGTACAGTTCTGAAAAGGGGGAGAGCGGAAACAAGAAAGAGTTTAGAACTTTTTAGTTTTTAGTCGATGGAATATCTACTATACTCCTAATCGACGACTTGTCTATTGGTAGGGAAAAAAGACTTTATTTCTTTAATTGTGTATGAAACTATATGTACACTGGACGTGGAGACAAATCTAGGCCCACTACTTTCCATTATTGTCCACTTGCAGTTCTATTTATGAGAAAATATCTTGTAGAAAACAGGTAGCCTCTTTTTGAAATACTGAGAATAACCTGCACGCTATAATTCTGATTTAAAATAGACCCGTCGGGTAAAATGACCCATCCTTTTTGTAAGTCAATGCCCTGTGAAGCTGCGATGCTGTTATGCCTATTGGACATGTAAATTGGTTGCAAATTTATGATCAACTGTTAATAATGGACAATGTGCTGTGTGCCTTTGCTTGTACCTAGAATATTTTACATCATTGCTTTGGAGAATACATGAATATGTATGTCATGGCCATGTTTGCTTTAATTTATAGGAAGTTTTAGACCATTCACTACAAATCTATTTTACATTGTCGCCATACAACTGCTGTATTGATTTAGATTTTGGTACAACTCAGTACGTATATAAATAAGTTCAGTGAATTCAAATATATATTAACTCCAACCTGTGGCAAGACACAGCCCTGTCTGTACACCTACTGTATGTGAACACTAAGAAACATGTTAATATTAATTCATGTTTTATTGTCTGATAACATCCTTTGCGAACCCGGTGCCATTCTGCCAAAGCAAGTCTAGCTCTGAGCACATCACAGCGATTTCAAATCAATCCCCTCATTCAATTGCATTCTAAAACAATAGCTGTGCCACTTTTGACAAAATAAAATTAAAGCAGACATGATGTTCATTGTGATGGATTGCTTATCTAAAGCAAGTCTCTGCAAGCTTGCTGTCACACAGTAATGAAATGAATAAGAAAGGCTGTCTGGAAAGGGTTGAAAACTGTATTGAAATATGTAAAACACCATAGTATGCGTTGGAAAGTGGCTGTCATTTCAGTATTCATGATTTGTATTAAATGGGCGACAACATTAAAAAACATCAGCATGCTCCTTTAAGTAGCACTTTGATAAAGGGCTGTGTGGGATGTGTTGTGTCTGTTTGCCTCAACAAACGTTCAGTGCTTAACCTTGACTAAGCTGAAAGAGCTTTCAACTCTCGGCGACAATCGTCAAAGAGCTCTGAGAAGCTATAGAATTGATGAAACTCTTCAACTTTTCAAATGGGACTTCAGGTTTTGCATGGATTTTCTATTTCTCTTTCGTCTGCATTCCCCAAAAAACATTCTCCGTCTCCCTCTCTGCTTCACTCACACACATACACACACACACACACGGCATCTCTCATGTTGTCGCTTTCTTTTAGTGACACAAACACTCATGTGGTGCGGTGACATTTGAAAAGCTATGTGGCCTGAGGTAGCGTTAGATGTCTGAAGCTGTAGCTGTACAGAGAGCAGACGTGAGCGACTCACAGAGACAGACTGTCTGCCACCTTCTGCGGCACTGGAGAAGAAGTTGTCGGCACATTATCTTGTGCACGCGGAGGGGTATGTCTGAATACATTTGTCACTAAATGTATGTACTGTACGTGGAAAGATGAATAATGTATACTCTATATACTGAAAAATGTACGCGTTTGTGAATTTAAATTTGCACTACACCGGCTGCCTGTGACTGTGAACATGTTGGTTAGCCTGTGTGCTTGAACTGTGTGTGTGTGTGTGTGTGTGTGTGTGTGTGTGTCGTTCTCATCAATACTCACATGAAAGGATTCTGCCTGCCCATATTTGGCCCTGATCTTTGGTTCTCGGATGGTTGCGAGGTTGGTCCCGCTCACCGTCAGCAGAGTCCCACCACTGTGGGGACGAAGAGGGGGGAGAAGAAGAAGAAAAGTACAGTAGGTAAGTAAAAATTCTCCCTAATTCCGTTTGATCTGTGCTAAGCAGAGGCCAAATGTACCTGCAGAATGGACGTTACTGCAGCGTGCATCTGCAGGGTGTGGTGTGACTAACGTTCACTTAAAAAACCTGGTGGAAAACTTTCTCTTTCTGCTTTGCCAAAGCAGCACTGTGGCACAAAGTTTGATTACAGCATTGAAATAAAAATAAAAAACACTAAGCTGCAATAAGGGAAGAAAACACGCAATGTTAGGCTGACAATAAGAGAGTTTATACCCCGTCTCCTAGAAGTTACACTTATATACTAACTATGTATTTTCCCAATGACAAAATTGTTTCACATATATTTGTTGCCTGGATCCTGTAAAAGGAGATGTGTTTTTTATGCGACAGTTATGCGACTCACAGGAGCCGTAGGGCGGAGGTCGGAGTGTGTTTTCCGTTAAATGTTACCACGTCGTGTATCCTGCTTCAAGTCATTGCTAACTTTTTCTGTATTAAACCCAGAACAAGTGCCGGGAATGCCTAAATATAACCATAAAAAAGCTGTGTAGTGCTGTAGGTGCTACGAGCAGATACTGTATTGCAAGAGTGGATATTTTGGCAAAAATAAATACATTGGCAGTGAACAGTTCACTGACTCGTTCTGTACCAACACAGTAAATTGCAACTTTCCAGTATCATTAATAAACATGTCCTCATGAAGTTAAAAGAAAACGTAACCCAGGTGGTCATTATTTTTCATCCAAAACATATTCGTTCTTGCAGATCAGTACTATTGTACAAAAATTGTATGAATTGTTACGTAAAAGAAAGTTTGACTCCAAGCGCATAGTGGAGTGCACTGGACATCAGGTAGGGATTAGGGATGAAACCTTTATTATGGAGTTACAGAAAGACAAGGAGAGAATAAGGACAAGAGGGAGCATATGTGTGAGTGAAAGGGAAAGAGAAAAAGGACAAAGAGAGAGTAGGAGGCAGGGTAATAAAGAGCCACAGAGATACTCTTCATACTTTAATCACAACTCCATCCACAGTAAGTGTGTGCTTGCCTGCCAGTGAAGGCCACTGGACCGAATCCAGCAAATAACAATGCTAGAACTTGGCTGAAGCCAGAGTATCATTTTGTTGTTGAGTACTGTGTGATGGAAGACTCGCACCCTCTCGGTGTAACAATGTCTATGTGGTTGGATTGATTCTTAGAAGATGTCATTTGTCTCCAATGTGCGTTGATTTGAAACAACGGCTGATCAGACTGCAAATCCCACAGAGCTTGTGGGAACAGTTGAGTTGCCCTTCGGTGGTATCCAATGTTGGTGTGACCCAAAATGATTGGTGGACTCATTTCTTTTCACACACACACACACACACAATGCAAGATTACTAGCGCTGAGAAAGAATCATGAAGTTCACGGGGGAAAAAAAAAATCGTTATTATGGGAAAACTCTTGCCACATGTAAAGACGATGGAGTTTTCCTTTTCACTGCAACACTTAAATTGGATTCATGAGGTTGTCAAGTCTTACCTTCTCAGTGCCTACCTTGTTTTACAGCGGCAGTTGAAACCTCTGAGTAATCTACTCTGTTTTCTGCTAGGAGGCGTTCACTGCTGCCTCGGCTATCTGTGCCCACTGAGAAATATAGTTTGTGAGATTCCCTATCGTGTGTCTTTCTGCAGGTTTCTCACTGCCTGGAGGGGGATATACTGTAGTCTCTCACACTGCTGTCGGAAATAAAAGGCTGAGATAAAACCTTGTATTTTGAAAAAAAGTCATGCACGTTGGAGCATTTTCGGAAAACATACAGTGGGCATTGATTGGGTATTTTGGGCCTTAATGAAGTTTGTAGTTCAAACACCCATGGCCAACACCCACGGTTATGACATCTCCACGGGCATCTTGCAGGCTGGATGTAGAGTGTATGGCATCTAATTTTCTGCGCATGACTGCTGCCGCCACTATCTACACCTTAAAGAAAAGTTTTTGGGAGATTTACTGCCTCTGTTGTAAATCACTGGTGTGGCCCATTGTCACTGCCACGACTATTAACCTACAGAAGTCCCTATTCTGTAGACTGATTCGACACGTGTCTACTGTGTTGTTCTTTTTGCTGTTTTTGAATATTGTGAAGCTGAACCCAAAAGTACAATTCTACACATTTGAAAAACAGACGTCTTGGTGTATCTTGACCGATCATCTTTGCAGACATTGCAAAGACTGTGAAGTGCCTGAAACATCTATGGGAGCTGGCCTCATAAACAGCTCTCCCTGTCCTTTATCCCGGGATTCCAACTTGGATGTCCTCCAGTAATCCTGCAAGTCTGCCTCTATTACCTCCAAGTGAAAGCGATGGACCTGACACGGTGCCACATAAAGTATCCCTTTGGACTTGCATTCATTGTACACACATCTTGGGAGTATTTTCACCACTTCTACCTTTTGCAACTGCACATGGATTAGTGGGGACTGCACCAATGAGCCACTGCTTCCAAATTGTAGGATTACAATGTGACGGATGGAGCAGAGAATGTTTCTGTCTTTACACCGGTCAAGCTTGAGATGGGGCCAACGTATGCTGAGTCCTACCTCCCTGACCAGGAAGCGAGGGTGTCCCTGTGGTAGTCCCGGGTTGTTGCCGAATCTGGTGAAGTCGTAGTTCTCCCTGCAGGATCAGGTTACTGATCCAGGCAACACGTCTGCATGCCATTAAAGAAAAGGTCATAAGGCTGACACAATGACTAAAAAGTTATGTTGCAGCATCGAGCCTTTGTCCCTGGCTCGACTTGCAGCTCAGAGATAACCCTCTCCAACCCTCCAACCCAGAAGGATGACAATGCGCGTTCCTTCTGGTGGGTTACCATGTGTTACCATTGATTTCTGAAAAACGCAGGTGTCTTTTCACTGTGAACATTAATGTGACACTCATCCAGAACGACTTAGTGTAAAAGCACCAACAGCAGAGTAAGTGATATGGTGATACGAAGGCACAGACACAGACTCTTAATCTCCTGGATAGAGAATCTGGCCGGCTAACGCGAGACATTCATCTCTCACTCCAATCCAGGAAGACTTAAACTAACAGCATATAGTAACAATAGGGAGGGACAAGGAGTAATTGATAACAGTATCTGGCATTGTTAGCAGAGAAAAAGGATTCAAGTCTGGCTATTCCTCTCAGCTAGAATTTTATTTTTATTTTTGGCAGGTTGCCCATTACTGGCTGAGGGGATTGGGTCTCATTCATCCTAAATTTCTTTGGACAACAGCATGATGGGAAAAATGTGATCGTAGCCGTTATTGGGGATAACAAGTCTTTGACAGCTGACGTAGGTGTCTCTGCTTCTACTTTGACGCACTATTCGAATTCACTTTTCGTGATACCGTGTTCTTGTCATTGACACTACATCACTGTAATCTTCAAAAGCCAAATCCAGCCGAAGCAACTGGAAATGAGACGCTTCAGTTCACTATGTGCCATCAAACTCCGCCATGATGTGGTGAAATTAATTTTGTACAAATCAGGTCTGTTCGGTTGAGCAGAGTCTAATTAATGTTAAGAAGTTGAAGTTTGTAATATTGTACAACTTCCATCTACACTTAACAACAAAAGTTTTGATTTTATTTTTTTGTTCTCCTGCGTTCCACTTTGAATGCAAATGAGTTTTCTGATGTATCACAGCAAGAGAATATAAACCTCCTGGATTCTTCATCTATTTGTTTGACTGTTTTTACGATTGTAAGACATAGCACAAAACACAATATTAATAATCTGGGCCTTTAAAACCCATTCTTGCATCAGCAACTCTTCAACACCAGTATGTTTAATACTGTAAACTACATGAGATGATTACAAATGAAAAAGTGACCCAGCATTACATTACTGTGCTATTTATAAGAGAGATGAAGGTGGGTCTTTAACAAAAGTAGCAATGGACAAATGAACAGATTTTTTAATAATAGTTATGTCATTGCCACAAATGCATCATGGGACTACGCAGACTGCACTTATAACACTGCCTGTCCTCTGCCTCCCCCTCTCCTCCTCCCCCTCTCCTCCTCAGCGTGATGTATATTTGTGCTGAGTCCCTCTGTCCCCGTTGCTCCTCTCTTTGTCTAAGTGAGTCTCTTTAGCTCAGGTACATGCTTCAGGGAACAGACAACAAGACAATCAGGATAAACTCTCAGGGATAGCTGGGGAAATCCAACCACTGTTGTTAGTATTTCTCTCTGTCTGCTCCCCTTTCTTCTCTTGCCATCTCTGTCCTCACTTTATATTTTTCTACTCTCTCTGTTTTTTTCTTTCCCTAACCTCTCGTCGGTCCAATCCTCCTCTCACTGGCTGTCGAAAAATCACATTATAATATTTTTTTTTTAAACATTTCTCCAACAGCAGGGGATGCTTTTAAAGCTTCCCTGTCAGTTGACTGTAACACAACACAACACCAGTTGTGTGATTACATCTACAGCGGGAAGATTAGCTGAACATTGCCAAATTCAAACAGAAATAACAACTAAAAAAAAAAAACTGCATTGCGGTTGTACGCCTCCGCCAGCCAGTCAAGTTGCTCCCGGCTTTTAGCATGTCAGTCAGATGTCCAACTGCATTAGTTTAGAGACCGTCCTCCCCCCCCAAAAAAAAAACAACAGCGACCTTTAGTGGCCCTAGTAACACCCATATTTAGACCTGGTCAGTATCAGTGAAATCAGTTTTCTAATGGTCACCATTAGGCCGCTGCACTGGGGTAGTAGGTATATTCAGTGCCTTGCTTAAAGGCACCTTGGCGGTCCTTGCTGAAGGAGTGGAAAGCCCCACACTAATCTGCTCCATTTATCCAGCCCGGTTTGGGAGGAGATTTGAATATTAGGTCCAAAATTGCTTCTCTAACCTCTGCGGCTGCCCAAATATCTTTCTGCGGTGTCCCAGATGAGCACTCCTCATTGATTTATTTTTGAAGTGCTCTGTCTTCTTCCTAAATGTAATATCATCAGCGAAGCAGAATGATAATGCACTCTATCTCCCTCCCCTTGCTCTTTTCTCTTCTCACTGTCTTTCATCCACTCTTGCTATCAGCAACCAAGCACAATGATAATGCTCTGCAGGCGTGCATGTATTAGCACAAAGGCAGACAATGAGGCAGATATGAACCAGTATGATCTCACATCTCGCTGGTTCGTTGTACTTTCTACCTGAGCCAGCATGTGCCACTGTGACAGAGGGCACTGGGTGAAACGTATCAGCTAAATTAAAGCCTCCCCTCTGGAAGCAACACACACAGTTCTGTCGCTGTTTGCGAGGTGTGTGTGTGTTGTTTTGTGTTCTGTGCCAGATGGAGGAGGGATCTGGGGCCAAACATCAGGGACTCGGGGAATCAGTGGGGTGCGTGTATGTGTGTGTGTTTTTATGTGGGATCATCAGCCCTGAGTGAGCTTCCTGAAGTAGAACCCAGCTTTGAGCGTCTCACACACACGAAAACACCCTCATGGTGGGTGTGCGGTGCAGTGATTGGGCCTCAGCTGCTTCTCGGCCAGTCCTACTGGGCAAAAAGGAGCAGGGCAGGATTCATCAACACTCTTCTCTAACAAGCTCTGCATCTATCTGCCACCATCTACTGATGAGTCACCACAGGGAAGAAAACAACACAGAGAAGGGAAGAACGGAAGGGAAGGAGGTGAACTAAGGGGCAAACAGGGCCTGTTTCAATATCCCAAATAAATAGGGAAGATAGGGAATGAAAAGAAATGCAGTATAACGGAGAGAAGATGGAAAGGAAAAGCATACGGCAGGTGTTCTGACATATGTTAGATTGAATAGGTCTCTTCGGACAGGTGGGTAACATAATACTGTAAACTCATTAGTCTGGGAAGAATGTTAAGCACTGTCAAATCACAGGAGGTGGTTTGTAATAGACATAAACAATCTGCAGAAAAAATTTGACCTTCGTCACCAGCCGGCATCCATCTATTAGCGATACACAGTAAGATCCAAAATCCAGACAGGATTAAAAATGAAGGGAGGACCAAGAGGTACCAAAAATCAGCGGGTATTTGGGATTCAAAAATAGGGGGACTGCCCCTGTAATTAGTTCAATATACGTCGCTCTGGATAAGAGTGTCCGCTAAATGACCTGTAATAATGTAATGTAGTGGGAGGGAAATCAAACACAAATGTGAAAATCACCCGACCTCCCAAAGAGAAAAAGAACCCGGGTGGTAAAGGTTCAGTTCTTCACAGGTAACCCTCGTCTCCATCATAAAGACCAATATGTGCATGCCTCTGCCCTCCCTGCCAGTGCACTCACTTTAATGTGACAGACTTAGCATGTGTGTGTCCTCCCCAGTGATGATCTCTCTCATGTTCAATGCTGAGCGGTGGAGGGTCTTTATTAATTTAGCTGGGGATAGACAGCGCTGCATGACAGGCTATGCAAATCGGAGTATGAAACTGAGACATGCACTAGTTCAGACAGGGAGCTTCAGTCTCATATAGCATCAGCTGATCAGTATTAGCGGCCTCTTCAATCACCAATCGCGTTCGAACAATCAATGGGCTGCATAATCTGACAAGCTCACAGTCACAATTTTTCGGATCAGGCAAGCTGCCTCTACCGCTGATGATTCTCTCCACTAAAAATGTCTTTGCTCGAGCAGTATGAAAAATCCCCAGAGGTGCTGTCAATTAACCCGCTGTCAGAGCTCTTGTCTAGAATTACAAGAGCTCTGACAGCAGTTCAACCCCAAAGTCAAAAATACATATTTTTCCTCTTACCTGTAGTGCTTTTTTTTTTTTTTAACAATTGTAGATTGTTTGGGTGTGAGTTGCCAAGAGAGATTGCTTATGAGGTTCTCAAGTTTATTTTTTTGGGGGCGCTTTGAGCCTTTCAGAATATCCACCCTGCACTCCAACAATTCTAGTGTGAAACAATATGTTGGGTTCGGTTTGGTGCAGCTATTGAGCTCCCTTCAGGAACTCCACAAAGCTGCTTGGATAGATTTTTTAGAAACAACTGTCATTGGTTGCTATACCTATTAAAATATCCTCTCTTAACCAAAATCTGTTATTTGGTGAGACGGTAGGTTGTCAAAAAAAAAAAAGATACTGAGTGCCAGTTTGTCTAGAAGCCATGGTTGGGCTACAAATTAGCACTGTGAAAATAAATGGACAAAATACCAGACATGAAAACAGCTACATAATCCAGCTGAATGAATGATAACAAAACATCTTACCTGGCGATGCTCCAGTCAGGTTCAATCCTCAGGACAGTGGGGTCTTCAGTGTAGTTAAACTTGACCTCAGGGTTTTGGAGCTCAGCGTCGTCGATGTCCACAAGGACTGACGCACTGCCCGCTGCTAAACCAGCTGGTGTAACACACACTATCTCTTGGGCATTCCTCCTGGATGGACAGACAAAAGAAAAGTTGGAGGATCACATTCTCAAAATACATTTGACAGACAGCGGCCAAAATCAGTGTCGACTCAGGGAGATGGCAAATTTCCACAAAGCTCTAAGGCGTACTGTAAAGCTAGAATCCACGCCACGCATGTCATAAGAAACTGTTGTGACATTTAAAAGATATCAAAGTTCTGCTGTCTAACAGAAAATGTCTAATAAATAGAGAGATCAAGGCTGCAGAGACAGAGAGAACAGAAGGACAGCGGGAGCTCCTCTACAATATCCCACAAAGAAGCTGTCTCGTAGAGTCTGATAATCACTTTCAAAACAGAATTATAATAATAAAGAGGCAATGATTACTTTCTCGTGCCAGGGACGTTCCCTAAATACTGAGGTCCAGGCTGAAGCCATGGCATATTTAATGACTTGCTCATTGTGCTTGTAATTACCAGTGTCCAGCCTGGGAAGTCAATTAGTCTCTTTCTCTCAAAATCATATCGTAACCTGCTAATTTCATTAGATAATCCCATTTGTGACCAATGCACTTCAGCCCAGCAATCCAGTGCAATCCTACACTCTCCTGGCCTGCTGGGTCACAGCAAGCACGGTTGGAGCTTTTGATTGCTGCAGTTCTAGCCAATGGTAACAACGTATACTGTGTGTGCATCCTACTGTGGCCCCATTTACACCTGGTACCAACATGTGATCTGTATTTGGCTTTATCGGATGATGACATCATATTCACGGGCCTGTGCATTTACACCCGGGTATTAATAAGTGTTCCCTTTATCTTAAGAATGTGTTCCTGTATGGATCGCATTTACAGCTGGCTGAGATCCAGAACCTCAGTGTGTTGCTGATCTGATTGCGTGCCGATAACAATGCATATACACTGAGGAATGATATGAGGAAAATATGCAATATATGGCACTTTGGGTTATTACTCACGATAAATAAACAGATATTAAAGTGTACTCAGTTCCGCCTTTCTGCTGCTTTCAGTATACTGCTAAAATAATTTAAGAAATGCATGTTGAATAAAAAAAATTTAAAAAAATAAATGAAAAGAAAAGGAAATTATTTCCAAGACTCTTTAGCTCAACAAATGGAACTAAACATAAAAGGCACGAATTTCTTTAACGCTTAACTTGACAAAAACACGATATATTGTGCAGCCTTAATTTACACCTTGAATATTTATGCATTTGACCTTATCTAAATAACATATGTATACATATATATATATATATATATTGTGCAAGTGAGGTTTGTATGCAAGGCTGTGTTAGATATGCGTATTGTTCACATAAATCACACGTGAAATCTAAATGTGTCCACTTTTGGAAAGTATGTAAAATAACAATATTATATTATGGCTGGTCTAAGCCCTTCTCTACAGTATTTATTTTATACATAAAGAAATGTGATGTGTTTAGTGAAGGGAGGACGAGAAGAGAAACAATGTCGAAACGAGCCATGTGAAGTCATGTTTAATGAAGTTTATACCTGCTATGATTGCTACACTCACAAGGATCAACAGCACCAGTCACAAACACTGGGGGAGGGATGGAAAGTGTGTGTCTGTGTGTGTGTGTGTGTGTGTGTGTGTCCATGCGTGGATGTCCCATAGGCAAAATAACATTTTCAATTGCAGTCCCCAGTAGCTACACTATCTAATATGTATTTAGCACAGTTGAGTGGTGGCTGCTTTTCTGGGCCATGACTTCACAGTAGCTGTGTGTGTGTGTGTGTGTGTGTGTGTACGTGTGTTTGTGTGTGTGTGTGTGTGCGTGTGTGTGCGCGCATGCACTTTAATGTAGTGTTGCACATTCTATTGTGCCTCTATTTGCCATGGCAGTCACGCGGAGAGGGTGAGAGTGTGAGAAAGAGAGAAAAAGGGAGAGAAAATGTACAATATTCACCCTCCCAAGTCCCTTGTCCTGTCACCATAGCAACCCCATTCACAACGAACACATGTACCAGCAACCTTCACAAGATGCCACAAACACGGTCCCACCGTTAGGGTGTGACAGATAAGGAGGAAGCTGAGTCGATCGAACAGTCGCCGTGAAGTGGAATCTGCCGGATTACCGCGAGGAGGCTGCGGCCGCACAGGAAAGAGTGCAGTGACATCAAAGCTAGCATACGGTTGCTTCAATAGAGATTAGCTATGAGAGGCTAATCCACGCGTCTGACAAGCAAGCAAGTGTGGTGATACTCTGCATGTTTTCATGCACTGGATTAAGGCAAGCCTGTGTGAGTGCAGACAAAGAGCATGCAACCCAAACATTCATGATCCCACACGCACATCCTAACCTGACACTGTGATTACATGCTTACATGTGAATGTAATGTGCTTTTATCAACACACACACACACACACACAATGTTTATTAATGCACATATTTTCTTTATTTATCCATTTCCTGTAGTATCTACATTCCGTTTGTTCATAATAATACATTTGTTTTACTATCTTGGGTACTCTTTTTTTGTCTTATTCTTATCTAAGTTATATTCGCCTCTGTTTCGATGTTCCAATTTCCCCACAGGGACATTTAAAATGTAATTTTGTTGGAAAAGCAAACAAAAACAATGTGCCTACTTTTTGAAGTAGCAGGGCTGCTGCCCGATGCCCACAGACACGTAGCTGCCTGCGTTGAGGGAGCTTCCCTCGATGGTGACCCGAGTGCCCCCAGAAATGGGCCCTTGAGATGGCTGGATACGGGTGAAGTATGGAGTCTGGAGCAGAGGGAGAAACATTTTTTTTTTCTTTAACAAATGTAAACAATATTATAGAAGCATCCTTCTCAAGGAAAACAGCAAATGTAAATAGTGTAAAAAAAAAACAATTATAGATCGCTGGATTATGATTCAATCAATTATGTCACCTTGTTTTGATCTGTAATTGCCTGTGGGACTATTGTAATTTTCCGATGACAGAAAGGAGTGATGAGATGCCCCATACAAAGAAATCCAATCATATGGTAATACAATGGAGATGAGGTAATATTACAAACAACATTTTAAAGGCTTGAAAACCAAAAATCAAAAACCACAGGAAAGGAAATTCATGTAAAATGACAGAACATACACAAGTTCTTCATGAAGGTGTGACCTGCCACTCTAATCACTGACTTTTGCCGCAGACGTGCTAACTTCACCTTTTTGGGCCCAAAATATAACAAATGTACAGACACAGCGATCCTCCATTAAAACTAATAGTGGTTGACCAAAAAGAAAAAAAACATCAACCTGTAGTAACTTTAGAACAAAATATAGAAACGAGCTCTTTAGAGCCATATTTTCACTTCTCAAATTGAACCTTTTGCTCAATTTCGTTTCATGAAAATCCTTTTTTAAGTCATCGTGCTGCATACAGAACAACCTATAGAGCCCTTGCAGGGTGCTTACCACAAAGGTGAATGGCCTGGGCGACAGGGCTCTGTAGTCGTTAACGCAGTCCCTCACACACACCTCGACCTGAGCTTCTTGGACCCTGTAGCCGGTGGCGTCGTTCAGCAGACACACTATCCTGTGGATGGAGAGGGATTAAAGGAGAGAGTGGGGGGGTCAGGGTCAGGTTGTTGTTGTGTCTCTTGACATCTTATCAAATGCTGCTTCAAATTTGTGCTAATTTATTCACCAAACCTCACACATTACCAGTATGTGTTGAGTTGAATTTATGTTTATTTGATAGGGCCGAGGTGATTTACCGTAGTTCTAACATGAAGCTGATGTGCTGCACAGAGCTTTTAGCTATTGCTCATTTTCAACTCTTGCGCATAGTTGGGCTTCAGTATCATACAACCACAATACACTACAAACATGGACATTCCATAAAATACACACAATACACATACCACGATACACCTTGGTCATTTATAGTACAATTAGCTAAAAATGGGTACAGCTCTGGTTTGCTTTTAGCCCGCACTTAAACTTTGTTGTAAAATATTCTATACCTGGAATATAATTTGATTTCACTTGGTAATGTGATCCAGAGTCGACAGCCCTTTATGGAGAAAGCTGATTGTCCATAATTAGATCAATGACATGTGGTATTTTGCTGTTGCCGTTAAAAGGGTTTGCAAAAAGAACAGTAGGCTGGTGTGGTTTTCACCTACAGCCACTATGTGCTTTAGGCTCCGTCAATCACTTGACCACTTCAGGGCTTTGTATGCGTTGTACACAGCACTACAATATCTGCCGGAATAGACTTCAATCTGTGTTTCAGTAAGGGCGACAGAAAGAATAAAGGAAACGGAAGACAGAAGCTGACTAGGAATGTAATATATGTTTAAATAATACATCCTAGACAAGTGGTGCATGGATGTCAGTATTTGTAAAATAACTGATGTATGTGTAATATTTGAGGAGCGATGCTCTCTATCTCAACATGCATCATATCCCGACTAACTGCACTACAGAGAGATTGTTTGATCTGCGTGAACTCAATTCCTTATCTGTGTAGGACCCTGCAGAGGAGTAAATGTCAGGATGAGAAAAATAAAGGAAAGAGCATATGTAGGGAGTAATGGAGGGGAACAGCAGATGGAATTTGCAGACACACACACAAAAAAAAATAAACTAATATCACTGCTGAATGAGGCTGCATGGGCACCTACGCAAAAAAAAACGTGGCTTGCTGTTTGATTGGTCGGGACGAGAGAGGTACTTTGGTGAGTGTGTTTTGTTTTTTTCCCCCCTGCGCTATTGTCACAGTTTGCGAATGTCTTTTTTCTGCGCACGTGTGTGTTCGAGTGTGTCCTCGGCTGCTTAACTTACTTCTCTGCGCTGACATACTCCTCCTCGATAGGCACACAAGGCACCTTGCCCAGTCTGACGCCCATCTGGATGTCCCTGAACTGCAGACCCAGGTTCTCCCCCAGGATGGTCAGCCTGGTTCCCCCTTGGCGAGGCCCCGTCTCAGGGAACAACTGGACCGACAAGTGGCGGATAGAAGAAAAAGGAAGAGTGTGCAGGACAAGAGACAAAAGAGCAGGAAGATGTAAAGGTGAAGATGGAGGAAAAAGAGACAACATATTATATTCACACATGCATTAAACACATGCACAATCACATTAAGGACACAAAATGTATCCACACTTTCATATGCTGTCCCCATTCGACTGGATAAAAGTCTGAAAATGGTTCCCAGACATGACATAGCCGCACGGGCACATACACATGGTCATAAAAGAAAACACACAGAGCCACCAACCCACAAACACACCATGCAGAATTGCCAATATCAGGTGATTTAAGTTTTAATGAAGAAAAATCACCCTCTTGGCTTTGAAAAACACTCAAAGTGAGACAAAGAGAGGGCGAACAAAAAAAAAAAGAAGCAAACAGGCACCGACCAAAGGTATCATTTTAGGGGTTTAATTGAAACTTATTACGCCGGCTTGGCTTCGTCGGCGGGGCTGTGGCGGTGTAACGCTCAGCCGCGCCGCCAAACGATAATGTGATTAATCTAGCCAGATTATAGCGCGTAACGGGGACAGGTGTGGTGTGACAAAACAAATATGGTGACTGATGGACGGTGGCTGTCGCAAACACGCACACATGCGCTACGGCACGGACGTGCGCACACACACACCTAATCCCTAACAAGCATCACGAGGTAATTATGTGTAATCTGTCCATTGCCCTGTTCTCCTGCAGTGCTTGGCTGAGCAGAGAGTGCGGGGTGGAAATGCAAACTCAGGCGCCGACAGAATGGAGGCATAGCGCTATTATTATACCACAGACAGTACCAAACAACAGAGCTTGACGGATGGTGATTTCAACAGTGTGGACTAGTTTAGGGAATGAAGGATTTGTCTTGCCAGACACATGAGGTTTAATTCTACATTTTAAAGCAGAGAAAGTCAACTGAGATCCAAACCGTTTTCTGCACCCTGCTTAGGGAACCATTGCTATACTGCTGGCTTATAACCAGTGCTACTGGAGCAGCTGGAGGTTAAATGCCTTGCTCAAGGGCACTTCATCTGTAGTCACTTATAAAAGGGAAGAGCAATACTCATTGACTTTCTCCTCAAAAAGGTAACCAGATGGTCCGGGGTTTGCAATTGCAACCCTTAGTCTACTGCATTGCCAAACATATGGAGTATCATTTTCCACAGAGACACAATTAAAAGGGAAAATTGTGAAAAAATTAAAGCACAAAATTGGGAGTGGAAGGGTGGAAAATGGGTAAAAATCTAAATGAAAATGATCAAATTGAAAGCTTAAATGTAAGAGATTAAACTGAAAATGACAATTGGAAAATGATAAAAGGAAAATGTAGGTAATGAAATGGGAAGTAATGAAAAAATAAACGTACAAATTCAAAGCTTTGCCTGAAAGCCAGGAGCAACAAACTCAGTTGAATGACATCAAATATTTTAAAAGTTAACAATTTGAGTCTTTCCGACATTGGTAACTCCCAGGTGTGGTATTAAATGAGATTTTAACCATCTCATGTTTGTTTTTTTTTACAAAAGTGTGCCATCAGAATAATCTAAAAGAGGCTGTAATCACATACATAAATACACAGGGATACTTAATCTTTCCAAATTAAATATATATCACGTACCAAATGATTCCTTTTAAATGAGCTGAACCTTTATCTTGCCAGCAATCTAGCAAATAATAGTCGGACACACTGCCAGATAAACCGCATTTTGGAAACTCTTGCATGTTAGGAGCAAACACAAAATACCTTTGGCAGCATCATAGGTGCTCAACAGGTAATATGAGTCATGTGTTTAAGAGCAAGAGTTTGAACTGGAATCTAATAATCAGTGTCTGCCTGTATGAAAGGTTATGGACACTAATGCCTTACAAATAATCTACAAAACAACATAGTAACTGTGGTGAACTGAATTAGGAGACCAAGAGGGAAACAGAGCGAGAGCAGTCTGGCTGGGGATAATGCTGCCGACTATTTGGAAGCTGACTCACGTTGGAACCTCAGGCGCCAGCAGAGCCTCAGCACTTTGGTTCCACAAACACAATAGCTGGTAAACACTGACCAGAGCGAGTTGCCATTAAGCTCTAGGGTACGATATGGACAACAGATGTCGGGGTGTGGAAATGGGGCTTCAGATGGTTTTGGAAGAATGAAGCTATGATACCACAAAACACAATATCAGCTAGCCACCAAACCCTGGGTTATAAACACTGGCAGAGCCACAGACAGACAGGCAACAGAGAAAGAGAAGGAAGAGTGCTGGTAAAAGGGATTACCACCATCATCTGAGGGAGCAATGAAGACTATGGGAACATACTTTCACACCATAAACACACACAACACCAGGCTGTGGCAAACAATGTCTTTGAGCGTGTTATACGAATCCTATATATACTTTATTTAGAGGTTTTTTTGAAGCGACCACATATCATTTAAGTGGTGAGGTTTCCCCATCAGCCCGTTGTCTCTGCTAAGGCGTCAAATGCAGCAGCTTGGTCAGCGGTCAAACTGTGACGCTCCAGGTGGCCGTAGTTATGGCGGCAGTAAAGGAGGAAATCAGCTGAGTATGAAGAGCGACAACGTTCGCGTAGGGAGGAGGCTGGGGTTGATGGATTGCTTTAAAAAAAACAAAAAAAAAAACAGGAGACAGCTGTTCATGTCTGTGTGAAACCGAAAGTCAACCTTCAGTTATTGTAAGTTACGTATGTCAGTTAAGTTTCGTACTTAACTTCAGGCGAGTTAAGTAGCGTAACATGCTGAATTTACGCCTGCGTAACGTGCTTAACTACGTAGCACATCTTCTTATTCTGACTCTATTATGACTTCTACCTACAAATCATGCAAAGTAGTGTTGAGGCCTAAACCGAACCAAGTAGTTTCCTGTGAACATGGGTAAAAAAAAAAGGGTATAAATGAGCGGAAACTGACACGTGCAAAAACGAACACGAGAGGGGTGCGTACAGCGTCTTAGTTTGAAGAGCACGACCACTGAGAAGCTGCCGTATTTGACGAGTTGGCAGTAAGTTTGTGTTGTCCCAGCAACAGGCTTATCTGGTCCCCTATGATACTTGAGATGAAGGCGTTACAAGACCTGTCAACTGTAGTTAACATTAAATGCCCAGAATAGCGATAGCACATTTACTGAATCTGTAATCCAACTAAATTAGCCTTCCTGGTGACCATCCGTCACCCCTCACGCCCATATCTGTGAGGAGAAACGGGATCCTGATGGAACTCTCAAGATCTCTCAAAAACGGAACAAGGAGACTTAAGTAAGCAATAACACTGCCTCTAATAAGCCACATTGTGATCTCCAGCTATGTATCTGAAACGTGATCATTGTGGTACAGAACCTGGAGCCAGACCACTACACCTCCTAGTTATTGGTTGTGTTCTATGAAATCTCAGAGTGGATTTCCATCAGAACCTTAGAAACTCTTGGAAGTATAAAAGTATGGCATCAGATAACAAGATAAACCAGTGCTCACTGAGCCTGTGGGCATGCAGGCAGACACCACAGTGTGGAAATGGGACCTCAAGCAGCTTTAGACTCTGTTGCAGTGATTTGACACAACACTACCACATTCAAGCACATAACCACCACTCTGTGGGGAATGTAAAGTACAGACGCCCTGAAGCTGGAGACAGACCTCAGGCGGTTTTGGGAGGAAAGTGATCTGATACAACACAACCACATTCAAGCACTAACACAAAACTTGCAAAAGGAATACATATTTAATTGTTCCCTCTGAGCAGCCAAAGTGATTCAACTGACATAAGGACCACAAATGCTCGTGGACGCAACACCCGAAACCTAAAGCCGATCACTCGGACTCAACTGCAGATGCGTCGCTACTCCGTCTCACGCTTTATTCCGTATTAGACGATTTGATTTTGCTCTAACCAATCACTAATGACTTACTGTACGTACCCGGCTGCTCTGACGTCATTTTCAGTCAACACTGAGGTTACATTTGCCAGCACAGGTGGCATAAGTTAAGCAATGCTGCAGAGAATCACAGTCAAATTGAGATGTTGTCTATGCACAGAGGGATGAAGAAGAGAAGGAGGTCCCTCCACCAAGTCCATTGTTGGAGAAGAGCTGCAGAACAAGTCTGGCTTCATATTAATGTAGCCTATGGGGGCCCTTAGCTTTGGAATTAGCAATATATCCAATTAATGTTATATCCTCGACATATATTTCCTTCCCGTGTTCGGCCACTTAGAGGTAAAGTACTGTGGCGTCGCTCTTTGGTGGTGTGGCCTTTATATTGCCGCCCTAACCACAGAGAGGCCACATCAAGTCGTCAAGACTATACTAGTGGTTTCCTAGTAGTCTGTCATCTAGCCTGCTCACATATCGTGTGTGTGTGTGTGTGTGTGTGTGTGTGTGTGTGTGTGTGTGTGTGT
>CALSCE010009645.1:10852705-10864911 GCA_943593645.1 Bovichtus variegatus
ATCTGTGTGAGTAGAGAAGCAAGCAAAAACAAACAGAGGAGAGAAAGTCACAAGCAGACAAGAGAGAAAAGTACAGGTAAATGGATATATATCTCCATCATAATTATCTCAGGTGATACTGCAATGCCAAAATCTGAAGGCCGGTGTGTTTGCTGTCACACCAGTTAAACAGATTTGAAATGAATTGAAGTGGAAAAACAGCAAGAGCAAAAAAATTAAAAAGGAAGAATCTCCTCCTCCTCCTCCTCCTCCTCCTCCTCCTCCTCCTCGGCAGACAGACGGCGGCCGGACTTCAAAGCGAGCTTCTTTCGTATCCATCTGCCCGCCTCGGCCCTCCGCTCGGGCTTAATCTGATTAGCCACGGCTCAGCTTAAAAGTAGCGCGACGCTAATTAATCTGAACCAAATGAATGATTTAATTAACATTAACATCTCCACTTTACACCGGGGCAAAGCCGGGCCAGCGCCGAGCGGCTCTGCCTCAGACGGATAATGCGGCTCCGATTCACAAAGAGAAAGACGGGGACGGAGCAGAGACAGATTAATAGAGGATGGAGAGGAAAAAAGGAGGAGAAGGTCTTTAAGAGATTTGTATGAGCGAGGACGGTTTTATAATGCGAGAGTTTTAGCTCTTCATAATAGGTATTCTGTAAGGCTTTAGCACTGTAACTTGAATATACCTATGAGGGGTTGGTAGGGTTGTTGATTCAAACTAATTACTCATCCATAACCTCGCCAGCTGTTTCAGTTTAAGTCTGTCTTTGGCTTGTTGTGAGGCACACACCACTGGCTTTGGGTGCTGCCTGCATAAATTCGCTGCCACCTAGAAAGTGGAATAGCAAGCACTGCTGTGCTTACTCATAGTCAGAATAACAGGAACACACAGCGCCTCTAAGATCATTGGATTTCACACTCCCAAACTCCCATAGCTGTCGCACACACATCCCTGGGGTCTCTTTCAAGAGTTAGCTGGATAACTCTGCAGTAAAAACTCATATGTGGAGCATGGACTGAGTCAAAATCTCTGTTATGAGTTTTATTCAAAGATAGCCAAAATAGCCTGTTTTTGGTACAGGCTTCCGAAGGGCTAAAATGCATCCTGAGTCCAGGTTTAACACCACTGATCTGGGAGATGTAAAAGACCACGGTCTTTAACTCAACTATAAACTGTGTTTATCGTCAAAATATCAGCGGTGAGCTGGGAGGAAATTTGTGGAATTGGAGATGCTACACAACAGAAGCAGGGATTGTATCTTTAAATAGCATGAAATAACTTCCTATCACTTTATTTCAGTCACAATTCCTAGATGAGATACTTTAGATTAATGTCGCGAAATATCAGATACAAACAAGTGAAGAACATACGGGTCAAAGATTTTATGTTTTTGAAATTATAACAGAGAACAACGACTATGCAGATATTTATTTGAAGCCATTGTTCAAAAATATCTCATTGACGGATCAGATTTTCTCTAAGCTGATTGTTGGTTGACCTATAATCAATAATTGATCATGTCCACCAAAAAGTCACGTCTTATCTGTGTTCAGTCACGGCTTCATTTTGAACTCGACAGACAGTGAAGGACGTTTTGCAGGTTGACAATGACAAAGCTTACAAGCTGATGTCTCGCAGTCTTTATGTTTCACGTCTTTTATAGTTTCACCACCTGCTAACATTTAACGTTAGAGGTCTTCACGCGTCCACCCGAACCCTAGGACCTGAGACACGACCCGCAATGCTAACGTTAGCAGCCGTGGCAACGAGCAATAGTTATTATAGTTCATCTCCGGCTAGTACATCTTTTTGGTTCGGGGGACACATTTCTGGACCTGTGAAGACATTTAGTTAGAACTAAAAACGGAGTAAAGTTGAGGCTGATGATAATGGACTGACATGAACTCCTTGATTAGACAGTTTGTGTAACTGTAATCCTGCATCATCAGCGCCGCGTGGCGCCACTTAAGAAAACAAGTTAACAACAAGTAGTTGCTACGGCTTACTTGCAAGAGGACTTCATTAATAGCGACGCACTTCAAAGACAAAGTGCAGCAGAGTTTGGAGAGATGGGACCGAACTAACCTAAATTAAAATTCATTTTCTTTAGCAGGCAAAAAAACTGATTATTTCACCAAAAGTAGAATTAACAGTAGTAAGCTTTATATATTTATTTGATAAATGTTTCTGGATAAAATGCTCCATTAAACACATGAACTGCAATGAAATGTGCAGAATTACTTGACTCACAAAATAAATGCTTATACTAGCACTGATTGGATTATTCTATCAAATATAGGCCCGCGTGTGTCAGTTGAGTACATATCTGATTAGAAAAAGTCATCAAATCTATAGCTCAAAGTGACAGAATAGGATCCATCTCCTTGATTGCACAGAAATGTGATTATTCATTTTGTTTTGGCAGCTTCGGTATTCCTCAGCATGTGCTAAACTCATGACGTTTAATCCCCAGACAGGATCTTTCAGCACAGACAGACTGAAAATATTAAAAGGAGCACGTTTTAAACAAAATAACACCGGCAGAAGAATTAGGCCATGACCGATAAGCAACTAATTTCCAAGCAATCTGCAAAACGAACTGCACGTCTGACATGTATCAAAATGAGGTCAGATAGAACACAAAGGATGTGAGATTAAAACGTGCACGTGTGTCATCTGGAGACTGAAAAGAAAGGTGCGTGGAACAAAAAGCAGAGAGGAGAATACAGTAGGAAGGGTTAGTTAATCTGACTGCAGACATGCAAATTTGGAGAAAAAGACTGTATGACACACTTGAGAGCAAGACTTACATTATCTTGTGTAATGGGACGTCTAAAACCATTAGCCTCCACCACCCAATATATTACACTTGATAAAGAATTTAGAATTGGTAATTGTTTTCCACTTCATGCACGAATAACGATTAAAACTAATAAATGCCCTCCTTCCGTGTCGCTTGCTGTTTTTCTTTATCAATCCCTTTATTCTTATCTATTCCCCGGCATTACATGCTGCATTTATCAACCTGTCATCCAGCCATCGCTCTTCCCCTTCATCCTTTCCCTTCTGCCTGTTGGTTTCGCCATTTGTTTATCTTTCTCTCCAACATCCATCCCTATTAATTTCGTCGTTGGATGTTTGTTTGTTATCATCGCCGTCCATCAATCACTCCCTCTCTGCCTCTCTTTTATGCCCGAGACAAGAATAGTGTTTTTCCCAAACGGATGGTACACTTTCACCTTTCTCCCTGATGGCTGTCAAAAATTAAATTACAGATTTCTCATGAAGGGGAAAAACTGCACACGACGTTGTTGCTTCACGGAAAAATCATTACAGACGGATAAACAAGCGGGGCCGATTACATTTTTTTATTCTTTTTTTCTTTTTTTTGCCGAGCAACAATGCTCCAATAAACTGAGAGTGGAGAAAACAGAGGGAGAAAACAAAAGTTCTACCTTGAATGTTGAAGGGGTTGTCAATGACAAAGTTTCCATTCCACACCACGGAGAGGTCGACGGGTAGGTCACTGATGTCGCCGCCCTCATAGTCGTACTGAGACAGACAGAGAAACAGAAATTGTTGATTTATAATGGATTCAATGCAAATGCCGTTGTATGACATATCACTTCATTTGCATAGTGATTCGCCCCGGCTTGTTCATCGCAGACAGTGATACAGCGCATGCATAAATCCATATTCACCAACAAAAAAAAAAAAACAGACATATTTCGTAAATACACATTGAGAAATAACAGATGGGTTACAGCTGAATGGGCATGGGAGAACGGAAAAAGGAATGGGACCGGAGGAGGGACGAGGTGGGATTGAGGGAGAGAAGAGGAGGAGAAGAAGAGGAGAAGGAGGAGAAGCGGTCAGAGAGGTGAGAGCGCGCTGAAATCAGACAGTAGTAGACGTTTGAGGGGACCTTATTCATTTACGCATGAGCTAAGTGGTGGGATGAGGGTAAGGCAGAGATAAGATGCGGAGCAGTGTAAAGTGAAATTGGCATTTCCAATTTGCTCCCTGACACACTGGATTTGATAGACGGGATTCGACCATCCCTTATGGGCAATGGGGCCTGAGAGAGAGAGGGAGACGCACACACACACACACACACACACACACACACACGCACGCACTCTTATAATACAGTGAAAACTTTCCTCCACTCTCCTCTGACTCACTACACACATCACTCACATACCAAACATATCACAGGAGTGAATACTCATACATGACGATGCTATGCTGCGTGTAGATAAAGGTAGGGATCTGTTTTTTTAACAAATAATAATTCATAATGGCAGGGATTCATAGATACGTAATCTGGTTTACTCTAAGTCATCCGAGCTCATCCGGAAGTACCGAGTTCCCTCAGTGCTTTACGTCACCAGAAGCTTTATGGCAGAAGCATTAATCTTTATCGCTTCTTCTGCAAGTCTTGTAACAAATACTCGCAGACATGGAATCTGCAAAGCCGGTGCTAATAGACGAAAAAAGGATGTGCCTAGTTAAAAAATAATGAGCTGCATGGGTTGCCTGTGCACCAGCAAAGTAGATAAGCTGTGTGAACCTTTATCAGAAGGAAAACATGGCGTTGTTTCAGATCAGTAATGGTTTCGGTTCAGCCTGAAGCCTGCAGGAGAAGGCGATGAAATAAAGGGATGAAAAGAAGAAGAAGAAGAAGGACATAAACACGAGGATAAAAGAGAAAGAGGAGACATTGTCAGCAGCCACAGACGAAGGAATGTGGGAAGTCCGGATCTCTATTGAGACGGTTAGGAAGCTGAGAGGGACACAGAGCATTGAAACCGCAGGATTCCGGGAGGTCAACAGCTCCAGAGCAGAGGGATTCAACCGAAACACTCGTTTGCCACAAAGAAAAAAGGCTGATGGGTCGTATTCCCTTCCCACTAGTTCCCCATGTGACCCTGATCCATCACACACGAGGTAGGTTGTTGACTTTATTAGCATCACGATTACGTCCCACTGTTTAAAGTCCTGTGTATGGCAGCATCCAGCGCCAGTAAAACCACAGGACCCACACACACACACACACACAGATGCCTACACACTCCCCTCTCTGCGGCGAGGCCCCCATTAAACTTTAAGGGTTTGGACTTGTCTGCCGTCACCAAAACACTGGGTGAGCTTGTTCTCTTGTCAGTCCCTGCCCACCCTGCTGCCCGCCACATCATGCTTTATTCATACTGTCACATGGTTTAAAACGCCCGACACAAACCACACTGTGACACCGCGACACCGTGCCGCCCAGCTCCACTGAGCATCAGCCACTGGCTAACTCGCTTCCTAGGGGACACTTTGGAAGCGAAAGTTTTAGGCCAATTTAATACTTAAAAAGAGGAATGATAAAGGAAAAAGACTCAGGAGAGGAGACGCAGCAGAGGGAGAAAGAAGCAGCAGAGGGAGGATTTTCGGGGAGGAAAGACAAGTTGAGCTAAAACCGCTTTAGAATCAAACTACCGCTTAAACCATGGCTGTCACATGGAACTTGCAAAGTGTAAAACTTTCCAGAAGATCCATATATGATCTTGGACTTTTTTTTTTGTCATTATAAAAAGGAAAAGAGACATAAGTGAACAAGACTAAGAGTCTACGGCCACGCTGACACGTTTACCATGTTCGGCATCGTGCGTTAGCATGCTAACATTTGCTGATAGGCTTGAAACACAATGCACAAGTGAAGGGTGACGGGAATGACATTCATTCTGAAAACATTCAGCCACGAACGAAAGTATTGGGCGAGGCATAGTTTGGACATTTCGTGCATTTCGATGCATCCTGCGATCGCGCTTGGTTGAGATTTCAATGTGGACCAAAGTGCCATCTAGAACCAAGCCGCTGGCGTGGCTAAAACCGCAGCTAAAGAAAATATTAAAGCCACATCAGGGGAGCATTCAGTTGAGCACCTCTTTAAGCTGACACTTTAATAATGTATCACGCTGGTCTTGTCAGTCACCACTTATTACTCTACTCTGAACTATGAAATTTAAAATTCTTCTCTAATGAGATTTCAAAGTGTGGGTAGAAGCTGATAGTAGATGCAGACATTTTTTTTTGCCCGGACTTATGGTTCAATTTACAAGGACAACAACTCCCTTCGAATTTCTTATGAACAACGTGGCGACATCTTGTCCGGTGTCACTGTCATCGTCTGTCACTTTGTCTCCTTAATGGAAGTACGCTTTATTTTTCTGATGGACAGAAGTCTAATTTTGGAATGAAGCTCTGCATTTCTGTCTCAGTCACCTTTGAAAGTGACAGACACTCAGACATCATGTGGCATGAAAGTACATCTAATTATGGAACGCCGCTGAAGCCGTTTCCTCTACTTGAACCAGTCTTTACAAAATGGCAACATCTTAAAAGATCTGTGTTTGAATATTAAGTGATGTCTTGGATTGAGATGCTTTGATGGGCGAAGTGGGTATGCGACAACGCGCGTATTTTAATACATTTAATACAATATACTGACTGCTAAAATGAGATAGATGCTAAAAACCTTGCTTCAAAACTTAAACTGCCTACGTAAACAGAGCGTATGCATCTCATCACGACGGCAGAATATTTCACTTGTTTGACTGTTTCTCAGCGTGTTTCAAATAACTTACAATCTTACCCTGTGTGCATCAAACTACATGACGAAATATGTTTTTTTAACACAAAGGTTTGTAAGTTTTCACCCTACAGCAGGGGTCCCCAACCACCGGGCCGTGGACCAGTACCGGGCCGTAGATAATTTGTTACTGGACCGCACAGAAAGAATACAATTTTTATTTTTTTTGGTGTTGATAATATTTATTGTTAACATTTAAATATTCTATTATATATATCACAATGTAATAATAATAATAATAGTATAAAGTCATACAATATCAAATGGAATAATTACATTTAGATTATATATGTAATAATTTAATTATATGTTTTGCACTTTATTGTGTGTCTTGTTATACCTGCCCCCGTTATACCTGCCGTGCATATGAAAGTGAATATGATTACGCTGTCCGGTACTTCCTGTGTCTCTGGAGTGCCAGAAGGCAACAGGGAGGGCAGGAGAGGGTTCAACCAATACACCAACATGCGATTTGTAATCTAACGGTTGCTAACGAGCATGTATTTCCTAATAAGATGTCAAATGTCTGACAAAAAAAAAAAGAAAGAAACTCTTGGCCTAATGAGAAACTGTTGCCGTCTTTTGTTTCTGTGATTTATTATCCGTTCTCATGATTTTCCTGCATTTAATTATGTTTTTGTCTCACAGCCATCCCACTCTGGGTTACCTCTTTGGCCCCCCATGTAGGGTTTCTTCCGTACTAGACATTCCTCTGATCTCCTGGTGATTAGATGTCCTGCTGGCATTTAGCTTAAATGATCACAGCTTTGAACATATACGTGATCAGGCTTTGCTTTGTCCTCGCGAAACAGACGACTTCTGCTTGAAATATTTTCTCTCGGGGTACTTTTAAAAAAAATAAAAAATAAAAATAAATCTTATTGAACAGCGATTGACTATCGGCATGTCACTGACTCTTGGTAAAGCTTTGATCTAAAATGAGTGTGCACCAGGGTTGTTAAAAACTCTGCATTGGTGGAACCTTGTGGGCAAAAGTTGCTCTCCCCCTACTGAGCGGCCTCTCTGCTGGCCTGCCGTCCTTACTTCCCTCCCCTGGGCGCCCGGAGCTGCTGGAGATGAGTAATCAGACTCATTACTGAAGCCTCTGGCCAGCTCCTCCATGTCACTGCATGTAATTAATCTACCTGAGCCAACTCATAGTGTAGGCCCCCCCAAGGGAAGAGAGAGGAGAGGAGAGGAGAGCAGGAAGTAAGGTGGAGGGAAGGGTAGGAGAAAAAGAAGAGGATACAGTAGAGGGAAGCTGGGTACATGAAAGTGGAGGACAGAGCTGATAAGGGGAAAGTGAGAGGATTGGAATTAGGAAAGGAGGAGAGGAGAGCTGGTAAAGGGTGACGACAAGAGGAAAAGAGGGGAGGTAGAAAGAGGAGCAAATGGGACATAGAAGAGTAGAAGACAGTGGAAGAGTTTAAACAAGGAGGAGATGAGGAGAAGGGAGACGAGAGGTACAGTACAGAGACGAGGAGGGGCAATGAGAGGGGACGAGGGAGAGAGGGAGGCGAGGTGACACCGGGAGAAAAAAAAAAGGAGAGGGAGGGGAGGTGGTGTAAAAACTACAAGGTGAGCACAAAGCCGTCCCTGGCCTCATTACAGCAACACACCAGCCTGGCTCAGGTTCATTCGTTATCTGCTCCTGCACTCGTTTATTCTCTCACAACATGAATCGTCTCCATGGATTGCATGTCCCCGTGGATTGTATGAATAGATATGGCTGCGTGTGTGTGCGCGCGCGTGTGTGTGTGTGTGTGGGTGTTTGAGCGTCTGAGGAACTGAAAACTGCCTATGTTAACAAAACAGAGCAGCTGGCTGGTGAGGGATGTGGGGGGGGTAGAAGCGAGAGGTGTGTGCATATGTGTGCAGGTCACCCTCATGTAATTAGTCATGTTGAAGGATACCTTCAGGAGTGTGTGTTAAAAATACACTGCTAGCACACACTTACGCACAAGTCCCCCATTTCTGTTGAGTTCAAACTATTCTGCATAGGTTTAATTCTGTGTGACGTGGCATATTAGGGCCATTGTAGGTAAAAAAATAAACAAAAAAACAACGGAGCTGTGGGAGGTGGGTAATACTCAAAGAAAAAAACTCAACATTTCTGAGATTAAAGTCAGAAATTTGCGAGAAAATTATTACACTGAACATATTAAATCTCAGAAATTCTCTGAGATTAAATTCTCTGAGATTAAAGTCCTACATTTATGAGAAAAAAAAGTCCAAAATAATTTCAGAGGTTTTCCTTGCAAACGTAGGACTTTATGATTTCAGAGAATATTCACATGTGTTTTTTCTCTGATTATTACCGCCCTCCCCCAGCTCCGTAATTATTATTATTATTATTAAAACAATTTACCTACGATGGCCCACATACGGTGTAATAACTTGCAAACCGAACTTGCTTGTTAAGGTAAAAGAAAGTCCTTTTTCGGTGTTAAAAGTTCATAGAAGTCTACGCTGATTGGAAGCATGCAGCACCAAAAAGCTGCATCTTTCCCTGACGTTAACTAAGTGTTGTGTAGAAGCCGATACCTAAAACAACAGACCACAAGCCTCAGTCTCTGGTGTCAAAGTCCTGTGCTTTGTGTGCTCAACCACACAACCAGCATTGTGTGTTCAAACAGAAAGCAAAGTGCATTTTCATCTCGAGTCATTCGTCAAACGGACGAGCGTGCGGCGTGCACGTGGTTGTGTGTGTCTTCGTGTGGCAGCTCTGAGCCCAGACCTCAGCAGGAACCCAGTACGCCTCCTCGCCACGGTTTGTGCTGCCCCAGGCTAATGGCAGCCGATTGTGGCCAAAGTTTGACTTTGCACACGAATGTGATGCCTCCAAAATTCCTCTTGCGCTGTTGAAACAAACTGTGCTTGTTTTATTGTCACAATGTCAGTATTATTTTGTATGCATTTTTTATGTTTTGCTCTTTTATCAATTCAATTCAAGAGTTTTTTTATTTGTTTTATTGCCATTCTATCTGCCTTATAGCAGATCATTTCTTGCTTACACAATAATAAAACACCTCTTATATATGCATCTTATTTGTTAATATATGTGCTATTTCCCTTACTTATTATATATGAACTTATTTCTTTTATTTTCAGTTGCACCTTTTATTTTCATTCTGTAAATCCTTTTATCTGGAAAGTACCTTGTGCTTAAGCTGGAAAAGTGGTATATAAAATAAATGAATCACATGATTATTAATACTATTATTATTATTATTAATAACATTACAATTATTATAATTATTATTATTATTTTTATAATACTAACAATATCACTGGATTAATTTTTTTTGTCTATGAACGTACAGTAATTGCCTTTGCTCCAAAATGTCTTTGGCAAAGCACATTAGTGGCACATCAACATACTGTATGTGCGTGTACTGTGCATGTACTGTGCGTGTACTGTGCGTGTACTGTGCATGTACTGTGCGTGTACTGTGCATGTACTGTGCGTGTACTGTGCGTGTACTGTGCGTGTACTGTGCGTGTACTGTGCATATACTGTGCATGTACTGTGCGTGTACTGTGCGTGTGATACACTGTATGTGTGCTAAATGTATTGTGTTGGTGAAAGTTGGGAAAAGTCTAGACTTCAGCCAAGTCTAGACCAGTTTATGGACTGTGAACACACAAACACACAGTCTGTCATCCTCTTAAAATATACTCTGCTGCCGACAACAGTGCCAGAAGCATGGACTTGCAGTGGGAAGTCCACACACACACACACACACACATACACACAGCGTTTGATAGCCGATGTGTGTGTCAGTGTAATAAATCATGTAAAGCAGGTTGCTGGTTGTTGCTGATGCTACAGTCTCCGTCTGCTCCACATGATTAGGAAGAAGATCATGTGGAGAATCTCCATATGTCTGCTTCACGTCGAGCTTCCAAACCCCTGGGGAGGATGTGTGTGTACGTGTGTGTTTGTCCATGAACAAACCAGTAGGTATCTTCGCAACTTGCATGCATCCTGTCTGTGTGCGACTGCGAGTGTGCGCGCCAGCGTGCGTCCTCCTGCGAGCATCCCAGTGAGCATCCGTGCATACTGTGGGTCCCAGGTGTATTTGAGTATGCAAGTTCAATGTTTCAGTGTTTTGCGAGGGGCTAAATAATGCACAAAGAGACAGTAAGATTGAATGGATGAGTGTACATCTACTGCTGGCTAATTTTCTCTGTGATTTATTACACTGTACTGTCCCAGCTACAGCCAGCTGTGATACATATACACACACTTCCCCACTGAGGATACTGAATACAATGGTAGCAAGTACACAGGCTCTCAATCATAGATGGATTGTCTGTGTGCTGATATTAACTCTTTCATTCTCATTCTTCATTTTTCCTATAAATGCACTTATTATTAGTTACAAACACTATAAAAAAAAAAAAAACATTTACGCCAGGGATAAAATACCATACAGTTGTGCTTTAAAGTTTTAGTTTCTTAAAAGCTGCGCTAATCAATATTTTAATATTAAGGAGGTCGAGTGGTCAGGCTTCCAAATAGAAGACTGGAAGTTTGTGAGTCCAGTACCAGGCTGCCACCATTGTGCTCCTGAACAAGGCACTTAACCCTGAGTTGCTCCGGGGGGGCTGTCCCTGTAGCTCTGGATAAGAGCAATAATAAAAATATATCAAAAGACTTTCTTCAATGTACATGGGGTCGTCAGTGGTGACAATTATCGTGACAATGGTGATTTTTATGGTGACAAAAATCGTAATGACTTCACTGAACTTAATGTGTAAAATGGGCGGAGTGCCCCGTCACCGTACAGTATGAGAGTCGCAGCACACTTGAAACCTGCTTGATTTGTGTAATCCATCAAGTCAGCATTCATCTTTTTTTAAATCAAAGCTGCGTAGGTCATGCAATGACCTGGTTGATAACTCAAGCAGGTTTCAAATGTCTGCTAATATATGTTCATATTACATGAGAAATAGCGTGCGAATTCAAGAAACAGTTCTAAACATTTAGCTGGGATTAGAGTTGCAACAATTAAATCGCCGACTATTTTGATAATCGATTAATCTTTAAAATAAACTTTTGTGCAAAAATGTCAGAAAAGATTTCATGAGAAACTTATCTGACCTCTGCAGTGTCCTGTCCAAGTGAATGGATCTGGAAACCAAGGTTGTCCCAACTGTCCTTTTCTACCCTCTGCAGTTTAGTTAATCTCAGCAGTTTCACTTTTGCACAGATCATGATTTTCTTTTCGTTCAGCATCACTTTCTCAAACATGCACATCTTTTATATTCCATATACTTTCTCTCTCCATCTGTTTCTCCCTCATTTGTTTGTGTCCCCAAGTCTACTTGTTTGCGAGCTTAGTCTCCCCTCTGTCTTTCTTTATTCTTCCTATTCTCTCTTCCCTCTTTCCTCCAACACAGTCTTTGTTGCATCGGCATTGTCTGTTCCTAATTCCCTCACCTCCTCTTTGGCTCTCTCTTTATTTGTCTTTTTGCTTCCTTCTTTTCTGTTTGAATGGTTTGCCAGGCTTGTGTGTGTGTGTGTGTGTGTGTGTGTGTGTGTGTGTGTGTGTGTGTGTGTGTGTGTGTG
>CALSCE010009645.1:10864921-10924347 GCA_943593645.1 Bovichtus variegatus
GTGTGTGTGTGTGTGTGTGTGTGTGTGTGTGTGTGTGTGTGTGTGTGGTGTGCCTGTGTTTGCATGTGTGTGTCCGTCAGTCTACCACAACACTGCAATTCATCATCATTTTATCTACAGCTCCCTTAATTGGATCCTATCACAGTCCCACCTGACGAGGAGAGAGGCGGGGGGTGGAGAGAGGGAGGCTTTTACTCACACACACACACCCACACCCACACCCCCACCCCCACACACACACAAACACTTTATAAACAGCTGCAAAGTTGTGTTGCAGCCCGTATATTTCCAAATTGTCCTGCTTCCTGCTGCAGAGACGACACTGGGATTCAAATAAATATTATATGCACTGAGGGATGAAGAGATGAATGTATGCAGCCTCGTCTCCTAAAAATGACTTCCCATACAACGAAACTGCATAGTCAATTATGTCACGAGTGAAGCGTATATTAACAAAAGTTTGTGTTTGACGCATCACAAATACGCTTCTAATCAAATTCACTTACGTACTCATGTTCGTATGTAATTTAAACGACGTAAGAAACATACTTATTTCAACCCAAACCATGATTATTTCCTAAACCAAGTAGTTTTGTTGCCTAAATTTAATCCGGTTCTGTTTCCATTCACAACATTAACCACGTGTTTAAAACTGCGACGGACATACGTTTTCCTCGAATCCTAATTGAGAATACAGTTTCGTTGTAAGGGAACGTCAATAATAGGATACAGGGTTGATGTGTGTACATGTGTCTGTGTGTGTGTGTGTGTGTGTCTGTGTGTGTGTGTGTGTGTGTGAGTGAGTCTGTCATTCAGTTTGCCAGTGAATGGGAGATTTGCTGAGGATGTTCTCTGTCTTACAGCATCGAAAGCTCAGAGCAGTTGCACTGGTGTAGTAATGAATGTATGGGAGTGGACCAAACATTAGCGATGGAAACGGCACATGGCTATTTCCTGGAGTAAGTGGTGGTGTTTGTTGCCGTGGAGGGCTTTCAGAACACATTTTAAATACAAAAATACAGCTGTGGATTATCAACATAATGTTTTGTCGACGCACTGGTGTTTTCAGAACTTACGTGTCAGGGAGGGTCTCGCCATGTCGAAGCTTTATGGAGTAATTCAACAGTTTTTTGTTTTTTTTAAATAAAAAAAAAAAAATGCGTGTCTAACTTTGACCAATTTATTCAGCAATTACGTTTTTTTTGCAGCAGCAGCTCAACCTCTTTTCAATGGGCTTTCAAGTAGTCAGTTCACTGAGGACAAACCTGTCAAAAACCCAAAAAGTCAAAATGTAAAAGAACACTCACTTGCGTGGAGCAATTACAGAGACACAAGCGGCTGAATATGCACAATTTACCTTTCCAAAACACAAAAGAACCATAGGAGCCATCATCATGATCTGGAAATTGACTTCAATAATGTGCCCCCAAAACTACTTTTCGTGTCACCAATCCAACATGAGAGGCAGGGCGACTTCCAGCTCATTCTTTACCTTTGACTGAGTAGAGTTTAAAAACAGTGAGTGGTCGCGAAATCAGCGATGTGTTCCGAGCCCAGCGGTAATGCAGCAGCCGGCTAAATGACCCGGAGCCCCTGACAAGTGTGTGACAGGCTAAAGAAAAGAGTACCGGCCACACACTGATTCTGGCTGCCTTTTAACGGCGAGGAATCACTTCTGGACCTATCGCCGTGAGCTGCGGTGTGCGGCTCGCATGTTAATCATATGTCTCATTAAGTAAGTCATAATTGGTGTCGTTAAAGTGCCTCCCCTCTGCCTCATGCCCTGATTGGAGCTGAGGAAATGAACGTTGCTGAAATGGTCGCTCCCCATTAGCGGTGACAGTTTGACTGAGGGCTAAGAGGCAGGAGTGAAGAGTACGGATGAAGAGAGAGTGGCTTTGCGACAATCAGTCCCCGTGGCCATACGCCTCAGCTTCAAGTCTATTACTGCTGGTGTCTCCGTCTGACACGGCAGCTAACCAGCTGTAAAGCCTACGAATGGTTAAACCCATATTGCCGTCCTGAATGAAGCCCCTGCTGACGGACTTAACAGCTGGGGTTGGTTGTAGCAGTGAGACATTTGCTCAGGATTGGCTGAGATGATAATAGCAAAGCCCCTTAGCTGACACATAAATCCACATTTATCAAGTCAACAGACACTGCAGGGGATTCCAGGGTGCGTGGGGTTGTTTTTTGAGCCTCACCGTGGTCTTCTGACACTGGATGCTGGTGCTGTTGAACCTCAGAGCCGGGACGCTGTGCGTGCTGCCCTGGATGTGGAAGATACACTCGTAGTTCCTCTGTCCGGACTGAGGCTGGGGCAGGTTCTGGGCCAGCAGGGTGATGGGTCTCATAACTCCAGCAGGGATGTAGATCTGGGTGGAGGGCAGGATCTGAGGGCACTCCTGGAGATGAGAAGAAACATGAATAAAGAAATTGAGATGTGACTGGAAAAGAGAGCAGAGCATCTCAGTGGGAGGTCCGATCCGAGTGGAGAGAATGTTTCTCGACCTGCTGCTGTAAAGAAAACTCACCTGCAAAACATGCAGATACTACACACTCTGAAATACATCGAAGAGAATACGCTATGCTCATTTCTAGGTTCATTCTTTTTTTTTTTGGTTCCAACTAGAGCATGTTTACATAATTTAACGTTAAAAAAAAAAGACAAACGTCTTGGCGCCCGTCTCTTTAAGCCTACATGACTGTAACAACACTGTAGATGCACTTCCTACTTATATACTGTATGTTTAGTGGGGACATCACAGCCTTAAGGAACGGCTGCGGGCCCGTTTAAAGGCACAGTTTCTGAATTGAGCGTTTTGATATTTTCACGGTGTTTATATAGCAACACTATATATGTTTCACTTTCAACAATATGGCAACATCAAAAAGTAATTGACAGGTTATTTATTGTGTATTATAAATGGCAGCATGGCATTACAGATCTCACTTACGTGGATATTGTAATTACCTACGAATCCTTTTCTTTCCCCTGACGAGAGCATCCAAGCACATAACCACACACATTCACGATGCATTCCAGCGGCCTTTGTTCTCGTGGTGGAATGTGTTTGAAGAATCAAGCAGCCTAAAACCTCCACTTACAAATTATCAACACTCTTGAGGATCAACTCTTGTCCTATTTATGAAACACTGAATATTGGATGTGGCAGTTGCTTGTCAAAAACGAGTACATGCCATTTTGGAATCATACCCTTCCCAGAATTAATGAGGATGTTTTGCCTAAATTAATGCACCAAAGGATATTCTAATTCTTTGTGCGTGGACAAAAAATGAGAGCCTGAGGCAGCGTCTCCGAGGAGCATGGGCAGTGTTAATTCTACCGAGCTGTATTGTAAAACAGCTACAGTCTAACGGATTACAGAGGGAGATGACTGAGCGGTCAGCGCTTCCATTCAGCACTTTTCTTGATGTTCTTCAATCAATAGGAATTTGGCAAGAACAGTAGCTTCGCACCATATTAATTGAAGGGAAAATAATTGAATCCTCTAAGCGTTTTTCTCAGTCCTAAGTGAATCAAAAAACATCATGTAGCCGTCAGCTGGAATCCATGCTACATCAGCCCTCGCGCTCTAGACTTCATTTGTATTTCAAACTGTCTTTTCAACTGGTTCAGTAAACAGGGTTTAGTTTCATGTGCATGTGTGGTATTGATACAGTATTTTCCTTCATGTTGAATTTGCATCATATGCTAAAAAGTATCCCAATCGTTTGCCCCATCTATCCACCTATATTAAGTTTTAACATTTGTTTTTCTAAAACAAAGCGAGCAAAAAAAAAAAAAAAAAAGTGGCATAAACTTCCCCCCATTTATAGAGCAAATTGCTAGTTTCAACCGATTCTTTATTATCGATAATATTGGAGTAATTTGCCTTTTATTCATTGCTCAAAGATGCTGAAGTTATTGTTTAAAGAAACATCTAATTTATATTAAGGCTGATTAAAAGGCGGTGACTCGCTAATTTAATTCCTACAGTGTAAGTGGATAAAAAGAGGCTTTGCAATATCATAAATGCTGTAATTACCATCGAACAAGTTATATCCACTAATGCGCATTTGGTATTCATCTGGAGATGCAGTAAACAATCATAAAGGCCATACAAATACCAAACTACAATTTGTAAATTAAGTCGAATTCTACTTTAAGCACCATTAAGCAAACTATAATTTTCCTATTAGGAGAGCAAACGTTTAAATCTGCAATGATAAATCAGTGGGAACTGCATTCTATTTAATCAGGAATTTGTACCTAAAGTCAAAACCACAGCGGCAGCTTCATACTCTGCAGAGTAATCTCAATTTGAGTTTGCTCGGTGCAGAGGTACTGTCTAATGGAGCATCGGTAATGACTTGCAGATTGGCTTGGGAATGGCAGAGAGGATGCAGAGGGGAGAGAGAGGTTTGGACATAATGGCACCAGGAGACACCTCTGCTCCCTTCATGACTTCACGGCACACTCCAGCAGCCAGAGAGCACTGACGCCATGTGGGAAAGTGAAGGGTGGAAAAGTCAAAGATGTGAATTTTAGGAGATTATGTGAAACGCGGAGGGTTTTAGGGAGTGTTTTCATTTATAATTAAATATATTTGCAGTTTGACGATGATACCGAGGTGGCATGTAACGTTGGATGAAGTAGACTTTAGGAAACTTTATGATATAGAAAATAAGAGAAGCGGGAAGTCATTTCATTCTGAGTCGTTGAAACGCTTTTATCCAAGAAAATCAGAAGATCATCATGAACCCTCTGAACCCCACAACCCGCCGCAGGGTTAAAAGGCTTGTTTACTGTTTAAAAATCGACAACATTACACCATTTATCATAGCCAGAAACTGTAGAAACAGAAATTAATGTCAGATTTTTTTACTTTCCTACGGTCCTTGAAGTAGTCACGTGCGACAAACACTGTAACCAAATCTAAGCTTAAAATAGTGACATCGAAATCACTTCATCCTACAACGTCTCATTTAAAATCCTCTGTGCAACTGTGAAGCCTGAGGTTGTAAAAAACTAAATAGTTCAATATGTAGAGCTTGTCGAGCCCCTTAACCCCCAGTTTTTGTAAAATAAATTATCAAAAAAACTCAACTTGCGTTTATTCTTTCTTTCTTTCTTACCGTGTTGTACTGCACAACATACATTTTTGAATTATTCCTTCTTCTACGGTCACGATTGTGCCGTTTCCATAGATGTGCAGCACTTACACTTGCAGTGCAAAACGAGGTCACGTTGAGTAAAACATGACGGGAGAAAAAAATGTCCTGAACCTGCTTGGGGTTCAGAGGTTTAATAAGTCGCACTAATCAATCTTCTTTAGATGTGTAATATAAAGAGTCAGCAACAGACTGTACAGAGCTTTTTGCTTCTTTTTGATTGCTTTTCATTTTAAGTCCTACAAACTCCACTGTTGTCAACCTGATCTCAAGCTCTGATCCCTGTGTATGATGGCTACTTCCCAAATGAGCAACAATTAGGTGGTAATATGTTGTGTGTCGTATGTTGTGTTTTTCAATTTGTTCTGCTGCCCCCAAGTGGCCAGACAAATTAGAATATTAGAAATGCACCTTTAAAACTATCCAAACATTAAATACAACAAATATTAATTGGCTTTTTTTTTTTTTTAAGTAGATGTTTGTGTCTCGGTCAACTTCACGACGACAAGTTGGGTAATGTGAAAGCTCCAACTTGTCATTATCAGTAGGAGGCTGGGAGGAACAGGAGACTCCAACATGATATGATTGTGGCTGTGTAGCAGTAAAAGAGCAGGAAGAAGGAGGAGGAGGAGGGAAGAAGTGAGGAAAGAGAGACAGAGAAGAGATCAAATCAATGCCAGCGAGTCCAATGAAGCAGATTGTCAATTAGTGAGGCTGACAGTTAAAGTTTAAAGTATTCACAGATGGCGACAGACAGCTAATGAACTGCTTCTAGCCTGTAATAAAATGGAAAACAGGACTAAAGAAGCCTAGAAAGTGAAAAGGGAAAACATGTGTGTGTGTGTGTGTGACGAGATATTCTGACAAATGGTCAGAGTGTCGCGTCTGAAGTAGTGGTTGTTCATGTTGGAGGGACTGGGCTCAAACATTTGCTCCAACTGTGCCATTGAAATCCTGCAAGAGACACATACACAGACACACACAGACACACAGACACACAGACACACAGACACACACACACTTTACATCTGTGCCTCTCTGCTGCACATTCTGGTCCCTATGGCTTCAACACATACACACGTGCATAAGCGTGCACGCACACACACTCTCACACATTCTACTAAGGTCTGTTCCTTATTACTGATGCATCAGAGTCATGATAAAAAAGCCGAGCGTCACATTCCTCTGAGGAGCGTGATAATGCGCATACAAAGGCATCCCCCCACATCGGGCCTACATATACAGTACAGACTCACACGCAAACACATGGAGGGAAAAAAGGGGGTAACGCACGGACGCACACACACACACGGGAGAGGGAGAGGGAGAGGGAGGGAACAAAAGATTTGGCAGCAGAGGATTGTGGGAGCTGTTTCATTAGGAGTGGTGACAGGTGTCAGAGCTGAGTCTGCATCAGATAGTGGAGCAGTTCGACACAATGAGTCACAACAATCTCTTTACCTGGGGGATTCCTCTAATCCCCCTCTTTCGCTGCCTCCCCTTCCTTTCTTCCTCTCGCTCACACTTGATCTTTTTTTAACATTCTCTTTATCTCTCCTCCCTCATTGACGCCTTGTTTCGCAACCTTTATTTTATCCGGGGGATGAGCGTTAACTGAGCGGCATCTCCTTTCCCGGAAAAACAACTTCCTTCAGATACCTGGCTGCTTCCCAGTCATGGACACTGGATACTTCCCCCGGTGAAACTACCGGCACATAACATCTAAACGAATGCCTTGTTGAGATATACATTTACTGCAGTGCAAGCCAGGCATGAACAGTGATGCAGCAGGATGAGCAGAGATAAACCATTGGCTACAAAAAGGGTGAGGAGAGGTGAAGCGAGAAGGACGGAGGGGAGGAGATGAGGAGAGGTCTTGGGAGACGTTCTCTTATTAAAGTGGGGGATGAGAGTCCAAGAGGTGGAGTTCCCAGCAGAGCGAGGCAGGGGTGGCGCATGGGAGTCATATATAGCCAAACTAGTTCCCAGACGAGCAATACAGACACACGCGTCATGTTACGACTAGATAGATGTACCCGAAATGCGCACAATATACACACAAACCAAACACATCCACATTTATTCCTCACACACGCCGATCAAAAGCTACATCTTGCCCTCTGGCTCTGTGCAGTAAGCTAGTTCAGTCTTAGGCCTGTGCAATGTTTTACAGTAGCCTTGGGGCCAAAAAACACAGACACTGTGATCAAAGGTGGGAAGGTAAGACCTGAGAAAAATAAAAAAATAAATGTGTTCGTTTACCATATCACCATTGTAACATTTCCAGGTCTTTGTCGGGGCCTCTGGGCTACATTTTTGGGAACTGACTGATATGCTCTTAATGTTGTTTACTGATATGGTGGCCATTTTGAACAGGTAAACAGGACAAAAATGTATACTATATGAATATTATTATTATTGACTATGTAGTTTGACCACACTGGAGGAGTGGCGATGCTAGTACGGAGATCTTAGGTGGTGCTGGGCCTTTTCCCACAGCAGACATTTTGACATGTTGCACTAGGAAAAGCCAAAAACGTCCTCACTCCCAACTCGTCAAATACGGCAGCTTGGTCAGTGGCTCTAAGTGTCAAACTATGACGCTCCACGTACCCTTCTAGCGTCAGTTTTGGATGCGCAGGGCTTCCTCGAGTCGCCGTAGTAATAAGAGTAGAGAGAAAGTCAGGTGACGTCGTATAAACAGAGACAAAGTCCACACATGGAAGATGGATGGCTCAACAAATACAGGACTTTCACCCAAATGAACACTTCTCATGTCCCAAGTGCAACCAAAACTCAACATTGACTTATTTGAAGTTATATAACGTAACATATTTTACTCACGTCAGGTTTGTTACTTACTTACTTACTTACTACTTTATAATAGACACTCATGGGTACACTCCATAGAGGGCAGTATATTAAGATTTTGGACACTTATTAATCATCATCATTTTGTGCCATCACTGACTTAGGTAGAGTGGCACGATGGTCATGTTACACCCATGGAATGGTACTATTAGCAGAATGTAGTGTACGTGCCACTGGCAGATGCAATCACTCAGCTTAGAAATAAGATGAATCGTGAGGGACGAATCTTTTCGAACTGAACTGAAAAGAAATTGTTCAACTCAGCAAAATGCGAGGTAATGTTCACCTCTAATAACAGTTAGGTCTAGAGCAAATGCAACACGTCGTTTTTCATTATTTTATTGACGTGCAGGGGTTTGGCTTGTTTTGAGACTTATGGATATCGGATCTTGGACCTTCGGGTGATGTCAATCTATAAACTGCTACGAAATGAAACACAAGGTTCAGTTCTACCAGTTGGATCCTAGAACTCCACCACGGAAGATATTCCACGGAGTGCTTTCTTATCCCTCCCAAACACACCTCTCCGTTTCAGTCTCGCTCGTCCGTTCCTCAGTTTCCTCTCCTCTATACATCTTCCTAACCTCCCTCGTCTGATCCTCCCCCCCACCCCCTGCTTTCTACTTGCTCTGCTGTTTATCTAACTGGAAAGATGCCTGCAGCCATGTTCTCCCGCTGGCTAGGACGCTCTACTGCTTTTTTCATATTCACTTTGCCTCACATCCTTCGCTCTTCGTTGGCTGCTGGAACATGATGTTATAAAAGAGTTTGAGAAGGGCACTAAAACAGAGGCAAGCGAAATAATATGCGGAGGCGGGAGTGTAATGCGTATTGCCCTGATGTTTTGCCATTGTTGTTTATGAAAGAAAGTAATGATGTTAGAGATGAAGGACAAAAAACATGACATTTACTTAATTTATATTTAGCTCTGACACACCTTAGGTCATCATATCATCTGTTTACTTTCTCACCCCTCACTTCTAATTACTTTCTATCTGGAGGGAGACATCACATCTACAGTGATGTCAGAGATGAGGCGAGAGCCCCGATTGGCTGCTGGCTATCACCCATGAGGCCTCCTCACCGAGACGCTGACAGACTCAGAGTATGATGGATGAAGGATTCTGTGTGTGTTTGTCTATGTGTGTGAGTGTCAGGGGGGGGGGGGGGGTTCACCACAGTGCAGAGGGTCCCCAAGGATTAGCGTTGCAGTCCAATGAACCATTTCAGAAAGGAGGGGGCAAGACCCCATCGACCAGTGCTGTTACGCACACACACACACACACACACCCACACACAGAGAGAGAAAAGGACCTGATATGATGACCACACCTCCCAGGAGAGAAAGAGGAAGAGTCATCTGTTGAGCGATGTCTCGGTTTAAGCCACTAATATCTAACAGAAAGCAACACACATACACACACCAGAAAATAGCACACTAACGTGCAATGGGTCATTCTAGTAATCCCAGTAGATCTCTCCATTCAATCAACCCACAGACAGGTCATAAGGCTGTATCTATATAGATCTACTCAACATTTTCTCCCATTCAGACACATCTTTCCCTCTCAGTCTATTTCTCTTGCTCTTCACCATCAAGACTTTTTTTTATTATCTCTCGGTGTCCGTCTCAAGAAACTCCTCCCCAGTGGCTGCCTGTGGACTAAATGCTCTAGATCTCTTTATGTAAAAAAAATAGAATAAACAAAAGAAGAGAAGTTGAAAGAAGGCCAGACACAAACTGATGTACATCAGCAAGGAAGCCAGGTTATGCAACGATACTCTTGTGGGTCTTGCTGCTGCAAATAATGATGTTTTTATATGTGGATTGTGTACGGCTCGCAGACTGGTTTAGTATGTATATGAGTGTGCGCGGTGCTGTTTCTCTTTTGTCAGCAATGTAGGACCTCTTGGCCTTTTTCGGCCCTATGACAGAGGCTAACTGAATAAAAGGCTCCCTTGGTCAGATATTGAGTAACTATTGGAATACTAAGGACGGCTCTGTTTTTTTGTTTTGGGATCTTTGCCAGACATCACTTCTCAGTCGAACATTGATGTTTCAGAAGGTGGTGCTCTTTCATTTGTTCAGCCAGTCATTCTAATTCTGCTTCTTGTCCCGTTATTCCAAACAAACCACAGACATAAAACGCATCCCCTCCTGTGCACTGGAGGATTCTTCTCAGAAATAATAGTAATAAAGGGCGTTTGACAAATGCTTGCATGAACTGGATGAATCAATAATTTTTTATGCGACTGCTTTATATTTTGAACACTTACATTTTCTTGGAAAACAAAAAAAAACTAACCTTTGTCCAGGACCATTACAGATCATGTAAGATATATAAAAACATACTGCAGTTGTATTCAGTAGTATTTCTGTAATACAGCTTACATTCACAGTGGCAGCACTGTTAAAGGAAACCACCATGTTTCATTTTCAAGTTTTATATTGACTTTAAACCTACAATAACTGATTTTTTTGGGCCACTTAGAGGCAATGCAAACCAAGTCGTAAACACTGACATTTTAAGTTGATGGTTAGTATTTAGCAAACAGTTGCTTATTAACATATTGAACACCATCATTCATTTTGGAGTGGTCCAAGAGTCCAATATTCACTATCTCTGTTTCTCCTGAGGGATTCTTTAGCTGCTAAATGCTCCACTATGTCCACCAGCTAGTTTCTAACTGTGTCCGTCGTGTACAGTGGGTCTTTTTTGTCCGAAAACAGCTGCCTGACGTGTCCGAAAACAACGCTATCAGGATCATTATCAGGGCCTGAGAAAACCCAACCACCTGCCAGCTAAAACAGGCGAAATGCAAGAGCGGAGACTTCTGGAAAAGCCTTATCTCACAATGTTAACGGAAGTGAATGATAGTTTGTGGATTTGCACCGTGATTCGGATCCGCTTCCAAAATCGAGTGGATTCTTTCTTGGCCACCAGTCAGTTGGGTCAGTAGTTTTTTCCGTAATCCTGCTGATTAACAGACAAACAAACCAACAAAACCGCCTTGACGGTGGTAATGATACATTTTCTAATACTATTTGAGCCATGTCTGCATTATCCAACAGTAGTAAGTGAATAAAGCTACGGAAAAGACACCGTGTCTATTGGGAAAAGACCTCCACTCCGTTGACTCTGCAGAGCTCTTAATCCCACATGTCTCCATTAGAATAGCATTGCCCTGTGTGGTATCTCTGATGACCAAGTGTGATTGTGCGTCTATCTGGATGTTATCAGGTCTGGATGGTCAAAGAGGAGGATGTAGCCGATAAGCATCAGCTAGTGGATCGATAGCCTCTAAAAATACCCATCTGTTTGTGAGTGTGTGTGTGTGTGTGTGTCTGTGTGTATGTCTGAGGGTGACACAGAAGATACATGACAGATAACAAGAAGCTCTTCAGGATGGCCTCACTAAATACAGCCCTGCTCCCCGCAGGATCAAAGTTTGATGAATTTTGTTTCATCTCGTGAGCGGAAGAAAAACGACACAGTGCTCCTTGTCATGTGGGAACGAAAAACAGGCTCACAACCCAGTTTAGACCATGACCCAGAGAATAATAAGAGATTTCTGTGACACACCTCAGAATCAGCCAACCTTTCAAGGTCGCTGTAAAAGCCCATGATACAATTTTTTTAACTTCCCCATCATCTGCCTTCATGTATTTGGGTTTTTTCCTTCATTAGTCTTGGGACCAAATAATGAGTTTCTTGGTCCCAAAGGTCCTAGGTCGGAAAAGTTTAAGCAATACACAACACAGCCAACTTCACCACAAAAGATGTCGCAACATCTAGTATGCAAATTCACTTGGGTCAAAAACTTTTGAAAGCGATCGTTTCCCTTTGCGAGACCCGTTTCATGTTTTATTCTAGGTACGTGACTCATCCCCCGTGCTTCTTTTCAACAAGAAAACTTTTCATCTATTTTGCTCAAATGACCCGAGTTGCTCAGTCGTAGTCTCAGGTGGAAGGAGGGCAGGCACCCCCCCTCGCATAAGACTAGGAGCTCTTCAATTCAATAAAAGACACTTTGAACTGTTAGAAGCCTTTTGGAGTGTCCACCCACTCTACTCAGCCCTTTACTATAGGGGATAGGGAGCGAGGCGGATGATGTGAAAAAGATAAAACACAGAAAGAGTGCTCACCGTTATGAACTCAGATTCTGACACTAAAATAAATGTATGAACGTAAACAATGCCTTGACTTCATTACGGCTTTATTAGAAGTGACAGAATAGTTCGCCAATTGGATCTACTTTTGAAAACTTCCACAAACTCGGTTGTTTTACCCTAATCATTTTTAAATCAAAGCACCTTATTGCCTGATTCTTCACATCTCAAGGGGAACGTACCGTCACAAACTCAAAGGAACAACAAAGCCAAACTAAGAAGAGAGTAGAATAGAACTGTGGCAACATGTGTTATAGGGGAATCTACATTATGTAATAGCTGCTGGTACCTTGCACTTTTTGCACTTGAATGAAGGTTCATGGAACGTAACAGGCTTATATCTAGTGTAGAACCATGGCCATCGTCCATTTCTTTACCTGTATTATATGAATCATGCACTCAAAAATGACTCAACTTGGTTAAGTCAAGCCAATTTGGTTCAAATAGCCAAACATCTCCTTCAAAGGGCTGTACAATCTGTACGGCATACAACCCCTCCATCCTCAGAGCTATCACATTAAATGTTGCCTGAATGATGCAGTCACAATGATTATGCTTTGAACTGGTTGAATTTGAGCGCCCTTGGAAGTAATTACCTTTCCAAGAGGAAGAATGTTTTCAGATGTTTCTCTCTAAGAGCCTTTAAGACGTGTTTCCTCCTGTTTTTTTTTCGGGAGCTGTCAAAAGTGAAAAGTCTTCTTTCCATTTTCTTTTATAAGACAATTCCATATTTAGGTCACTACTTTGTCAATTCTTTACCATTTCATTTTGGCAAAATCTTATTATTTTTTTTATATTGTTTTGGTACAGGCACCAACAGTCAGATGTCATGTTGACACCAGTGTCAAATAATTCCGTATACAAGCAGCCTCATTCAACGATGTTTAAACTGAAACACAACATGATGTATATCAAAAATACATCCTTCACATCATGGAGCACATCGTATAAAAATTAACATGTATTTGAACCCTCACGTCCAAGGGCAGAGCTGCATGCATTTGCTTCTATACAGGTAGGAGCAAATGGTACCAGGAAGTAGCAACAGGACTATACCATAGTTTATATTAAAAGTGGTGTTTCAGTATTTAGTAATGCCCTTCCATAAGGTTGTCATAACAGATAGATTTTAAAAAGATTGAAGCAGTAGAGGCTGACTTTTAGTCCCTACTATGGGTAAAGCTCCCAAAACAGTGGACTCTATCTTCACAAAGCAACTCAAGAGTGTCTTTAATACAGCTTTAATAGACCAGGCTGCTCCTTGTGACAGGTTAATTGAACTTTGTGTAATATCTGTGGAGTAATATTGGTGGAGGGCTCCTTCAAAAAGAAACGCAAAGAACTGTACATGCAATGTAGTCAACTACCTCAACCTTCGTCCTCCACTTTTTGGTCTTAAATTAATGCATTCAAACCTCAACCAAACGTTGTCCTTTGCTTTTGCATATGGTTGATATAGCCGGTTAGCATAGAACAATGGGCCGAAGAGCAGTGATACCCGAGTTAACGCCCTTGTCCCTCCGCCTCAGTGCTCCAATCAACTGTTTGATGGCCATTAAATGTGTCCACTAAGACAGTAAGCGCCATCCAAACTCTTTTTAAACTAACTTTCCACATATGATTACTCATGTGCCGTCACAGGAACAGTGGAGTGAAGCTTATTAAGCCTTTAGTGTGAGGGTGACGCGGGGTCGGACGAGAAACAAGACGGGTAAGTGTCATTTGGACCGGAAACGCACAAGCGATACAAGTAATCCGTGATTGTTCTCACTTACTAGTTTCACACCTTCATCAAGCCAGGAGTTAGGCATGGAATACGGATGCGAGGGAATATTTAGAAGAATCCTCCCTGATTTAATCATCGGCGGTGACATTTTGACATGTTCTGGAGACAAAAGTAAGTTCTGTAAGGCAAACACACGATGCCATTAAAGGGATCTCAGCAGCCGAGCTTGCAGGAAAGTAGGGCACATAGCATTAACTGAATGACGTAGAATTATTAATTAGATGCTGAGGAGACACGAGGCACGGGTAGTGTCACGACCCTCGAGTATCCTTTCATCTGAATGGCGTCGTGTTCTCCTCCCGCTCCTCCATCCTTCTCCTCCTTTCATCAATCCGCTCGCTCTTTCCTCTCCTCCTGTTAATGTTGCTCCCTGCAACGCTGATGTCTTTCTCTTATGCTCAATTCGTCTTGCTTAACCAGCCTGGTTCTTTCTCCCTGTTCCCCCTTCCTTTGTCTATCTTGTTCCTCCTGTATCTTCTAATGCCTCTGTTGTCCAACCTTTTGAAATATCCCCCCCCAGCCTTATTTAAGTATGCCAACTAAAACAACATGTCCAATCAATCCTAATTTCACAAAGCTCGTCGACAAATTGGCCTTGAGCAGTTTGGACAAATGCACAGTCCGATCTGCTATCTTTCTAGAATAATGAGACAATTAAAACGAGCTCCCTGACACGAGCTTAATTAGAGGCATCTTATCGCGACCTCTGACCTTCCTCTGGAGTGAGAAATTATTTAATAACACATCAAACCACGGTCTTGTGATACTGTATCTCTTTCCCTCTCTACGTGCATTCTGCACCCTCGACATGGAATATGTTGCAGAGTGACTTAAGTCAATGAATTAATCTCATGAAAAGCTTTTAAATCCAAACTAAAAAAGTAAAGGCAGATTCTTTAAGATTCAAAACTGACTCTTAGAAGAAAAAAAAAAAAACTTGATTTTTTTTTTTGTCCCTTGTCTCAATGTTGTCTCTTTTTGTGATTTCTGTTTATTAAACTTTATGGATATTTTAACACAGCGTTCAGAGGCGTCATCAGAGAGCAGTTTATAATATCAGTGTATTTGATTTATACGCCTTTAATTAACCATGTATTGTTGGCTGTGAGGCCAGTGCGCAAAACTAAAGGATGGCTAAAATTAAAGAAACTTGCATAAAGGCATTTTTTTCATTTTTTTTTTTCATGTGCAGTGTGCACATAGTTTCATAAATGAGGCCCCTAGTTGTTTTAGCAAGCTTGCTTCTTCTCTAACAACTAGGCCACTGCCACACTCCTCCCCTTATGTTTTATTGTGGATGCTCCACCTTTCGCTTCCCATCTCATCAGTCTCTCTCCATTAAATACGGCAACGATCAGAGAGGCATCTGGAGATGCGTCTTTAAGCTTTAATACACTTTGAATAATTAACACACACGCGTGTACACACAGATACACAGCTGAGTGTATCAGTGGCAGGCAGCTCCCCCAGCCTAGAGAGACCTAGAGGAAGAAGGGAAGCTTGCTCTGTGCCAACCCCAGCCCCGGAGCCTCCGAGCTGGGCGACTCAGAGCTGTGTACCAGCCCGTGCTGCATCAACAATGGGAAGACAGATGTAACTCTGACACCCGTAGCTGAGAGACGAAAAGGAGAGGGTTTCTGGCTCCAGCTAATTGACTTGTTGATGGAATGAGGGAGCGGGTGAACAAGAGGAAAGAGCTCATTGGGACAGAGATCAGAAAGGGGAACCCGTGTGGAGATGGCTGGTGAGGTGCAAGGCCTGCTTTGAGCGGTGATACTACGAGAGTCTGGGATTAGAAAGGCTGGCTCGCTGCGCGGGCAAACACGCGTTCCCGTGTGCTCGCCGTTTGCGTGTCCTGCGGCAGCGAGGTGACTTGACAGAAAGACATGACTATCTAACCAACTCACTCATCATGGTGATTAATCCTCTAATTAGCAGCACAAAGGCTAACACTGATCCACATATCTATATTCAACTTCTGTTCATCTGGAGCCGAACACAGCCTGCTAATGATTATCAATGAGGCTAGGCTACAAAGCCACAGGTTCAATCCCCCTGTGCGGTAGCAATGCATCATGGACCTACTGTAGTGAGCGTAAGCAGGTCAGGGAGAGGCAGAGAGCGGAAAGAAGGAAGGAAGGAGAGAAACAAGCGATAAGGGATGAATGGGGAAGAAAAAAAAGGAAAATATGAAGATGGGAGGGGAAAAGAAAGAAAGAAAAACGATCACACCGAGTCACAGCTGGTGAGACACAGTTTCACATATTGAAAAGGTCAGTGCCTTGATAGTTAAATAAACTGTTTGAGAAGGGCTGATGCAGAACAAGCACTGGCTCATAATGAGCACTTCTTCTGACAGACTCAGATGACTTCACTCAGTCCTTTACCAATGCCTCAGATCCTAAAACAAATGCCCACCACAAGTTACACTTTCCTAAAACGTGAATACATTTTCTTTTCTTTAAGATTACCAGATTTTCGCCGCGTCAGTGTGTGTGCTTCTAATGAGGGCTTTTAATAATACGTCGTGGTATTTCCAGGATATCATCAACGACAAGGAGCTTAGGTCATGAATAGAGTGTCGTATAGCATAGAAGAGAATGTGGCATGGATTTGTAGCGTTTTACACACACACACACACACACACACACACACACATACACAAATGAGTCAAAGCTCCCATCTGGGGCCTGTTACTTGGCAGCCATTTTGTGTGTCTGCTGTCAATCATGCACTGCATTAATTCAATTGTGGGACATGAAATATCCTGAGTGAAAATTGAGCCCATGCAAAATGAATGATCGACTTAATTAACAAGCAAACGAATTTCAATCAATACGTGAATGAGCGGGCGAGCTTGAAGACAGGAAGCTAAAAGCAATGTTAAATAAAATGTTTTCTATTACTCTTGCTGTTGGGTTTTATTATTGTCTTATTTCTTTCCTATTTCCTCGAATCTGAATGAAGTCGTCTGAACCAACCCGCGGGCCCAGCGCCGGCCCAGTCGGCTCTACCAGCCCAACGCTGAGATTCATTGGAGCGGAACAAATTTGTTTGTCTCCGTGTTTGTTTGTCCTGGTGTTTGTTTCTCTCATTGTTTGTGTTTCTACATATTTCTGTTCATGGCCTTCTCAAGTGTCTCTCTGAATCTGGCAATTTTCTGCCTGGTCGCCCCTAATGTGCCTCTCTGTTTATCTGCTGTCACAACACAGCTGATTTATATATATTTACATATCCAGGAAGTGACATCGGAGAATTACATTTACTTCAAGAGGGCAGGAATGAAACATTAGTGGTTATCCGTTTACAAACAGAATGAAGAAAACGTACATGTACCTGTGGCACGGATTCACAAATGTTATGAGTTTTAGAAGATATGAAGTGAAGTCAGCCTCAAGAAATATGACAAATGCCTTTGGGATGATAACCAGTGTAGTGTGAATTCAATCACTTTGGCAACCAACTGCTAATGACACAGGGGGAGACTTTTCCAGGCAGCGGAGATGGGCAATATTGCTTTCAGCAGGGGCTACGAACTGGCAAATTGGAACAAAATCAAGGCTAGAGGAGATAAATGTGTGATGACAAAAACTACTGCAGCTGGCTCAAGTGTGCATATGCATTGCTTCAAAAATGTTACCTATTCAATGACAGGGAGAGAACTGAGGATACGTCGAAAACACACATCACAAGAGCCCAGAGCTGTCTCTTCACTCTCTGCCGTGTTCATAACAATAATCCGTGTAAAGATGTGTGGATGGTGCCGTGTCTGTGTGAGAGCGCGTGCGTGTGTGTGTGTGCGTGTTTGTGTCCATCAAAACTCAGCAAAAAAAAAAAAAAAAAACCCTGACATTCAATGTGTCTTGCACCAAAAAGACAGAGTACCTCAGAAGACAAAATAGATAGGAAAGAACACACAAACAAAAAAAAAAAAAAGAAGTCTGGATTGGTTTGGTTCTCCAAACAAGATGAGGATGGATGTCAGCCTGGTGTGTTTATAGGACATGGGATGACAGGGTGTGTGGAGTCACGTGTCATCCCCCGTTCTCCCTCTCGACACACACACACACACACACACGCATATTATTATTTGAATTTTTTTACCTGTAGTGCTATTTATCAAATCGAGATAGTTTTGATGCGAGTGTTGGAGATATCGGCCGTAGAGATTATCTGCCTTGACTCCAACATAATGGAACTGGAAGGCTCAGCTTGTGGTGTTCAAAGCGACATTTTTAAAAACTCAACAGCGATGTCTCTTTCCAGTAATTATGACCCGGTGACTCAAGATAGTCCACGGACCTTGTTGTGAGCAGTTTCATGTCGGAACGATTTACTTTCTTAGTATCACCGCGCAGGAGGAAGCATTCACCTCATTCATGGACGAGAGGCTCTCTAGAGCTCACCTGGGCTAGCTAACGTTACAGCTCAGCAGAGGAGGAAGCCATTAATGTTTACATCTCGCCATTAATGTTAACACTCACGAGCACGAGTAGACGCGCGCTTCTGAGCGGTGATATGGCAGAAAGCTACACTACAGGTAAGTGGAAAAAAAAACACGTACTATTAGGGTGAACTGTCCCTTTAAGTAAAGACGATGGTCATGTATATGGACGTACAAACAGAGGGGAAAATTCAGAAATATACAAACACATCCAACGCATAAGCGTATGCATGCAGATACACGCGCGCATATTCAAACACACGCCTCCTTCATGCCCACCCACACTGAGCACTCTAAGTTGTGTGTTTTCTTCTGATTATAACCTTTCAACATCTCAGGTTTTTCTGCAAAGAAAGAGGGAGTAGGTGTAAGAATGAGAGAGAGAGAGAGAGAGAGAGAGAGAGAGAGAGAGAGAAGTAAAAAGAAAGGCAACAAAAGGCTGATTGAGAGAGGAGAAAGAGGGACAGCTTGAATTTAAGTCCATGCGAGGCATTAAAATGTTACTCTGAGGTATGAAAGAAAAGAAAAAAAAAAGATAGAATATCTAAAAAAAAAAAGTATTTTATCGCCGTCGCATACGCATAAGAAACAGAGGCAACGCTGCAGTGAAGGCGGCCGGGTGTTAAGTGCGACTTTTTCTGAAGACACAAAAGTTCACTTGTGTTTGTCAGTGTGACTTTCTGTGTTTGCGTGAGAGACAGTGATAATTACAGACGGAGAAAGAGGGACAGTGAGAGCGAGTCAGCTCGTAGATACATGAGGGTTTTCATGCAAATGTAACATTTGGGACGGCAGAGCGCGCCTCCATTTGCATACTCATTCACCCCGACTTGTTTATAAGTGAATAAATCCAGCGCTGCTTGGAGTACAACAGCTGCTGTTGGGCCACTCACAGCAGCACTCATTCATACACGCACACACACACACACACACACACACACACACACACACACACACACGCACACACTCAAACGGTGTACAGGTCCCAGCTGCCCCCTTGGAATTACTATGCCACTATACCGTACGTGTGTGTGTGTGCGTGTGTGCGTGCGTGCATATGCATTAATACTCGTAAATGTATTCATGTGTTGCCTCGTATGCCTGCGCTTCTGGATCTTTATGTGTCAGTGTTTGTGAGAGTGTGTTTAACTGCATGTGCTCATGTACATTTGCGTGTGTACACTTACCTCCGAGGTGTTGACTCGTCCCTCCTGGAAGGAGCAGTCGCCGGCGTCCTGCGTGCACATGTGGCGGTATTTGCACCAGTGACAGGGGAAGTTTCCATTAACGCAGGAGAGGCACCTGCAGCGAGGAGAGAAAGCAAGGAGGGTCAATTATCTTATAAAGCAATATTCACCAAGAATCAGTTTAAATATAATCTCCATTCTGCAGGGTGAAGTCTTTTTCCTCAAAATTTATTTGGACGAGTTTCCACTTCCTTTTTCCTTTGCTTGGTAAGTCAGTGCGGTTACAGTGTTTAGCCGCTCATGCTAACTCATGCTAAACAAGACGTCTGAGGTCACTGGCCATCTGACGAAGAACATTTTGCAAACAACAGAAAACAAAACAAATAGCCATTAATTTCATTATACACCAAACTGATTTTAGTCACTCCACAGATTTAAATGCAATGCACAGGCTTATGCCTTAAAGAGTAATAAACCTTGTCACAAAACTTGTCCATAAACACTGAGAATTTTACTTTTCAACTATCAAGTGTCCTGCTTAGTATGCTTCTTGGTCACAATAAAAAGAAAATTATAAAAAAAAAAAGAAATTCTAAGGAATCCGTATCAAGATTGTTTGTTTATGTTATGCGTTTATGTGGAAAAACCACAATTGGCCAATTTGTTATACTGCTTCAAAGATCATCTTTTGGGCTATAAACGAGAAAAACAAAAATGACATCTGGAATTCAATTTAGCATTTAGAAGATTCTTAAATGGACAAATAAATCCATCTGCAGCTGTAATTTTGGTCGTCTTCGACAATTTAATACACAAAACAAATAACTAAATACATTTCCTCAATGTAGCATGACGCTGCATCAGAAAACATCCATGTGTTGCACATTATTAGTCTTTAATTAATGCTTGAATCTGAGAAGGAATTAATAATACATTTCATGAGTAGCAACATGTACGAGACAAACGGAGACATTGTCAAGAACATTTGCTTTTAAAGAAAAAAAAAACTTTCATTCAAACTTGAGAATTCTTCTCAAAATTGCCATTTGTATTCATAATTTCTAAAATTGCTCATTATAATGAGAATAAAAAAACGCAACGGCAGCTGCAACGACGTCCCAGCTACTATGACCCAAATTCATCACATGTTAGGTACGACAGGAGAGCTGTCGCCAAGTGAAATGCAGGAAACGAGTGGAAACACGGATGAAAAGAAAACCTTCAACGCGTATCACACGGTGTCAGGCCGAGCGTGGACATGCGTCAACACATTCGCACAACATCAAATGGTTACGGCCAAATCTCCAGAAATCACGTTGGAGTGACGAGTGTCACCGCGGCCTCGTGCATTAGGACTTTATTCCAGCTGTCAGCGAGGCAGAGAGAGAGCGAGCAGGAGAGAATCCTTGGCGATCCACTCCTCCCTTCTTATTCTCCGTGCTTGGAGGCTTACAGTGAACTAAGCTGGCAGACCAAGATAAGCCTGTTTTTATATAACACTTGTTTTTTTGTTTTTTTTTTTCTTCATCTTCTTCTTCTTTAGAGTTGAGGAAGCAAAATGACTATATGCACATTCAAACATGGATTACCACACAAAAACAAGGCTATCATGGCTGCCAGGAAGAAAAGAAAAAAAAAAAGAAGCAGTTTAGGAGGAAGGAAGTTTGTACAAAAACACAAAGGTTGGGTTTTACTTTACATTTAATGTGAGAAGTTAAATCAGCAATTGCTCAATAGTTATTCAATTTAGCAAAGTTTTGTTTTCATGATGAAACAGGAGAAATACATCTTAGCAGTGGCTCACTTTTCGAAAAATTCACCCCTTCAACAATTTCATTTGTTTTGTTCAAAGTCTAAGCTCGATCACAATTCCCTCAAGAGTTTCAAATGCCCACTGTCGTAGAAGTCTCTTCTTCCCAATTGTGTTTAATGCAGGACGTCTCGACCAGCGGAGAAAAGCACTTACTGTCGTGCGGCAAAAAGTTTGTTGCAAAAATGACGGCAACGATTTGAAAGTTAAATAATTATCGAGACTGACACAAGTTGATGTTCAGCAACTCTAAAATATCCTGACGTTCTCTATCAATTCAAACGAGCCGTGGCTTTGTAGTCTTTACACCACATCGGAACTAAATTTCCCTTAACTGGCTGAAGAGCAGTGAGCTGTAATTACACGTCACGTCAGTCCCCTCTCCCTTCTGCTGTCGCTGTACTCAATCAGGCCTCCTACCACTCAACCCGCGCACATCCACCTTCTCAGCTCGCCAACTCACATCCAACCGACGAACTGACTGGCAACCTGTGGGGTCCTTTGTATGTTTCCATCATCCGGTTATGGCTCTCCACATTTAGCCGCACAATGTTGCTTCGCACTGCTCGCTCCATGTACTTAGTGCAGTGCTTCTTCTGCTGGTGCTGCATCCTACTAAAGGCCTTGGCTTAAAATTTGGGAAACACTTTCTTTCTTGCCGAGAGTTACATAAGATTGACGCGAGAAAGGTTGCAAAAAAAAAGAAAAAAAGGCAAAGAGAAGTGTTTGTTACGTATGCGACTTTAGTTAACTACTGTATAACTACTGTTGCAATAAGTCAACGTCGACTTTTGCTTTCACACAGCACACAAACATCTAACGCGATCTAATTCTCTGCAAGAAAGCAAACGACCACATTTCCCAAAATGTCTAACTATTAAAAAAAAAAATATATATACATATATATATTGATTACTGAAGCTATAAGCCAGGTGTGGCGTGAGCGCAAACTATTCTCAGTGACAAACCTGCACTTAATTTGGCTCTACTTTTAGACAGCTTTAGGCAGTTGCTTGCTAGTATTGACCACAAGGCAACATGATGACAGCGCTGCGTGTGTGTCAGTTGGAGAACGGTGGCCTCCAGGTAACGTAAAAGCATAAAAGGCCCTCTCTATGTTTTTCTTCGTTCTTGGCTACTGTAGAAACATGGCGGACTCCGTGGAAGAGGACCCGCTCCCTATGTAGATACGAAGGGCTCATTCTCAGCTAACAAAAACAGAACAATTCTTAGTCTCAGGCGTTTATACATGAATGAAAACATTGCATTGGATAATATATTCCATATCTGCCAATAGAGTCTCCTATATCCTACACACTGGACCTTTAAAGCTGCATGACATTTCTCTGCTACTGGATCTCTCTTTTTAGATTAAGTGAAAGTTAGCATTAGGGATTAGAGTCAAATCTGGCTATGCTGGGCACATTATTGTGCTGTACGATGCCTAAATCCAAACAGCCATATAGGCATAGTGTGACATTCATTACACAGCGCATTACCTTGAACACACAAACGTTCATGTTGCTACCTTATCAGTGACAGATACACGACAGCAGATATTCAGTCTATATCTAGTTCACAAATACTAATCAACTGCTATTTGGCTTTTAGAAAATGAAAGAGTGTTTTATCCTCGGGAAGAGGTCCACCTAAAGAAAGTGCTAACTTTTGTGCAGTTAAGTCAAAGGGAAGATTAATCACAACACCACCTCCACTGTTTGACTGACAAGCGATCGCTGACAAGTGTAGTGCAAGAGTCCCGCAGTAAATGAGCCACCATGGGGGTTCAAAACCGGGTCCTCCAAACTGAAGGACAATTGCTCAGCTCACAATGCCACCCTGCCGGCAGAAAGACTGACTTTAAATTGGATTTCAGTCTAATCCACGTTCAGTCTTTGTCCCTCTGTCCTTGGTTTATTCAGATTTCAGAGGGTTAACTCCTAAATCGCCTGTGTTGGAGTGACAGAGTGATAGGGGCTTCATATAGCCGGCGGTAAGCTGGTGAGACTAGACTCAACTGCAGTGTGAGGTTTATAATCAATGCCGGTGGATTTCCATGGGGAGAAGGGTGGACTAAGGTTATGCTAACAGTCTGATGTTTGTTAGTAGAGCTGGTGAGCCAGTTCCTCCTCACTATTAACCCCGGGGTTTATCGATTTCTTGTTCACAGGGACAATGTGCCCAAACACTCACAGCTGCGTGCATGTGCGCTCATCACACTCACAGACTGAGACGCTCCTACACACACACACACACACACACACACACACACACTCACACACACAAGCTGACGGTTGTCATGGTAGCATTCCTCTGGGTCACCTGGACAGTGGAGACGTGTCCTACAGTGGAGCCGTCAATTCTTGGATGACTGGCTTGGGTAAGTGGCTGCGCTGCTGCAATGTAGTCAATAAAATCCCCGGCTATTTAACAAGGCCCAGCAACAGAGCCGGGTCAAATGCCTTTTCATCTTCTTCCGAGCTTTTGTTCTAGCGAGGCTGGATCAATGGAACAAAGCTGTTGATATGCGAGCAAAGGGCCCGCACGGGCGTATATGAATGCGCTCATTTAATTCTGCGCAACGTGGATAGAAGTCGCGGACGAAGCTGCAATTCTTTTCCTCATTATGAAATATCTAAAGCTGACCAAAACACAACAACACGCGCCGATCCAAATGAAGTAGGCCAGTGACCCATTTGGAGACCAAAGCGCGGAGCTTCATAGCCTAATCAGTACTTTAAGCAACTATAGGCGTGTTGTGATTGCGATTAAAAGCTCAGATTGGCTTGACGTATCGCTTGCATATCTCTCACGTGGATAGTGTTTAGACGAGAGATAAGACTGGCTGTACTACGTGAACTATAAATAGGCCTCTTTGTGTTTAATCCAATAAAGCTCCAAAGTCAGCAGCAATAAAGTGAAGCATACATCATTAAGTTATACAGCACGAGAACCAAATGAGGAGTTTGGATTCTCAACAGGGGAGTGAGACTCATTATAAGATAGTATTGCATCTTGTCACGGCGATGTCCAAAAGCAGTAAGTCTGTGAGTCTCAACCCGCAGTTTAATTAAAGCTGGGTCACACTCGTTGGAAATTGGACCGTCAACTGTTGCCACAAAAATTAACTGATGGCAATGTAATCACAGAAACTCTAAAACTGTTTCCAGCAAGATGCCAAAAAAAGTTTCCGGCACGTAACGTGGTCTCTGAACAGGAGGCCAAAAAAGGGAGCGGCCCGCCTAGAAGTGGGAGCCCTTCCTGGGGGCCCCCCCCGAGCGTGGGCTGCTCCCCTCCCTTGAGTGCTTCCTTTCACTGCATAGATTTCAGCCCCTTTCATATTGTAATGGTCATGGTGGCCTGAGGCTGCGGCACTAACCTTTTAGCTTTGTGGGACGCATTGTTCCTGACACAATGGACGCAATCTCCTGCTTTATATCTCTCTTTCCCTCTTCATGCCTCCTTCTCAGTCGTCTTTTTTAACCTCACCAGCTCTCAGGGAACGGCCGTTTTTATTCCCTGTCCCTCTCCAGCGCCCCCCCTCCCATTTGTTTATCTTCCTCTCTTTAAAACATGCATCATTCCTCCTCCCGCATGCTTAATTAAACTAATCCAAACCTCTTCTTTTTTTTTATGCAAATGTCTAATATTGTAACAGCGTATGCAACTAGCTTGCAGCAGAATTTGATGTGCCTTCTGCGTGCTCCTCCTGACTGTGCGTGCACCTGTTTGTGTGCGTTTGTCTGAGGCTGGTAAAGCAGGTGCTGCATCCACCTTTGAGCATGTCGAGCGAGGCGGTGGGAAGTTGCACACGAGCCCGTCTGGCCCTCTTGCCTGCAGGCTACTCTGCTTGTGCATCTGTACGTCTGTGCGTCTGCATGTTGTGAGCATGTGCTACACTTTCAACCGCCCACCGCCATTATGCGCCGCTGAACTTCGCCGCCTCCCGAGCCCGGCTTCCTACAGGCATTGTAAAAGATTCAGAGGTGAAAGGGGACTGCGGAGGGGGGAGTGGTGTATAATATGTGGGTTTATGTTACAGCTGCTGCAGCGATAACTGCACTGTATTTTACAGTCCCGCAGAGTCTTGTGGGGGCCAGCGGAGCCGACATCAAAGGCTTAAACAGCAGCACGCCTGTTTATGCAGCAAAGAGAGGAGGGCTAGGTGGGCTGGCTAATCACGGGTACACAGCATAAACACGCACACACACCAACACACACGCAAATGAGAAAACATTTCCTGCTTGCACAAAAATTAGCATAAACATATACTACAGTGCAGTTACTTTGACACATCCTGTACACTCTTTAACTCACAAGGAACAAACAGAAAACTCCACACACGCATGTTCACACTCACACAATTACAAAATGAATCAAAGCCATTGAACTAGGCCTGGAGGCCCTGAGAAGTGGCCCAGGTGAGCGCTCTCTACAAGCCCACTCCATTATGACCATCTCCACACAGGCGCCCCCGCTACAGCTAATTAACGGCCTATTACTATGCAGATATATTCAGGGCCAGGAGGAGAGCGCAGGCAATAAATGGGCTTTATGAACGAGAGAGGGGCAAGAAAAGGAGGTGGGAAGGAGGATGGAGAAGGCTAAGAGGGGTCGGGGCAGGAGAGGAAAAGAGGGCCAGGGGGCAAGAGGGAAGGATGGTGGCAGGAAAGAGAAGGAAGGCAGGACAAGCGCACTTTAGTCTCCTTAGTACTAGTTGCTTGTAATGCTGGTGATTCAAGAGTTAAAGGTTATGGTCAGAATTGGTAGTTTTTGACTCTTCAGTGTTTTGACCCGGGAACTTTTTTAACAGAGGAACCATAGTCTAAATTTAGTTTCTTGGCCATAGTTTATTTAATGCAATATTGGTCTATTTTCTTAATTGTTGTGGTTCCCCAGACGCATTAAAAAGGCGTACAAGAACACAAAAAAAAAGCACTTTGGATAAAGAGTTTCTGAGTCTTTAGTTTCTTGTATAAAATGACTGTTTTGATTTTCCTTATGTCCTCATATTCCCGACATTCATTTCCTTTTTTACTAGATCTGTTCATCCTATCCAAAAAAAGACAGAAAGAAAGAGGAAAAAAGCACCGCAATGGATTTTATTTCCTTTTTTTTTTTTTCTTTTTTTTAGGATATTCTAAATGATGTAAACATTAGGGTAGGAGGTTATGCTGTCATCAATCTAGGCTTGGCAACAAAAAGAGAAATCCACTTTGAGTATGCCACGGATGCATTTTCATTGAAGGTGTATCGACACAGCAGATACCTACAGTAAATGAGAGATGTGAGTCTGTGCCAGGTGGAGGAGACCGGAGTGAGAGAGAGAGAGAGAGAGAGAGAGAGAGAGAGAGAGAGAGAGAGAGAGAGAGAGAGAGAGAGAGAGAGAGAGAGAGAGAGAGAGAGAGTGTGTGTGTGTGTGTGTGTGTGTCTGTGTATGTCTGTGTATGTCTGAGTATGTGTGTGTGTAACAGTGAATCCAACTTCAGAGAAGCCGCCAAGAGTCATTTAGGGAATGACATTTTATTTATTTTCATTTAACCTTTATTTAACAAGGCAGGTCAATTAAGAACACATTCTTACTTCATTATCAGGCCCATCTCACTGCTGCCCTGTCCCCCCCCCCCTCTTCTCTCCCCCTCCTCTCTTTTGTGGAAGTTCAACTGAAAATCTTCACCGGCAAAGACAAAACCCCTTTTAAAAAGGTGAACAATTTTAGAATTGTTTCTACTCATATTGCGGTTTAAACTCCAGGCCTACATTTTGTGGTCTACCTACAGTGGCATTAAACAAGATATGTCTTTTAGTAGCTTTATTATTTTTACTTTAAAGCGCCTAGCCAAAACTTTTTTGGGCAGAGAGTCGCCAATATTTCTCAATGAATGTGTTAACTGCTTCATTTACTGACTTGATATACTCCTACTGTCATTTAGTGTTTATGAGATGCTCAAGATGGGTTTACATCTAGATGCTTATTGAGCTGATAGGGACTTAAATAGTTACAATTACATTTAGGCATTATTTTTGTAAACTTGTTGTTTCATCTTTTAAATGTTGGATATGCAAATTAGCAAAGGACAGCATTGAGCTTTGAGCTGAGGTGAAGCTGAGGTGAAGCTAGTGTAAGAAAAGCGGAGACGCTTCGGAGGAAAGGCAGCTTTACGGCCCTGAACTTGAGCTCTTATTTCAAAGTAAGATGATGAGCTCAAACTGTGATATGGTTAAAAAACTGTACGATTCTTATCACTGTCTGCTACCTGCCAAGCTGTTGGACACTAAACTACCAAGCTAGCAGCTAAGTTTCTCTGTAGACTCACATCAGTTCCCTCTCCAACTCTTCAAACGTCAAAAAGAGAGTAAAGGTTTCTTTTTTGTAAAAAAAAAAAAACAAACATCTTTGTAAGAGTATAAATTGTACAGCAGAGAGCAGATAACATTATACAGACAACAGCAGTTTCACTTTGGCTACCTCGCCTAATTAACGTTATCCTCGCAGTCAAAAACGGTCAACAACTAAAACAATGTTCATCTTTACAGCCTTTTAAGATATCGTCCTGTAACTTATGATTAAAAAAGTGACACTGCCGTTTTTGATCGAAAACTGCAATGAATGAATGATGAATTGTACAGCTCTTACAACTACAAATAATATAGCATCAGCTGAAATAACATTGTAGATAAAAAAAAAAAGACTATATAGCTTACACAAATAATGATTTTTAACTTTGGCGAATTAGAATAGTGTATATAACAAATGTGTATGTAGTCTCCACAGCCTCTCTTTCTTAAATAACAAACTCAGCCATGTATATAGACAAAAAAAAACATGCAAAAACTGCTCTCAAACCAATGCTGAAAAGCCCATCAGTAGTCCTATACTTAAATTAGGGATAATTAATTTCCAAGAAACACGACTGACGTGTTTTAGCCTTTAAGCTTGGCTGCCCTTCTAGGGCCTGCATGGTTAGGAATCGATTTATTATTTCACTCACCAGCAGTCCCTTTATTGCTTGAGATTTAATTAACTAATTGATTTGTAAAAAGCTTAAATACATTGAATAATGAATTAGCAAAGGTTGCACGCTGCTTACTCCGTTCTCCACTATAGGAGTTTTCTGCAGGGCCAATATTTGAACACTATTAAACACTGGTCACCCTTCTATTGATCAATGGTTTCCACCGGTCCGCGTCTTGCTGGGTGCAGGGCATATCCAATTCCACTCAATTCACACTTAGCAACTTTGAAATAAAAAAAAAAAAAAAAAACTTACGATTGATGGACGCTGCAGTTGTAGAAGACAAAGTCCACGCTGGCAAATTTCTTCCCCGTCTCTTTGGATTTCAGATACAACTTTATGACACGTTGGTCACCTACGAGGAGTCACAGAACAGCATATTACCATTGCAGTCTTCCAATATTTCTATAGAGTACAACTGATGCTATCATATAAAGTAAGTATATGGAAAATGTTTCATGAACCCAGGATCATGCCCAATCCCAGGCAATGTAATCTGAAATGTTAACGGCCTCATTTTCGGAGTTGCTCGTCAATTCCTCTATGGCTGACATTTTAGAGCCGCAATGTCTCTGCTGGAAAGTAAGCCGAGCCTGGAGCTGAATCAATAGAATTTTGTAGAGAAGTTACTCAGTGGAGGAAGCAGCTCAGCTGTCCATATACATTTCTGGGTTTTGTGCAGTAAGTTTGTGAATCAGCAGTTTCTCATTTTGATAATCACAAAGAAATGGGTGCAGTTAAAGAGCAGAGTGACTCGTGTTGCACACAGTTAAATGAACAGGCTGAATGTGGCAAACAATCTATATTTGAGCAGCAGCTAACAAAGCTGTTCAACCGAGAAACCCAGAATGAAGTACACAGTTTCGTTCTCTCCAAGAAAAAAAAAAGTTTGTTTAACGCATGAAATGTCAGTAAACACTTTTTCTTTTTCAGCGGGTGCAACTTCCAGTGAACCTAACGAAGCATCTGCAACTGTTTTGACAAGACTCATTTACTGCGGCAGGTATACGGAGCCCAAACGTGTTCAATATTAGGTAAATTAATACATAACTATAAATGCTACCAGATTTAGCCAGTTAGCTAGAGCAACAACAATATCAAAGTCATTCTGAATCAACTATCTAACTGCTACTGTACATTAACACAGACACGGAACTAGTCTCCTAGTTTAACTATGCTACCTACCTAGCTGGCTAACTAGCTAACAGGGAAAGTACGGTTGTAAAGTTAAAGAGGTTTAGTAACTGCGTCTTTGTATGATGTTTATTACAGCGGTTGGTGCATTCAGAATACATTTAGAGACAAAGTGTTGGGTTTAGCAATATGGAAAGTAGCATTATGAAATAAAAGTGTCATCAAAATAAATGACAATATGAAGTGAAAATGTTTTGAAAAGGGGCAATTTGAAATTTCTAATAAAATAAAAAAGTGTATTCAATACAATTCTCTTTTTCTGGTAAAGAAATCATGAAATAACTTTACATAACAATGAATTGGGTTTTAATAATTTCTTCAATTATTTTACAAATGACATGCTGCCCTCTTGGCCTGGTCACCCTTGAAAAAGAGATTTTAATCTCAATGAGGCTTTTACCTGGTTAAATAAAGGATATATAAATTGTTGGTCCATATATTTTACACAATCTTATGATGATTTTTATATATATATATTAATATAAAACATGTAGAGATTCCATACATATATTGCTGGTTTTGAATCTTAATGAATTGAACATTTTCCTTCAGGTAACTTCTGAGATCTATGACTACACACCATAATTCTACGATTTCCACGTCATTAGCACCCCCTGTGTTTTGGTTATGTTGGGATATATTTCTTTTTACCTTGGTCTTTTGTGATGGGGGCAATCTCTTTTGTAGAGGGGGACAGGCAGAAGATCCGTCCACCGTAGATGCGTCCTTCTGTCTCTACGTAGTCCTCGAATGAGCAGTTCACTCCAGCAGACAGACTGGGCACATTCTGCGTCTGAAGAGACAACTAGGAGAAGGAGGGAAAGCAGAAAGGTGAGACACAACATACACCTAAAATCTATATACTTTAGTAGCGATGCAATAAGCAAGATTTCTACTGTCCCACAGATGCAAATGCAGCACAGATATGTGGCTTTTCAGCTCACGTAAATCTAATTTCACATTTATCGTTCTCTCCTGTGCTGTCCATCTTCACTCCACTTCTCCCATTCCGCAAACAACACACACACTCCGACACGTCTAACGCATCGACACACTGTACCTGCACTTCTGACATGGTGACGGAGACGGTGTCGGGTTGGACGGAGAGTCGGACGCACTGCTCCACCCTCGTGGTGAAACGCTGAGGCTCCTCTGCTCGTTCGCAGCGATCCTTCCTCGAACATCTAGAGGAGGACGATACACTACAGTCACAGGTCCATTCAAAAAAACATACAGATATTTAAATCCCATTTGTTTAGTATATTAAATCCACACTAATCCTTACTGATTGTTTGGGTAAAATTGCATTTTGTTTAATATCACGGGTAAAGGTTTTTGGACTAAATGTGACATTGGTACCATCAGCTGGCACCGGCAAGATGTTAACATTCAATACATTCCACACAGCATCATCCAGTTGAAAGACCGAACACAGCAGAAACTGGAATATCGTGTTATAGTGCGGACATGATGACCACAACTTTTTTCACGAGCGCTGTAAACCACAGAGAGGGTTTAGGAGAGATAGAACTGTAGTCTGACTCCATCCTGAACACAATATGTAAAAATCATAGCATAGTAGAACAGTCAAACGCAGAGTGAAAGACAAATGGGCCAAAGTGTTAGTTCAGGCAGTCACACTTGCATTAGCTGATTGGCACCAGCTGCTCATTCATGCTTCACCATCAGTTCATTCATTCATTCTTTCACCAGCTGCTTGGTAATCAGCTGACTAGTAACATCATTTAACAGTGTATATGGTGGCCTTTACTTTTTATTTTTTCATGTGAGAGTATCAGCAGAAAGCTGCACTTTAAAATGAAACTATCATTATTATTTTTTTTATTGGTGCCTTTTCAATGTTCAATTCATTCAATGAAAGAATGAAGGAAATATTTTTATTTTATTTTAGCAATGTGTTGTATTTTAGCAGTATACTGAAAGCAGCAGAAAGGCAGAACGGAGTATTCCGTTTGTTTACCGCAAGAAATATCGTTATCTCAATATTTAGCAGCGTTTTTGCATTTTTTTCACCTCATATCGTTCATCCCCTAGAAGGGTGGGTCTAAAATCACAGGACTTTCACTAAAGAGGTATGTAGGTAGCCCATCATAAAAGAGGATAAGCAAAGTGCCACCTGCAGTAAGAAGTTTATGACAATTTTTGTAAAACAACAGACAAGAGGGGCTTCTGAGGTCTCATTTCTTATACACACAATACACATGTTGAAAGCATGATTTTTTTTTTGCAAAACAGAATCCTTATAAGGCTGCTAATTTGTGTCATGTGCCGTGTTAAAACACAGTAAGCAGGTCTACATAACACTGGCTACTGCAAACTGGAATCGATAGAATTTCCACATTTCAGCATGACTTTAAAATAGTGAACAGCATATGCACTTACACATTATGTAGCACACACCAGCCACAGTGAGGGTCCCCTGATCCCAGGCAGGCTCCACAGGAGCTGTACTGCTCACAGCTCTCCACTGGTACGCGGGTAACCTGGAATTTAAAACACACACACACACACAGAGAGGACCACAAACCTGGTTAATATTGCACACAAACCCTATGCACACCACCTTCAAACAGCTTATACCATATAGGCCTGGTGTACGCGGGATTTACCAGAGGTGTCCTGTGCCTGGAATATGAGATTAAAGGAACAAGCCCACTGTGACTATCAGAGATAAACAGCTCTGGAGGTGCTGCTTACAACTCCACACTGCTGCATACAAGGCTGGCTAGAGGGGGAGAAGTAGAGGCTTAAACACATGCAAACACACACTTGGGTTAAGATTACCCCCTCTGACAAACATCGCTTTGTGATATACTATGTACTGCCCACAGTTCTCCAGTTGATCAGGGAAAACACTGATGCAAGCCAGCAGTTTACATCAAGAGAAACTAAACAGAATGTAGAAAATGTAAAGAGCTCACAAATGTCCACTGAAGCTGGACACTGAAAACTGTCCTAAATGTCTGGACAACGGCCTTTCAAATTAAAATTGGTCATTTATTCAATTTACTGCATCATCTATAAATCCATGTGACAGATTAACAACTGTGCATTTCTCTCCTGTGTTCGATTCGATTAACAATTTTTACTGGCTGTATGAGAACTGACCTGCAAATGAATTGAACTGAATTGTAACAGATTAAAACTGAACGAAAACCGGTCTGAGAGACATAACTTAAAAAGGGGGACTGTTAATGTTACAGTTTACTCGTGATGAGACGTACTACTCATTGTCATCAGGGTCATTCTGACTCGTGCTTGGTGTGGTCGGTCCACCACTTGGGTCCAGACTGAAATATCTCAAAAACTATGTGCAGATATTCATGGTCCCCACACGATGCAGCCTAGTGAATTTAGTGATCCCCTGACTTTTCCTGCAGTGCCACCCCGAGGTTTACAGCTGTGGTTTTTGAGTGAAATATCTCAACTATAGGATGGATTGCCGTTACATTTGGTAGAGACGTTCTCGTCCCCATCAGGATGAGTTTTAATAACTTTGGTGACAGTCAAAATCTCAATGTGTCCAATAGTTTGGTTTATGAGCGAATACCTGCAAAAACGAATAACATTCCCATCAGACACAGCTGTACTTTGTGTTTAGCGCTAATGTTAGCATGCTAACACACTAAAATGAGATGGTGAACATGGCATAAGCTGGACATCATCATTAGCATCTTAGCACTGTCATTGGGAGCATATTAGCATGCTAATGCTAGCGTTCAGCTCAGAGCCAAAGTACAGCTTCACTGAGCTGCTAGCAGGGATGTAAGCCTGCATTCAAAATGGAGTTCAACTTGGAGTTTGAAAGCATTTAAAAAGCAGGGGAGGGTGTAACATAAAGAAAAAGATCAAGTTGAACTATGGGAAGTGTAGGATCTAGCAATTTGGGATCTTAACTAGGCGGCAACCTCCAGATATGAAAAGTTAAGCCAATGCTGAACAAACCTGCATTATTTCAAATGGCCAGCGGGGGACTCCGCTGTTTTGAATAATAAGTCCAATTGTATAGAAGTCCATACATGATGTTCATTTGTAAATTATGATCCCATTTAGAGTAAAATACACGATAAAGCAGCGTATGCTTTAGGGTGTGGCTATCTCTTGACTGACAGGTCGCTGTTGTCCGGTTTTGGGTGCTCTCCGTGTTTTTGTCTGAGCTTTAGCCCTTTCACAGTGTGTTTTCAGCTCATGAAAGTTAATTGTAACATTGTGGTTGGCTAAAAATGTCTTGTTTAGGGTTGTACTTAGAGCTCCACCCTCTCGTGTCACTTTAGGTTCCAAAAAACCAAGATGGTGACGGCCAAAATGCCGAACTCAAAAACCGTAGGCCACAAGCCAATGAGTGACGTCATGGTGGCTATATCAACTCCTTATATACAGTCTAGGATTTAACGCAGGATATCTGGGCCTCTGCTGCATCAATTCTTTTCTTAACCTGTCCCCTTCAAGTCCCCCAAATGCATGGATGCACAGTTGTAGGCCTTTTAAGCAACAATGAACCCATTTTGTCGGATTATTTTGCCTTCGACTTCACTACCACATATTCCGACGCATGATATCCCGTCATCAGATTTAATAGTAAATGAAATGAGCACATATATTCTTTAGGTAACCTTCCAGCTTTCAGTAACTACAAACTAACAAAATCATCCATTAAAATGGTAGTTGAAGCACTCGGATGAAAAGTTGAGCAAACGGGAAATAATTGACCTTCATTCTTTATTTTTCTGAAACTGAAACTTACACATGGTTGACACATTTCTGCACTAGCCCTCATGAGAACATACAACGGAGAAAAGTGAGCTTAATGCCAGTGAATTTCTTGCAAAGAATATGCTATTGTACATAACACCGCTGAGATAAGCATCAAGGGTTACTCCCTTTGTCCGCTAAATCTCTACCGGCTGCCATCTGTGTGTCTGGGTGATTAAGAAAGATGAAACTTTAATGATCTCTTTGGGGAAATCGGAGAACTTGCGTATTAACAAGGACATCAAACATAGCAGTCCAAATTTACCTGCCTCTTAAACTGCAACCAAAGACGTACACTGACATCAGGGGAGAGAGTGAGAGGAATTATCATTCAGGAAACCCATTTCCACAGAGAGTTGTCTTTGCACTTGTCATTAAACTTTTTTTTTTCTGCTGCTGCCTGCATTTTCACCACCCACCATCTGTCTGCACGGTTATCAGGAAGTGTTACCCTGAATTTCACCCAGGTAGAATATTCTAAAGTCGAGGAATTATCCTTTAAGAAGGCTTTTTGAAATGCTTTAATCATACCTGTGCACACTCCCGACTACACTGCTTTCTCTTAAATCTCAAAAATCACCAGTGTATCAGCATCCGTGTGTTTTATCTCAACTTGCTGGAAGGAGTTAGCTCGTGACAGATGGATTGGCAGACAGGAAACTGCCTCAGGCAAACACACATGGACGCACACACACACACACACACACACACTCTACTCTACACACACACACACTACTCTACACACACACACACACACACACACACACAAACCAGTGAGAAAGTTTTAATTTAGACCAAATTGAAAGTTTGAGACAAGTTTTCTGGGGCAGTTGTTAAATATTTAAATATATCACTGACCACCCAAGACACATTCACACCCATGAGCACACGCACACACACACATACTCACACAGACACACACACAGACACCTCCAGCTGCCTCAGTCAGGTGAAGTACGACATCAATAACACTGTAGAAGCAGGGGGCACACCAGGTGAGCTGGAAGGTGGTGAGGGTGAATTCTAATGGCAGCTGCAGGCACAGCAGTGCAGAAACCTTCAAAGAGGAAACTCTTCCTAGATGTACCTTCTTTTTTCCCCAACTTCTCAACCTTCAAACAGTAAATCGGGCGTTTTTCATGTCCTTTGCCTGAACAACTGCTGCATGATTAATCAGACACAAATGCATACGTTGGTTTTCATGTCGCCGTGTACTTCAAATATGTTCTTCCATCAGATGGATCCACCTTCAGGGAGCAGGCTCTGCTGCCCTTGTGCAGAGCGACGTATCATTAATTGGTGCGTGAATGTATCAGTATGCGTGTTGCAGTTCAAGACTGAAATTTTCCAAAAACTATCACACGGAGTGCCATGGCATTTGGTAGAAACACTCATGTTCCCCAGAGGTGGTCCCTGACTTATCATGTTGCGCCTCCAGAGTGTCTCAAAACTCGCTTGATAGTTTGCCACAAAACTTTATAAACTTTCATGGTTCCCAGACAACGTATCAGGACGGACAACTCTGTCTCCTACAAGATTACGTTTCCATACAACCAAACTGCATTCTCAATTACGTTTCAAGGGAAACATGTTTTTTCCCGGATTATGGTTGCAGTTCTAAATACGTGGTTAACGTTGTAAAGTGAAACAAAACAAAGCAGATATGCAACAAAACCTCTTGGTTAGGTTTAGAAAAAAAAAAGATCATAGTTAGACTCGAAACAAGTACATTTGTATAGTCATTGAAGTTACTGACGTGAATTTAAAAAAAACTCGACGTCGACTTTTGGTTTCACGTGGAACATGAACACGAGTCTCTGCAACGTGTGTCAGAGGAAAATTACACTGGTTGAAGACATTCTGCCTGTGCAATTTGTGTAAATTGTTATATGCTTTTGCCTTTTGTGGTAGGGATGTATATGCTCCTTAGATCCCTCGACAGATTTCACAACAACACATCTCTGAACTAGATGCCGGCAACCCCTCCATTTCATCTCAGACTGTACACCTCCTCCTTCTGTGTGACTCTGATGTACAGTTGGACACAATAGCTTATGGCCGATTCATAGCATGATAATAGTAACCTGTGTCTGATAACTATTATAATGCTACCATTACCAGGCGCAGACCTCTTACAGGATACCAAATAGCAGCAAATTGCAGTCATTACTTGCGCTTGGACAAATACCATGGTAGTAATAAAGCCTATCTGAGAGAGGAAGGAGAGAAAAAAAAAAAAAAAAAAAAAAAAAAAAACATGTCACGCTCAAGCACAATAGCCAGAGAAAGAAGTTTATTCAATGGGGCTTTGTGGTAGTGGGGAGGATGATGTATTCCAATGGAACAGTTCAATTATTGAGTTTTAGAAAACAGATAATGGGACGGGAAGTGGGAGATGCTCAGCCAAAGACTCTTTGTCTTACTGAGGTGGCAAGGGAGTGTGTGTGTGTGTGTGTGTGTGTCAGTAAGTAAGAGAGAACCACCTTTTTATATTAAATATGGCATTTCCATTCCTGGCCTATTTGCTGTTGCAGAGGGAAACACATTCATCTGTGGACAGTGGAGGGAGGCGGGGGAGAGAGCGGGCAGGGGAATAAGGAGATGAGGTGGAGGACGATAGAAAGGAGGATATCACTGTGGAGACATTTTTAACCGTTCATTTTAGTCTTTAATCTAATAAATGACAGTGAGTGTGGGTTAAAAAGAGCCTTACGGTGGGATTCAGATGCTTTTTTTCCCCCTTTATTTTCATGTTTCCAGAGTGGAGGAAAGAGGGAGAGCAGAGGAGAAGCAGGGGGGAGAGATTATTACAAATAAATAACGGCAACAAATGAGCGTCTCTCATTTGGGTCATGATAGAGATGCTCTTAATTTGCCTAGTGGCAGATGATAGGAGGGGGGCGGGGAGTGGAAGGAGGGGGTTGCGGGTGAGGGATGCAGGGAAGGATGGATGAGAAAACACACAAATGTAATTGCGACTGATGTTTTATCCCACATATGGGGCCCGTGCGGTGCCAGCGAGTCCAAGCTATAGGCCCGGCTGTAATTGTCCATTCTGTATAATATGGGGGAGAATATAAGGCGCTATTACAACACAATAGACTGACGGACGGCTTACTCTGCCAGCCAGCTGGATTTTAAGACAAGCCATACAAACGCACATGTACACAGATAATAAACGCAGATGTGCAATTTGTGGTATGCACATTAAGTATTTGCACATAAATATGGTCTACATATGTGAGTTAATAAACTACATACGAACTTTAACATGTGGATATAAATTACAATGCAATGAAAACGTGCATTTGGCAACGTGCAGGCCCATACACGTTGGATAGAAGAGCAGTATGAATATACATACGCACAAGATCTAAAACACTTTTTTCTTCCCTTTCAGATGTGTTTCTGCTATTTTTTTTTTTTTTTTTTTTTTTTACTTTTATTTTATTTATATATTTCTTTGTCCAATTTCCTTCCTTTCTCCTGCTCTCTCTGCCTCTGCCTGTCTTTCTGTTATGCTCTCATCTGTCATGAATTTGGCTGGACACACCGAAAAACACAGCAAATGAGGCCATAGATCACAAGTAGACACCGACAGACACAACCTTGGAGGAAAGAGACGGAGAGAAGAGAAACACAGAGAGGATCTCTAAATCATATATCCTTTCAAAGTACGTTCTAGTTTTCAAACAGTAAACTCTCTAATCACCAGCAGGTATTACCCACATCCCAACAATAATTGCACGATGGGAAACTTTTAGCAGTTTCATATCATATCCCGACGCTGTGTGGAAATCCAATACGGTTTTGACAGCGTATGTGATCAGCAAAAACCTGAACAGTAATCCCCTTAAACATTTTATCTTTGTCATATTTCCCTTTTGTGTGACTCCTGCACAATACGTCTTGTCATATACATATTGTCTGGATCAGGCTAAGATTACAGTGGGCAATTTATAATTCAAACCGCACCGGGTTTGACTCGATACAAACATACACTCGAAATATTAGTGATGACCTTTACACTAAAGAAGAAGCCCTTGAGACTATCCAAAAATATAATTTTTTTTATTTATTACTTTTATTCTGTGCTCACATGAGGTAACATTAAAAGGAATAGTTTTTTGGGAAAATCCTCTTATTTACTTTCTTGCCGTTGCGACCATTAAATATGACGCTACAGCAGCACACAGTTAGCTTAGCTTAGCATAAAGACTGGACACAGGGGGAAACAGCTAGCCTGGCTCTGTCCAACGATAATGAAATCTGCCTACCAGCACCTTTAAAGCTGACTCATTAACACATGACATGTTGTATGTTTGATTGGCACAAAAGCCCAAGTGTAAAAAAACAACCATTGACAGCGATAGCGCTGATTAAACAACATTTCTAGTCGTAATGAGTGAGTTTTAGAAGTGCCGGAAGTCAGATTTTGTTAATATCTGACAGAGCCAGGCTAGCTATTTCCCCCCTGTCCAGTCTTTATGCTAAGCTAAGCTAACTGTAGGCTGTAGATATATTCAAAGCAAATATATAACGGCGCTATAGCTAAGCACCATCTAACTCTTGCCAGAATAGTGAATAAGCACATTTCCCCCCCCCCAGTGACATACAAAATTGTCTTCGTAACTGCAGAAATGTATATGATCTATGGTACTTGGCTTACTTACACACACACACACACACACACACACACACACACACACGCCACTCGTTTTAGTTCTTTCAAAAATCTACTTAAGCCCATTTCCTTGTTCAAACCCAGGTCACGTTGTCCCTCTCAGCCACATTAAGACATCTCTCCCTCTCTCTCCCTCGCTGTCTGTCTCTTTGACCGTCTCACAAATCACATTCTGATCAGCCAATCCCTCATCTCTCCGCCTTGACAGACAGCTGGAGTGTGTGTGTGTGTGTGTGTGTGTGTAATTTGTTTCAGAAGTATATCACGCCATTGTTATAAATCCTTTGTTTTGAGTTGCCCCATGCTAGGATATATGATACAATGTATTTTCTATCTTTAAAATAACATACATACATAATAAAATGCTTTCAAGTCCATGCTAACTCCCTCAGCTGCACCTTTGTGCTGAGGCAGTGTGATGTGCACTTTCCCCCGTTTTCCAATTGATTACCACCGTGAAAAAAACAAGACTTATGTCCAGCTCCCAAACCCTCACAAGAAAAACGTCCAATGCGCTCCACACAGACTATTAATGACAACTGGAGCAACTGCTATCAACACTTCCTCTGCTGCTGTCAACTTAAGAAACAGAAAGGGGGAAGAAAAAACACTTGACATAGCTTTTCTTTTGCCAGAGTGGCTGTTTACATCTGCTTCGCCGCCTCCAATCATTTTTTGATTGGGAGAAAAAAGGTTTAAATAAAATATGCTTATTGATGCCACTACTTAAATCCACAAGGCTCTCAGAAGTCTGTAAAAGTCAAGTAATAAACTTGAACTTTAGACAGCAGCAGCCCAGAAGGATTTAATGTCTTGTTCAGAGACACTTCAGAAATGACATTCACAGTTGTCCCCTGCTTGACATGACTGTTTTTAAGCAATAGTCTTAACCGCCCTGTCACTAATTTCAACTTGCCCACGCAAAAACAACTGCTAAGACATGCCTGGAACTCAAATCATCAATTAGCTGACAGGGCCCAAGGGCAATTCCACTAGATTTATGATCCTCTCCTCATTATTCTCCCCGTCTATGTCTTTGCTGACATATTTTTTTTTTTTTTTTTTAGCAACTTCAGAGTTGGACAAACACCAAAGAAACTGCTTAAAAAGGAGCGCACGACACTCTTTTTCTCCCTGACCTCCAAGTGCAGTAAATGCTGAGTGAATTGAATATGAACCTTCTCTGATGTGGTGCCAGGGGTAGGGTTTCTCCACTGTGCAGTACAGTACGGCTAAGTACATTTCTGTACTGTGGCTAAATCGATACACGGAGGTACATCATCAGACCATTATGCTACTGTCTGAGCGGCCTCGCGGAGGCAGGGGCGAAGGCATTTGCTGCCAACGGGTCACCTTACGAAGCTGTTTTACAAGCGGAGAGGCTTGACCTTGCCCTGCATGTTAAGTAGTGGAAATGTGGTGGTGATGCTACGGCACAGAAAAAAGATCAGAGACTGGGCTCGGCCTCACAGGGACACTGTGCATCGATACGAGAAGTACGAATCCCAAAACAAGCACAATTCAAAAGTCTCTATCGAAATATGCGAATAACTCATTTTAGTGGTAAAAAGGTGAAGGGGAAGCTTTACCTCATCGCTGGATAGTAGCAGCAAGAATGGTAAGTATATGATAAGTGAGTAATCTGGTTCAAAAGGTACAGTAGAAATCAATAGATTATGAGCTGTAATCCACTTAGTCATTTACTTTAAAGCAATTAGGTGATGTCATAGGGACGCACAGGATACAAGAAATATCTCTGTCTCTGTGACATCAACAACAGAGGGTGGCGACAGGATGAAAAATCTCTCTTGCCCCGCAGTTTTATTAGATCGGGACAATTTGAACGCGTAACGAGGAAACAACGGCAATGATGGAATTGATTTAGTGCCATTGTTCATTTTTACGAGCGCAAAAATGACGTGATATCACTGAACAGAAGAGAGACAGAACTAGAGCGAGAGGCAGGCGAAGCTACACAGAGTGAAAGGACATTGAGAGACTGTCCGTGTGAGTGTGTGTGTATGTGTGTGTGTGTGTGTGTGTGTGTGTATAGCAGAGACACAAAGAGAGCCATGTATAAATCCATCGCTCCCTAATCGAAAACTCTCCTCTCACGGTGAATCGGGCAGTTTTATGTTTTCGCAGTATGTGTGTGTGCGAGCCTATATGCGAGTCAGTGCTGCTATACAGATACGCAGTCCATACGCTGCAGTCCAATCCACCACTTTTAATTATGTGTGTGAGTGAATATGGGAAAAGGTAAATTGCTCTGTCAAGCTGGGAAATGGGCTTTTTGATGTTTGAGCTCTCATCACTTGGCATTTCTATTATTCAACATGGAGAGAGGAATGGAGGGATGAAGTGGAGGAGGAGGAGAGGAGAAGAAGAGGACAAACAGGGTGAAGGTTTACCTCACGTCTGAAAGTGATTATCACAGAGAGTATGTATACAGCAGCTGTTCAAGTCACTCGGTGAGAAGAGTCGTAATGCAGTGGGGACCCGAGCTCCGGGAGCCAATGGGAAGAGAGTAAAGTTTCTAGAAGTGAGGCGCATCCCATCCAACAGCAGACATTGTATTTGTATTTATGGCCCAGAACCTAAAGAAGTACTCCACCTAAAACTCACTGTGCGGTTGCGTACCCACCCGGCAATAAACAGCGGTCTGACAGCGTTAGCGGCTAGCTGAACATAGTGCAGCATTCAGCAGCTAAAGAGCCAGACGTGTCCCTCAGGAGCGCAGACCTCCGCCAAGGCCACATTCCCTATTTCACAATGTCAATCAAAGTAAAAAAATTATTTGGTTATCTGCCCAAAATGTAATTGGCTCGTCAGTGACATATGCTATACCCTTCCACCAAGTTTCATGAACATCGGGACAGTAGTTTTTCAATTATCCTGCCGAGAACAAACAAACCGAACGGAAAATATGACCTTTTTAGGTGATGAGAATTTATGTTAAACTTAAATTCACCATGTCGCCTAAAAGAATGACTCCAAATGAGAATGCTAATGTTACTCTGTGACTGCTGGATGTGTAACTAACATGTTTATCATAACAGATTTTAAGGCTGATAATATACCAATGTTGTGTTAAAGAAACAAACAAATTAAAGTAAAAATCTATGAATGCTGCTTTATTGTTTTTTTTCCCGCTTTTTTTTAAAGGCCTATTCCCAAACCTAGCTAAATACTAGATTTTGAATTGTGTTGGCTGTGAAAGTAATGCTCAACTAAATTAGATACATATTTACAAGGCTAGATGTTACATATAGTTTTACAGATTAATACTTGTACTTGTACAAAACACAAGAAAACTTTTCTTGTGTTTTCAGTGCTTGATTTCAGTGATTTTTTTCTACGTGTGCCAAAACGTTTTCTTTTACCTTTGCCGTCTTTTTAACTAGGCGGTAATGACACAAAGCTTGACACACACTTGACATATATCAGCTATATACAACAGCCGATCTTTATTAGCCCTTGCCTAACGTTAGCGATCATAGGTTTAGCGTTAAGATTGACAGCACTTTTCATTCACAGCTTGCTAATATTACAGACGTCCAAAATAACACTAGGTTATCACTTCACATCATATTTTATCATAGAGTACCGTTAGCTTCTCATCCTGAGCACAAAGGAGTGGGGTTCACAGTTGGTCCCTCTTGGACGCGGCACACCCTCGGCCTCTGGCAGCCATTTTGGAGACCCCAGCTCTTGGACAAATGTGTTGTTCTGCCGTTTCAAGACGACTGGTCAAACGTGGTTAAACTCTGTGCTATTGCTGGATCCCAGAATGTAACTAAAATGTCTATCTTGAGTCCAGAGAAAACAGCTGCAGTTTTTCTTTTGGATACACCCCAGGGCTTGGCCAACGACCTTAAACCCCAATACATTATCTCAAGTCCACACAGCCTGTGGCGAGGAAGGCGCTCCTCATCAGCAGGCCAGGGAGGCTCTGCATACACTGGTCCTGAACCGTCTGGAACACAAGTTCACATTCTGTATCAGAGGGATGATCCTTATTCTTTTCTATGCTGTCTGAATCTGCTGCTGGGAGAGCAGTTACTCTACAAAATCCACTCCGTCTGAGAGACACAGAAACGACGACCCCTAAGAATATTGAAAAGATGAGCCAGGAAGGAACAGACCATATCCTGCAAACCAATTACATTTCCCCACCTCGGTTGTTTTAATGTTAGAGCTGGGCCATTACTGCTTTACAAAAGAGATAGTCAGGCCATGTCAATTAGTTGGAGTCTGATGTGCACAGTAACACAATTACACAGACTGAAAAGACAAAATGTAATACAAGACCTGCCATCATGGCACAGATCTGAGGCAAAAAATGTGTTAGCAAAAGAGAAACCATCAAATAAATCTACTAACTTGCATCCATCCCAAATTACTATTGGACATTTATTTATTTTTTCAAAGCATGTATTTTGAGAGCGAGGGGGCGACATGCAGCGACGGGCCGCTCTACGAGTGAGCTGCATAGGGGCGCCCCGCTATTGGACATTTTAATGAAAAGTAAACATGCAAAGGCATAGACAACACATGTATTTGCTTTCTTGGTGAGGTACATGAGAAAAATCTATAGCACTCTCATGTGTGACAGCAAGAGGAACAATAAATAAGCAGGGGGAAACAGCTAGCCTGGCTCTGTCCAAATGAAAAATAAATCCTAAATATTCAACCCTTTAACTGGATCAACTGTATTCTGAACATGTCTACTCTCCAGGTTTAAGAAGACAAATCCTCCCCGAGATGGAGCAAATACAGCGGCAGACCTTGACAGTGTGTGTGTGTGCACTTCTCCCGCGACTACATCTTTAAAATATGACGGCATCGTCTTGGATTCGTCTCAAAACGAAGCTTGGGATTTCTTTCCTCGAGGCTTCTCTTCTGACACTGGGCCTCCTTCCAGTCACTGCACTCACATGCACAGACATGTAGCGGACATATCAGTGCTCATCAAAAATAAAACGCTGGCTTTAATAATTGAAACAGACTTTCTGGTGGCAATAGCAGTCATCTTTAATGCAGATGACAGGAGTTAAAAGGGGAACTCTGCGAACACTCCCAGCATGGACTTTCAGCTGTCCTTGTTCTGCCGCGCAGCTGCTGAGCACCGCTGACTAAATCACAGATCCTTGTTGAACACAGGCCCAACGCTAGGATTATCATCTTAGGTGATATCATCGCTTGAATCTTATAGTCTCTGTTGACAGCTCGCCATTTTTTTTTGGGAAAAGATATATTGTTCCCAAAGCTCTTGTGGCTCTTATCCACAGATAGGAGTGAGTGCTTTGGCTGAGACTTTGGACCTTCTTGCCATTAGTTTTCCGTAATATTGCTGATCCAGTACTTCTGTCATGTTGGTGAGGTAGGAATTCCAAATTCTACAGTTTGTAATCTTGGTAATGCTTCAGTTGAACTCCATTGCAAATATTAATACATTTGGGAATTAAATCCCATTCTGAAACAACTTTGTCTTTCTTCAACATTATTTTTTGGTGTGTGTGTGTGTGTGTGTGTGTGTGTGGACTCCCTCTGCTTGAATATGAATTTATGGATCTCCCTGTGCAGCACATTCCATCCTCCTGCACTGCTATCCATGATCGAAGGATTCTTTCCCCTGTCACATCAACACAAACGGCATCCATTCGTATTAATTACACTCCACTTCCTCTTTGCGCTCATTCAGACACGTGGAAGTCAATTATGTCTAATTGCTTGTAAATTACACACCACTCACATGGCAGTTACTGTGCATGTATCGGGGAAGTCTTGTTGAAGGTTATCACATCGCAGTCATTAACCGTTATAAGATAAAAAATACAAGAGAGGCCGTCGCTGAACTCTGCAAACTCTCATGGATGAAGTCATATATATATATATATATATATATCTTCTACATATCACTGCAGATGTGGTCAGTACAGAAAATGAGACGATGCAGTTTAAACTTCATCATTGCATCATCGACTATTAAAAAATATATACGTACTTCGCTAAAGTAAAGTCACTTTTTTTTCATTAACAAACTATTATATTCCTTTGTTGTTTGTTAATGTTTTTTTGGGAAGGTAGTTGGGTTTGAATCCGACCTGCGGCCCTTTTTGTGCATGTCGTCCCCTCTCTCTCCCGCTTTCCTCTCTATCATCAGCTGTGCTATAATAAAGGCAAAAAAATTTAAAAATCGTGAAAATAACGAACTATCCCTTTAAGACCTGACTGCAGAATGTAACAAAGATATATCTTTTCCGTTATTGACTCCATCTTTCAACAGCGGTATTTCCCCGACTAAATGTACAGAGTAGGCTGGGTCACAGCAGACACAAGTCCTCCTTGCGTCTTCACAAGATATTTGATTCTAGAAGCTCGGTGACGTGCAGGTTAGCGCACCACTGTGCCACCATCACGGCCGTCTGGGAACATGCTAGCACTCGGCGGTCACAATGACTCCACAGATTGTATAGTACCTCATTTCATTTAATAAAGAGTAAGTGAAGACGGACAAAAAGCTCCACGCTAACTGAATGCTAGCAGAGTTGTTAACGAGATAATAAAGATAATTGTACCATCAGCTCTCGTCTTATAACTGTCTGCAAACAGTTGGATAAAAGCAGATGACGCAACACAGCTCATGAGCTTCGATGGCTTCCTCCATTTTGGACTCTCCGACTTCCCGTACCCTCAGCACTGGCAATTGATTCCACCGTGAAATATTGTAATATTATAATGTCACCAAGCCTTTAAAGGGAAAATGGTAGTTCTCAAAAACAAACCAACAAATATATCTTCAAAAGTCATTTTCCTGTGAAAATGTATTAAAATTCAAATAAATAAATAAATAAAGCTGTCAAGCTTTTTGATAATAATGCTTACACACACCAATTAAAATGCAAAGATGGTGTGTATACTGTATCCCCAGTGGAAGGGTCGTACGGGGCTCCATCCTAGATATGACACGCTTTAATATTCATGATATTAATTAGCACTTATGACTCGTGTGTGCGCGTGTAATAGTGCGAAATGCAAATGTGTTCATGCCCTATAAGTGGTACTGCTGCATATCGCTTGTTCCCCCAGAATATGTTTTTAGTAAATCTTTTGTCATGAAGTCTACGTGGGGCTATTCCACTGTCTTCATTGTCTTTTTTTCCCTGCTCTCCATTTCTAACCCTTGTCAGTAGTGAGGAGGTGTGTGTGTGTGTGTGTGTGTGTGTGTGTGTGTGTGTGTGTGTGTGGGATTCTCCTACCTGTTTATCGGTGAGGGCGTATAAGTACTGATGTTCTGGGCTGAAGAGCAGATCTCTCAGGATGGGGCTCCCCTCGCTCACTACCACGTTCTCGTACAGCAAGGCAGGCTGGGTGATGGAGTTCACCAAGATCTGGAAGAGAACAGAGGAAAATGGCAAAAAGTATGATTATAATCCAAAGTTTCTTAAATCATTGTTTAACAATATTATAAATAAATAGTAGACAGAATATGGTATTCCAAACTTTTGAAAGTTGACCCTGATTTGACTTTTGTCTTTGTTGCAGCACTGATTCGACCTACTTTAGATAATCCAAATGCTAATGGTGAACAGTTTTCATGCAAAGAAATAGTCCCCATGAAAACATTTTGTTACATATCGTTTCCGTACTGTTCCGCAAGAGCCATGCGCTTGAAGATGAAGATTAATGGTATGAAGATAGAGGCTGTGTCTGTCAAGCAAGCATAACTTTGTAGTGTTAGCTTGTCAAATTAAATGTACGTATTAGGGCCTAATACGTACATTTAATTTAGGCCATAGTAGGTAAAAAAAATAAAAATAAAATAAAAGTTTCTTGAGCCAGAGAGGGGGTTAATATTCCAAGAAAAAAACTCAGAATTTCAGAGATTTTACAAGAAAAAAAACTCACATTCTCAGAGATTACATTTTTTTTTTTTCCAAGAAAAATTAACCTTATCACGCCACAGACATTAAAAAAAAAAAAAAGTATTTATTGATGTAGTAAGTTACATTTTTGACTTGTATGATAACCTTTTGCTACATTTAGTCAATTTGGGGGTTCACACTATACGCTGTCTGTCCCGTGCAGAGGCCACCTTTATTTGGTGTATTTTCATATCCCCATGTGCATTTCTTTGTCACTGTCATCAGACATTCATTGGTCAGTGTGTTAAACACAGCTTATCCTGAAGAACAACAACACATGCCTGCTGAATACTTGCTTGTTAGACTCGTGCCCCTCTCGTCTAATGTGCAGCAGTTATGTTCAGGAAAAATATGTCTTTGCTTCCACCTCATGTAAAAGCAGGCAATTCTCATCTTGTGTAACACTTCAAAGTTTACTATAAATGTTGCCGTCAGCTGAAAAACAGCTACTGAAGTGACAGATATAGTTTTCAGCACTCTCATTTGGCTCTCAATTTATGCAGAAACTCAATAATCAATGCCAGTTGGTTATAAAGCCACATTGTAAAGGGTGTAACTACAGTACTCAACTAAATGACGGCTCTTTTTGTTGCCGATAACAGTGTTGAGTCTACTGGCAAAATTACAGAGTTATGAGGTACTAGCAAGTAAATCTACTTTTCCTTTTCTGTACTTTTGTTTTTTCTGGATCTTTCTCTTTCTAATTTCCCGACCCCCATGTGCTCATCCATCACCTGACAGCAGTTTAGTCCGCAACAACTTTTGTGTTTTCCTGTCGCCTGGGCTCGCTCTGTCATCTCTCTTTTCTTTCTGCCTTAGTCTCGACAGTCTCTGCGGTTACTATCTGCCAAATCACTACCAGTGTTAATCTGTTTTTCTGAACAGAAGGTTCATTAACAGACAGACTGTCATTACTGTATGTGCTTTTGTTGCTTAAGAGGAGGAAGCGGCTTTTGTTAAAAGTCAAGTGCTTTGGCAAATCAGCTTGGAAGAGTTATTCAGTGGGACATTGACGGGTGAATTCATAAAGAATGGAATGTGGCCGCTGATGGCGCTATGAATTGGTCATCACCTGCAACCGCTATCTGCCCCGTCTCAAGGTCAGATTCACAAAAGATAAAGTTTTGCAGCTGAGTGCAATTTTTCCTTTTTTTTTTGTTGGCTTCTGATTGCAATTATCCCTGTGGCAAAGTATGTTGCCTTTGCACCAGGAACGCAGCAGGCAGAACGATGGCAGAGAGAAAAAGAAAAAGGAAGATTCTCAGAGCGTGAGCTAAAGGTCCTGACCGACGACGAGGCATTTCTCAAAACATGGAACAAAGCAAGGAATTCTGACAGAGAGAAACAGTGTTTGGGATTTAACGTCTCATATGCATATAATATACATACGAGATGTGACTTGCTTTTTAATGCAGTAAGGGGTGCATTTCATTTTTTTTTTTCTTATTGTGCATTTGAGCAGCTTTAAAAGCCGCTCAATTATTTTGTGACTTCGCCCCTGAAAGTGTAAACCTTGGAATTTTACACTAAAAAAGGTCAAAGGGTGTGTAGAACAGAAAGTTTTAATATAGCACAAATACTGCTTACATATAGATTTTGTATTGACTTGTACGGTTTACGGTATCGAGATAACAAAAGTTGCTAATTGCAGAACTTTTCCTCACTACCAATATAGTTGTGTGTGTGTGTGTGCATGTGTGTGTGTGTGTGTGTGTGTGTGGAGGAGCGGAGGAGCTGTGTCCAAGTTGTAACTGTCCAAAGGTCATGTGTTTTAGCGGTCCCTTATGTTGCTCCCACACACACACACACACACACACGAATTGTATCGATGTGAGCGTGACCTTCCGTCCCCTTGGCTCTGATGATCTCTCTCTCTCTCTCTCTCTCTCTCTCTCTCTCTCTCTCTGTGAACAACAACTCACACTCACGCATTCGCTCGTGCACACAAACTAAAACAAAAACACTTTATTCGGCCACTCTAAAACTGCTACACGCCCCGGGCTGCCGTATCACTTGTGATGAGTGAAGGACTGTGGCGGAGCGAGGAGGGAACGGGAGCAGGGAGCGTGCTCTGGCCCACAGCTCGGGGCAGAGGGCAGTTGGAGTGGGATTCAGGTCAGCTGGCACAGAGGGGACTGCAGACTGGAGCAGGTGACTGTAGATTCTCATCTAGTCTACGAGCCTGCAGGGTTCTGCTCTCCTTCTGTGACCTCCGGAAGTTAGCGTGTCCAGACACAGACTTCTCACTGAGGGCAGCCCTGAATGGTGAGAAACTTTCATTAACCCAACCAATGAGCCACTTTAAAAAATTTTTTAAAAAAGTGCTTAAAATCTACACTGAAATGATCGCACCCTGTGGAAAACTTGTATAGCGTCATATTATATGTTTCAAATAAATGTAATCTGTTTACGTGGCTGAGACCCCTGCAGGGACCAGCTTCAGAAGTTCTTCTTCTCTTCGTGCCGTCTGTGCCAACTAAATTCAAAGCCGTAAAAGTGAGAGAAAAAGAGGGGCGGCACTCGGGCATCTGGAACTTTTTGTCTCCATTTGGCCAGTTTCTTACTTTCTGGAACTTATTAGCAGAGAGTCCAGGCAATAAGATGAAAGGGACTCTGCTCTGAAAGCAGTGTGTACCTGTTTTAAAAGGCGCTTCTTAAATATGCTTTTATAACCGCTCTAAGGGTGATTATTAGAACAAAAAAAGCCCATAAAGGATCCCACTTTGATGTTACTGACAGCTTAGGAGTCATTAAAACAGACTTTTTTTTTTTTCTTCCTGATTAGTTTACCTCTTTGGAGCGAGACAATCACACGTGTTTTTATCTTGCTCAGCAGGGCCACTCTACACACTGAGCATTAATTGCTGCTATTTGCATTCAAATTGTCCAACAATCAATTAGTTTCAAAACACAATGTTTTTGGAATATGTGCCGTCTAAAAAGACTGTATCAATGGAGCCTCTTCAACAGAGGAGAGCAGGGGACGCTCCATTTATATTCCAGGCACTTAGCTAATGCTCTTTCCCAGGGTGATGTGGTACATTGAGGATGCAGGAACAGGTTGCGTGTCTTGCTTAAGGACGGTGCAATAAGTCATGCATCATGTCTTCGACCTTTCAGTTGAAGTACGGTCTCTCTAGGCCACTTTCAGTGACACAACTGCGGAGAAAGTTGGGATCAGGACGGAAGTTAAAGGTGACTTTTCCTTATGAGTTTGCAGCCAACGCTCCAACTTTGGAGTCTTTTTTCCCCCTTCTTGTACCGTCCTGTGTCCCCCCCCCACCCACCCTCGGACTTCTCTGTCGCCTTTATCCTCCTGGGATTTGGCTTATTACCAACGCTGATATTATCAAGGACACTGTAACCCTCACACACACACACACACACACACACATTCGAGGTCCACAGGTGTGCGCAGAAATGCATATTTAAGTACACACACACACACACATTTATAAACCCAAGTGCCAACAAGTATTCCAGACAAAGCACGTTTGTCACCGCTTTGGAAAACGACCCGATAACAATGTCAAGCTACTTCTACCTTTGCTCCTCACGGACAAAAGCCAGAATTCACATTGCCACACATCTTTCTAGTGGTTGTTTTAAGGCTCTTGAAACAACATTCTTCGCCAATTTTCTTGTGGGAATTCTATTATGCCAAATAATCGTCAAGGTTGGCAGCCAAGGAGGCAGGTGTCAGTGGCATAACAGAGGAGTCAACAGGAAAGACTAAGAGGAGGAAAGTGTACGTTTATATCACAGGTGACGTTGGTATTTTGAAACCAGGAGAAGCACTGATATCTAAAAAAATAAATAAAAAATTGTATACGACTTCAAAATGTACTGGTTGTGATGCTGATTATCAGCTGTTATATTGATGTGTTTTCTTCTATCCTTCAGTAATAGCCTTTTAAGTGAGATAAAAACAGTATAATTCAGACACAAAAAGTATTATTTACTTTTGAATTAGTTTTGGCCCAAAAATAAGAAGAATTAAAGAGTTAAACTTCCGTTTGGTGGACGTGAAAATACCGTTGGAACTATTTTTCCCCGGAAATAAGTGGGTTTTCTATTAGTTTTCCAGTCCAAAAAAGAATGTGAGTGACCCTCGATCATTACTGAACCACAATGCAACTGGGCTGTAAATATTCTGCAGTCCAACAGCAGTTAGATCGAAGAGGTTTAATCTTTGATTTGGACCACAGTATGTTCAGCTGATATTCCAACAGTGCTAAATTGAGACTAACCTTCTATTTCTATTGTGAAGTTTGAAGAACAGCTTTGCTGAAGCAACACGTTATAATTCCAGCTTGTTGGAGGCCTTATTGTTGCTAAGCTTCCAGTTTATTTTAGAAATGTTTGCCGAATTTCTTCTATTGTTATTAAACTGTTGCTCAGGGGGATTTTTGTCTTTTTCTGCGCTTTCAATTGTGAGTCTGGTTGAGACATTGTACAGCATTTTGTTCTCCTGGTAAAAAACAAACCGTTCGTACAAAATAACATCTGTTTGCAAAGAAGACTTTGTGCAACCTAAAAGCATGAAAGACCATTCGAACATATAGAGAATTCCTCTCAGCCAACGCTCCCCATCAAGCTTTCGAGGCAGGCGATTCCAAACTTTTGGACTTTTTTCCACATTAAGTGAAAGAAGACCACAGTGCTGTGTATGAATATGTAACATCAGGTAATGATCCAACATCAACTGATATTGGGAAACGTCCTACGACTTACAATAAGTGCAAACAATCATGAGGATACGACTCTAAACAGCGAGAATCTTGCAAGTACAAGAGCAACAAAGACAGCCAATAGAATAAAAATTCAACCAATAGCTTCAAATAAGCCAACCAAGTGCAAAAGTAAAATTATTTTATTTTTAAATTTTTTTGATGATGATGGTTTTGAAGAAAAAAAATATCTCTGCCCTTTTTGGGGTTAACTAAACTCTTCCACACTTTACATTGATACATTTCTGCCAGCATTTTGTTTCATAATAAGCGCAAAGCTTAGCAATCTAACGTGCAGGATTGCTTCGTAACACACCGGGAGATGCATTCAAGGACCGAAGTGGGTTCGGGACGAAGGGAAAAGTTGATAATGATGGTGGGATAGAGGTGGGAGGTGTGGTGGAACAGAGAGAGGGACACTTAGTGTGTGTGCAGAGAAGTGTGTAGAGGAGTAATAAAAGTGAACAAAGGGGAGTAATGAGGTTTGGCTGGAGTAGTGCAGTGATTAATACCACGCTGGGTTCAACCGCCGGTCACACCTTTGGGTCAGGTAGGCTGGGAAAACACATGCTATCAATTCTTCATCTTTCAAAAACTGTCCTTGATTCATTTTTCGACCCCCCCGAGTGGCTTTGTTTTGCCTCTCCCTTCCCCTCCTCTGTCTTTCCCTTTGGCATGTATTTGTGGAACGCCACGTGATCCTTTTGCACTTTATTCCAGCTTTGTTTCATTTGCCTCCCTTTCCTCACCTGACTTCTTCCTAGCTATTTCCTCATCAACTTCTCCACTTCACTTTATCCCTCATATCTCCTCTCCACCCCGTTTCCCTTTCTTCTCTTCCCTTCTTGAGATTTCTCCTTTCCCTCCTCATTTCTCCCTTTCTCTGTCCACGAAGACCCCTCCACCCTACCCCCCCGCCCCTTGTCCTTTTCCTCCCCTCACAGACACAGACCTCTTTCTCCTACAGTGTGTGTGTGTGTGTGTGTCTGCATGCGTGTGTGTCCAGACACAGCAGTGCCCTGTCCACCCTCAGCTGTTAAACATCTAGTTAATTACACGCTTGGACAAAGGGAGGGAAGATGCAGAGAAGGAGGGAAGGATGCAGAGAGGAAAAAGAGGGGAAGATATAGGAGCGGCTTGTTAACCTTGTTAGAATTTCTCACTGAAACCAATGTTACAAATGTCCGGTGAGGACGAGTAATGAACCAGTGTCCTAAATGTTCAAGTGGTTCTTTGATGATGGAGGGAACAGAGGGAGGGGGGGAAGGCATTTCCTTAATGAAATCTACGGTGGTGTGTGTGTGTGTGAGAGTGTGTGCGTGTGTGTGTGTGTGTGTGTGTGTGTGTGTGTGTGTGCTCCTCGCTGTATTCATGATCCCTAATGAAATTGATTTTGGTCTCATCTGTTGAGAGGAGGGTTTGTGCGCACGAACGCACGCACGCACGCCCAGCCGCACGATATAAAAAGAGGGCTGACCTACAGTAACTCAAGGCATGTCACAAAGCACAACATTATTCTTTCATTGTGAAACATTGTCTTTGCTTTTATTATTTATTATCTATATTCTATTGTTTATAAGTGACTCTTTTCTTGGGCAACGTGTTTAATGGATAAAGTCATGCCAATAAAGCCAATTAAAATAAAAATGAAATAGAAAGAGAGAGAGAGAGAGAGAGAGAGAGAGAGACAGAGAGAGAGAGACAGAGAGACACAGGGAGAGAGACAGAGATAGAGAAAGAGAGAGAGAGAGACAGAGCGAGAGAGAGACAGAGAGAGAGAGAGAGACAGAGAGACACAGCGAGAGAGACAGAGACTTTTTTTGACTTTTTCAAAAACACTTTATTTACAATATTTTAAATACAATACATAAAAGTGCTTTTTTTTAAAAAAAAACTATCTCATAAAAACTTGTGCAAAGTGCAATTCTTCGTCCCTGACAGAACAAATAATATTTTTAAAACACCAACGTTGTTTAAAAGTGTCTAAATCTCCTATATGCTTATAAAACCTGAACTCGAGCCAGAGTCTCGCCCTGATGTTGCACAGCCACACTGCTTTGGCCTCCTGCCCTTCTCTGTTCTCCACTCTGTTTTTTCTACTTATGTATATGGCCATCTTAGCTTCTCCTGAGAGGAAATTTAGGAGCTGCCACTTTTCTTTGTTCGCTTTTTTGTAGGCAGCTCCCATGATAAAAACACTCTCAGTAAAAACTACATTAAAAAGACTAAAAACCAATGTTAAGAGAGTGAAGAAACTTAAAAGTCTCTTACACTCGCTAAAAACATGGAAAACAGTCTCATGTAGTTGACAAAAAGGACAGTTGTTAAAAACAGCAGGATTAATAACAGAGATAAAAGCATTGGAGGCGATGGCGCCATGTAAAATCCTCCACTGGAGGTCGGCGGTCCGCTTTTTGAGGGGAGGTTTATATAAAATCCTCCACTGTGGGCCAGGTCCACTTCCTCCACCCAGCCTGGTACTCCACACAGTGGAGGGCCTGTCGCTGAGGGTATTTTTTTTTATACTTTTTACACAGTTCCCGTAAAAGGCGGTTTTATCCGCCTTATGCAGCGACAGTCTCTCAGGGTTTTTGACCTTGAGCAGGGGGCCGGTCAGTTCTCCGAGCCCTGGGCTTAGGTAGATTTCTGGAAAGGGATCTGCTGGGTCTGGAGAAGCCTTTCCATCGCCGTAGTCCTTGATGAGGCTCCTCTCCTTTCCCGACAGCCTCTGCCTCCAGAGCTCCAGGATCCTCTGGGCCATCCGGAGAGAGTTCAGACCCAGCAGAGAGCCCAGGGCCCGGGCATCGCTCAGGTCCGGCCCCACTGCATCCACCAGCTGTTGCAGAGTCAGGGTCCTGGACCTGCACAGCGCCGCCATCAGGCCAGGTGTGACGCTGCTGCAGATGTCTAACCTGGCTCTGTGAATTAGAGGCTCATTTAACAACCAGTGCAGAGAGTCAGACTTTGTGCACCTTTTTTGATTAAAAAGGGCCCAAGACTTAAAAACACCCTGATAAAACGGAGGCAGCCCACTTAACTTTAAACATTTTGAATCAGTTAAAAACAGAGCAGCATCCAGCCCCAGGTTACTCACACGTCTGAGAATGCAGCTGGCCACATCTCTCCACACCAAATCAGCCGGGCCTGTAAGATATTTTTGTAAAAACTGTAGTCTAAAAGTGGCTGTTCGGCTGGCCAGGTGGATGAGGCCCTGCCCCCCCTCCTCTCTGGGTAAAAACAGCACCCCCTGTGGCACCCAGTGTAGACCATCCCAAAAAAAATCCACCATCTTTGCTTGTATTTTGGCTAATAAACCTGAGGGAGGGTCTACACAGGTCAGGCGGTGCCACAGTTGGGATGCAACAAGATTGTTTAAAACCAAAACCCTACCTTTAAAAGACATTTGAGGGAGCAGCCATTCCATTTGGAAATTTTTCCCTCAATCTTTTCTGTGACGTTCTCCCAGTTCCTCTGGACCACGTCCTCCTTACCCAGAAACACTCCTAAATATTTAAAACCATCTTTTTTCCAGGCCAGGTTCTGGGGAAGAACCGGGAGACCGCCACGCCACTCACCGACAGCGAGGGCTTCACTTTTCTTCCAATTCACCCTCGCTGCCGATGCTGTACTAAAATCCTTTATAATGTCAGTTAAAAGGTCTGCGTCCCTCTGGCTTCCAACAACAACCACTATATCGTCAGCATACGCTGATAAAACAATGCCGCCATTAAAACCAGGTAAAAACAGACCCTGTAGGTTGGAACGTATTTTGCAGAGGAGAGGTTCCAGGGAGAGCGCATAGAGCATCCCCGACAGAGCACAGCCCTGCCGGACCCCTCTACACACTCTAAAAGGAGCACACAGAGCACCATTAAACTTCAGCACACTCTCAACTTCACTGTACAAAACCCTGATCTTAGCTATGAAACCAGCGCTGAACCCAAACTTCTCCATCACTTTCCAGAGGAAGTTGTGCTCAACGCGGTCAAAAGCCTTTTCCTGATCTAGAGAAATCAGACCAGTATTAATGCCCAATGAGCTGGAGACCTCCAAAACATCCCGAATTAGGTAGACATTGTCTACCATGGACCTGCCGGGCACACAATAGGTCTGGTCCCGGTGGATGACCTGCTCCATAGCCCTCCCCAGCCTGGTGGCCAGGGCCTTGGACAGAAGCTTGTAATCCACACACAGCAAAGACACAGGGCGCCAGTTTCCGATGTCCTGCAGGTTTCCTTTCTTAGGCAGGAGTGTTATTACTGCTCTGCGGCAGGACATCGGCATGGAACCAGAGGCCAGACTTTCATTAAAAACATCTAAAAGATCATGTATTAAAATATCCGAGAAGGCCTTATAAAACTCGACTGTGAGGCCGTCGATGCCGGGAGCCCGCCGTCCCTGCATAGCCTGCAGAGCGGCCTGCAGCTCCCGCATGGTCAACGGCCCCTCGAGCTGTGAGTTGGCTTCCTCGGAGACCTGTGGTAGTCCACCACAGAACTCCTCCACCAGTGTGTCCTCCCCCTCATACTCACTGGAGTAGAGGGAGGAATAAAAACTCACAGCTCGCCTTCTGATCTGGCTTGGTTCCGTTATTTCTTGCCCTGCGTCTGAAAGGAGTGAGTGGATTACCCTCTTCTGCCCGTTCTTTTTCTCCAGGCCGAAGAAAAAGCTAGAGGGAGCATCCATCTCGGTGGTGTTTTGAAACCGGGACCGGACCAGTGCACCCTGTACTTTTACCTCTAGCAGGTCGGCCAACGCCATTTTTTTTATTTTGAGGATTTCAATATATCCTCGATCTCCTGTGGACTCACTGATTTTTTCTAGTTCCACTATGTCACCCTCCAGGTCTTTCATAGATCTGGTGATGTCTTGTGTGACATTGAGGGTGTGCTGCTGACAAAGCATTTTGATTTCAGTCTTACCATGGTCCCACCACTGCCTAAGATTGCTAAAATCACCCTTGCTCTGTCTAAAAACACTCCAAAAATAAATAAAAACCTCTCTAAATTTTTTATCAAAAGTTAAAACTGAGTTAAAATGCCAGTATGCGCTTCTTGGCACAATGTTTCTAATAAAAACATTACATAAAAGCAAGGAGTGATCTGTAAAACCAACAGGTAAAATAGTGCACACTTTAAAAATATTAAAATGATGTTTAAAACAATAAATACGATCTAACCTGGCTGAGGAGCTCCTGTTCTCTCTCAGGTGGGACCATGTGTACTGTCTAGTGTCTGCATGCATCCTCCTCCACACATCCACCAGGCCATGAGAGTGGACCAGCTGCCTCAGAGCGTTCTGGGACGCTGGATGCGGCTCTGCGTGGTTACGATCTAAAAGTGCATTTTCTGTGCAGTTAAAATCTCCCCCCAAGAATAAAAAATCCTCCGAGGCACAGCCATTTAAAACATCATTAACTTTTTGTAAAAACAGCTTCCTCTCTGCACCGATTGTTGGAGCATACACGTTTATAAAAACAGCATTAAAAAGGTCAAACCGTGCTTTCACTAAAAGCAACCTCCCCTCGATAAAATGCTCGACCTCCAGTGAGACTGGAGTAAAAGACTTGGAGAAGAGGAAGCCCACTCCTCCACTAAGAGAAGTGTTGTGGCTTAAAATGACTTCCCCTTCCCACTCTCTCCTCCAGTCTGTCTCATTAAAACAGTCGCTGTGCGTTTCTTGTAAAAACAGTACATCAACATTCTTCATTCTGGCGGTTTCATAGATTTGTGTTCTTTTTTTAAAAACTCTGGCTCCATTCACATTTAAAACACCTATTTTACATCTATCCATAATAAAATATGTGTTAAAAGCTAAAATAAAAACAAATAAATTAGTTAAGACACACATCATCAATGTTCATTTGCTTTTTTACCTTTAACACAAGTTTTTTTAATCTAAAAACCTCCTGGTCAGTGAGGCCAGACTCCTCTCTCTGGCTCATATGGAGTCTGGCTGAGGTATTAAAAACGGCTATATCAGGAAAGTGTTCCTCCACTTTTACACCATGCTGGTTTTTAGTTTGCTGGAGGAACACTTTCAAACTTTCAGCCGTGTACATCTTTTTTTTCTGACTGTTACTTAAAACCACACTAAAACCCTCGCTGCTGTCTGAGGCAGACTCTTCCTCACTGGTACTGTCCTCAGTCTGCCCCAGCCTTCTTCCTGTCTGCCCTTCATCCCCAGTTTTTATATTTTTTGCCTCAGTTTCTTTTTTTGCCCTTCTTCTTCTTTTTGTAGCAGGTTTTTGTTTATTTGTTCCTGCTACTGCTGCTTCCTCCTCCATCTCTGCTTCCTCAACCTGTTCACCCCAAGTCCTTTTTTCCACTATATGATTTACATTAATTTCACTGTTATTTTCTGGTTCTGTCTGTTCTCTGTTTTTGTCTGTTTTATTGACCTGCTCCCCATCATTTTCACATGTTTCTTTACCTTTATTACCCTCCACCTCGTTTTCTCCTGCCTCACCCAAACAAACGTGCTCACTTTCTTCTACATCTTTACTATTACACCCACCCTGTGAAATCTCACCACCTATCTCGTGCACAAGGTCGGACACGACAGTGGCACGGCGCGGCGCGGCTCGCGGAGCGGCCACCGGCCGCCCAGGCGCAGCCATCGGCCGCCCAGGCGCTGCCACCTCATCCGCAGCGACAGCAGCAGCGGCTGCTCCCGGGGCGAGGGGGTCCACCGCCACAGCGGCTGCGGAGCAGCCGCCCACGGCGGCGAGGCTCTCCCCCCCCCCCAACAGCAGCCGCCCGCCGCTCCGCTACAACCGGCACGATAGAGGGTGTCCCCGCAGCAGCGCCAGCCGTCTCCCCTGGCCCAGGCGGAGCCGGCTCCCCGCGCCTCGGACAGGCCCTCGCGGTGTGTCCCTCCTCTCCGCAACCAAAACACTTCATAACCGATGAGGTCGCAAAAATCACGTAGTCATAATCATCTACTCTAACATGAAAGCGGAGGTTGAGCTCCACATCCCGGTTATTAAGTATCATATACAGCTGTCTGCGGTGAGACACTACGTGCTTCAGTAACTGAGACTTACATCCAGACAGCATCTTCTTCACCGGGGAAACTATCTTCCCGTGTCTGGACAGCTCTCTACTGAGGAACTCATCGGTTATGAAGGGAGGGACGTTTGACAGGATCACCCTGGTTGCGGGCAGGGTCAGTGGCTGAACCTGTACAAACAAATCGTTCACCACGATACCTGTCTCGACGACGCGGTGCACCTTCTCCACCTGGTCCAGGAAGACGACAACGGCGCTGTTCATCCGCGCCAGCGACTTCACACTGCCGTGTCCGACCTTCTCCCCCACCGCAAGCCCGATCTCCTCCACGCTACACGGGAAGCCGGCAGATATCTTGATACCGTGCTTCCTCGTGAGCTTGGCGAAGTCTCCATTTACCATGGCGTCAGACGCCGACCGGCGTGACACCGGCAGGATGGAAAACACACACTATACACCACCTACACCACCTACAAACACCACAAATAAACTAAAGTAAACTGCCACCAATAAACTAAGTTAAATTAACATATATTATTAACAAAATAAATCAAAAAAATCTCAAAAAGCACGCGCTCAGCGTCTCGCTCACACACCACAAACTCCCAGCATGCACCGAGAGAGAGAGAGAGAGAGAGAGAGAGAGA
>CALSCE010009645.1:10934347-10964594 GCA_943593645.1 Bovichtus variegatus
GTGTGTGTGTGTGTGTGTGTGTGTGTGTGTGTGTGTGTGTGTGTGTGAGATAGAGTTACGGTCCATCAGTGTAATGAGTGTAAGAGGAGCTGTAACCAGACACTGGTCCTATCTGTAACTAACACCAGGTTAGGTACAGTCATTCCACTCCATGTTCAAAGCCATTCGCACACTAAAGCATCATGGGAGCTGAAGTTGACAAATGCTAATGTTCTCACTATGGCAATGCTAACATGCTGATGTTTAGCAAGTAAGTTTTTAATTATGCGCCCAGTCTTAGTTTAGCATGCATCGTTAGCACTAGTCACAAAGCTGAGTGCCATTCGTTTGGTATTTAGTCATAAACCACAGTAGAAGAAGATTTAGAATAATCAAAAATTGTTGACCTTGAGGGAGGCACTTGAAGAAAAAGTCAGGCGATCACCGAAGCAATTAAAAAGTCATCCTGAGCAGAAAGTGAACGTTTGCACCAAATGTCATGACAATGCATCTGATAGTTGTCGAGACATTTCACTCATGTCAACCGCATGGTGGTGTGCTAGAGGAAAAGTCAGGGGATCACCAAAATCACAAGACATGAACGTCTGTACAAACGGCAAATCATCCAAATGTTGTTGAGATATGCAAGTCGTGACCAGAGTGGTGGACATACAGACTAACACACGCACATTGCTGTCCATAGAGTCATGCTGCTAGTGTGGCTAGAATTCACCAGAGTAATGAACCCTTAGAACCAAAGATCTACCCAACACCCAGATCTTAGACGGTTAAACACAGAACATTGCTTCTTTCCCAAAGAATACACACATCACCATCAACATACACCATGCACAGCTTTTCCCATGACTGGTAATCTCGTTATAGTGCCAGGCAGAGACATGTTCACACACACACACACACAACCCAAATACAGCCCACTGACCTTTTCTTCTTCCCACCCACGTGTTTCAAGGGTTCTACTTACGCTATTAAACGAGCTAACAAACTCATAGAGTTTCAAACTCTATCTCATACAATGATTAAAGGTTTTATGGCACCAGCCAACAAATGGGTCTCCAGCCACAACAAACGGATCTGGTGTGTAAAACATTCTAAACCCAAACTACCCTTTTTTTTTTTTATGCGTGCACAGAATGGTGTTTACCAACCTCTAACAACCTTTCCTTGATGACAACAATCTTTATGATGTGAATTCATAGTGAATATTATAGTGAATAGTATCAAACCGTAGCAAGTTATTGGAAGATGGTTAAGGGCATATTATAAATCAGTGCTTTTGTGCAAATGTAATTGATTTTTGTTTATACTGCTCCCTCATGACTGGGGGTCATACGATATTTTACTCACCTTTTTTATTTACCCCAGCATCATTGCAGCTAACGCACGGCTGTATACCGCCGCTGCTGCAGGCAGAGGCCACCTGACTGCAGGCTATGAAAGGTTTCATCATTCTCATTATTGCTAAAACTGTATTTATGGATATAGGGTTTTTGCTTCTATACCCAGCTCAACTCACAGCTGGTGGCAAAGCAAAATCCTTGCAATCCACAAACAGCCGCCCACCCAGCCAGCGCACACCCGTTACAAAACCAAACACACCCCGAGGGGCAGATTTGAATATGATTCCAAACATAAGCAAACGCTGTTTTAATTTTATTTTATTCAGTTCTCTTTTCCAGCCAATTTTTTTCTATTTTTCTGTCACCACTTTTTCTCCCCTTTTTCACATGCCATTCTGCTCATTTCCTTTGACCACCCGTTTTCCTCGGTTGGAGCCTTTCTTGTTTCTCTTTATTTCCAGATATGAATGGAAACAAAGAGAGAAGGAAGCGATGAGGAGAGAAGTAGTGTGACCATGAGGTTGAGTGGCTGGTTTGAAGTATCCTCAGCCAATCAATCAGTCGGTGTAATACATTTCTATCTACCAATTATAGAGGTTGTGACAGCACCAATTTGATCTTCCATTATGTACTAATGATATTTGGATGAATAAAAGGATGATGAGGCGAGGCGAAGAAGGGAGAATTAAAGGGCCGCTCCAACACCAACTGAGCATTTGAATAAATGAGTCATCCGTTTTTCTCCCATCGTGTTCACAGTCTAATGCCACTCCCAAATATAGCATACATAAATGACTGACCACCAGAGTGAATTCACAATACTGCTCATATATACGCAGTTGTGTCTATTCCACACACTGTATACAGCTCTACAGTGTGTTATGGTCACCTGCTTTAGCGCAGTAAAACTTGTCCATAACGCCATTTACGGGCGGCAATCGCAATAAAAACACAATAAATAGCAACAGTCAAAGTGTTCACAAGCTCCAAATGATGGAGATTATGGCTGAACCCTATAAAAATGCTTTACAAAACATCTGCACAGAAGAAGCTACACTTTTACAACTGCAATGGAACAAGGTGCTTTTTTTTTATTTATTCTTCTCTGTTTTTATAGATATTGTAATATCATTAAGTTAGGAAAGGTAGAGGTACCAGTAGCAGTAATGTCAGTAGTAAAATAATAGTAATTGCAGAAAGTGAGTAGGAGGGGTAAGAGAAAGCACGATGGGTTTTGAGAAAGAAAATAAAAAAGAAAGAAGGAAATAAATGCGGAGAAGAGAGTTTTGTCACCAAATTTGATATTCTCCTCAGGCTGCTTTCTGCCGGTACAAAACCTTCCACCACCTCCACCATGACAGAGCCAGGGTGCTGTCTGAGTCCCGCCCGCTGACGGAGCACTACCCCGGGGCTGATCTTCTGTCACTCCTACGAACCAACCAACTCCTTTGTAGCTCTGGGCTTGTGAATAAAAAAAGGCATCAGCTCGAATGTCGGCTGTTGCAGAAGTGACAGTGTCATCATTTGAATGTGACCTAAGGGGCCCAACAGGCTGTATGAGCCAGCTCCAGTGTGTGAGTGTGCAAGGGAGAAAACTGTCAGCTCAATAGTAATTTGTGTGTTTGTGCGAGTGCGTTTCCTTATCTTTGGGGAAACTGTAGGCAACGATAAACGCGTTGCTTTGCAAGCGATCCTGACAGATTTAACCTCGCTTTGAACCAAAAGGAAAACTTAAAAACATGGTCAATCCATTTATCTGGATTAATACAAACGCCTACACAATAGTGGAGGATTGGTGAGAGGTCAGAGAGTAGACGTCAAATATCATAGTTGACATTACTACAAAATAATCCATTGCAATGGCAAATAATCCATCCAACATTGGCTGACTGAGAATGTGAACTTTAAGGTTTGACATATGATGTCCATAACAGTTTGTTTAATCTGACATAAACACGTGCCTTTACATAACAATGTCCATGACAGTTTCTTAATTAGTTGCACAAATCAATCACTTGTTTATCATCAGATGTATTATCATTTAAGCATATGTTTTCTTTAATATAATGTTCTATGGAAAATGTTTAAACATGTTTCACAGACATCCTCCAGTCAGTCTAATGCAGCTTTAGGGGGCACTGTGTTGGTCCTGGCCATTCCATCTTTTCCTGAGGCTACTTTGAGAAAAATACTAGAATTATGACATTTCTTACTTATTTGGAAAGTTTAGTGAACGCTTTTAAAAAAAACAATTATATATGCTATATGGAGGGAACACGCAGGGAACATAAAATGTTTGTTAAACTGTAAGTGTAATTATATGCCAGTGTGAGCAGCTGTGTGTGTGTGTGTGTGTGTGTGTGTGTGTGTGCTAAGCTTTGGAGGAATGTGGGCATGTGTTGCTGTGGGTGGGCTTCGGAGTTTGCTGTGCCAGGCAGTAAAAGACACAAATCCACCTCTGAGTGCCCTAATTCCTCCATCCTTCCCACCAGGTCTTTCATTTTTCTGTCACTCATTTTCGCTCGAAATATTTTCCCATTTGCCTTGGCAGACTTCATGGTTTTACGGAGAAAAAAAAAAGACAAAAAGTTAAAAAGAACAGAAGAAAAAGAAAGACATTTTGAGTGTGCTGACGCGGGACGTTTTGCCCTACAGAGACAGGAAGTTCAGCGTCAGTAGAAATGAATGGAGAGACAGAGGGAGGGCAGAAGACCGAGCGAGGAGGGATGGAAACGGCCCAGTGGAAACCATGATGTCATGATTAGTGAGGTGCGACCATCCTGCAGTCACATTGGCACCACATGGACGCCAGTGGAAAGCACACACACACACACACACACACACACACACACAAACACAATCTCTCTGTGTCTGCTGCTAACCGATCACAGCTGCTGCGAGAAACAATGCGGCCATTGTCACTCTTAACCTCCATCATGGGCACCAGACGCACGCACAAACACACGCGCGCACACACACACACATGCACGCACGCACACAGCACATCAGTAGAAGTCCTGCCGAAGCGTGACGCTGACGTACAAAAACGTTTAAAGCTGCGGCAAGAAAATCATCTCCGAAGAAGTGCACGCGTCGGTTAAAAAATTCGTTTTTTTTTTTCTTTTTCTTTCATTCACCTAATTGCAACAGAATGTACTGCTGCCGTGAACGTTGAGTTTTGTGATCGCGAGTATCAACAATTTACGTGTAAAAATGTTGCATATTTAAGAGCAAAACACTACCTCTCGGAGCGCATAAATCTCCCTGCATCTGACTCTTCGTCTGTGACAGATTAAATAAAAGCCTGAGTAAAGTTTCTGTGTATTTCTTTCTTTCTATTAATAGAAAAGACACAGACGGTGATTAAAACCAGAACTGGCAGCTCTGACTGAGGTTGTTGCTCAGCCTCATGGGACTCCTGAGAGAGGAGAAAACAAGCTAACAGGGTGGGAAGACTAACAGGCGGATGCTTGTAACTGAAGAAAGACAAGGGAACTTATTAAAGATCAATTAAGGAATGACGGAGCTGATAGAGAGATATATAGACAAAGACACACACAGTCTCCCTTGTTCTGTGTGTGTGTGTAGTTAAAAGGTTGAAGTTAAGGCAACAAAACTACTTGGTTAGGTTTAGGACTGAGAGGATTATGGTTTTGGGTTAATATGAGTTTGTCAGGTAACTTAACTTGAGCTCGTACATCATTTGAAACAAGTCAACGTTGACTTTTGGTTTCACGCAAAAGTCCTGTATTCGACCCATCCATCCACCCCGACTTCCTCCCTACGCTCGTCCGTCTGCCATGAAAAAGGCACCTAATCGTAGGCCCCCACAACTACACATGGGCTAGAAAAGCAAACAGATCACTCTTCTTCTGTCCGTGTTCGAGTCCTCTAAATTAAACAACGAGCCGTGTTGTTTGTCTGTGCCTTCGAAAAATGCCGCAAATCTCCAACAGACTTGAGTCTTAATGCATTTTGTTAAATTATTAACAATTACTTTTGCTTCTCAAATAATGAAATAAAAGCATTAAATGGAAATGCACCACATTTGCTTTTTTTTTTTTTTTTTTTTGGTAAAAGCATATTCTCATTTTCTTATATTCAGTGTCAATGTGTACTATTTGCACAAATGCACATTTTCAGTAGTTAGGTCTTTTTAAAAAGTAGTTAACTCATGCAACTCAATCAAATTAAACTCAACTCAAATCAATTAAATTGAATTTGCATTAAAACTGCTAATGTTTCCGTTGCATCCCTTTAAAATTACCCATTTTAATAAAAACGGAGCCCTTCATTAATTAGATGCCGCTTAGCTTGACGCGTACTGCGAAGTTACATTATGAAGATTGATGTGAGCCCAAAAAAGTTGGGTAAACTATGCTCTGCAATCTGAAAGGCGTATAAACAGGTCGTGGATCCCCGGCGCTCCTCGCAGCAGCACGCTCATTAAGACAGCAGAGCAGAAACTGGACTGACCCTCAATCCAGAGGAATAAACTGAATCACAACGGGCAACCTGAGGAAAACAAGCTGCTTTGCAATTACTGCTGATGAAAACTTTCCAGGTTCTGTGACAAGAGGAATCAGCGTGCGATTCTTCTTCCTTGCCTTGTATGTGTAAAGTGACAGGAGATGAAGAGAGAAATGAACTAGTAATAGTTATGGTTTTTTTTTTTTGATACGTCACTCTGCAATGGATGCAATTTCATCTTTGTCACAGTCTGTATCAAACAATGTATGGAGACCCTGCGTCATGCCAATAAACCACCAGGTGAATTCATGTGAACGCAGAAAAATGGAGAAATAGGCAGTCTTTGTATTTCCCCCGTTATTCTGAAGATGAAAAAGCTGCAGTGGAGAGAGAGCGAGCGAGAGAGCGAGCGAGCGAGAGAGCTGTCCGGCACTGCTGGCATTCCTCACAGGAACACACTCATTAATACGGGAAGCTTGGAAGAGCTGAAACCTCCTGCTACTTCCTGCTAACAAACAGGAGAATCAACTGAACACCTGCTTCATCTTCTCCTCGGAGTAATGAGGCACACACACACACACACACACACACTCACGCTCACACACTCTCACACACTCTCACACAGGCTCACTCCACTTTGAACACACTCTCAGTATCTCTCTCTGGTCATTCGATTCAATCAGCATGCTGAGAGAGACGGATGAGAGCAGAGCTTTGACCTCTACTCATGAGCAGTCATCTCACAAAACACACACACACACACACACACACACACACACACTTAAAGACAACGACCCTATTTGAGGAAATGACATCATCATCAGCCGCGGTGTCACCGGGGTCAAGGCTGGCTGGAACCCGTCCCATCACGGCGAATGGTTATTACACATCTTTTGAGGGATTGCCACGACGAGGGTGACTACAGATACCCCCCCCCCACCCTTCTCCTGCGCCTTAGTCGGATTGATAGCGCAGCCCATTACTGATAGATGGATGGAGCAGATTATGGGACGCTCCATTAGTGTCACTTCATATAGGGTGGGCGAGGTGTGCGTGCGTCTGCAGCAGAGACAGCTGCACCGGAGAAGGGGAAAGGTGTCTGGAACAACCTGGCACTCCGCACTGATTGTAGCGGCGGCAGAATCAGACTCAGAGGTTATCTACTGCGGAATTTATTGGAACGGGTGCAATCAAACTAGAAATCTAAAGTCTGATTGTTAATGTATAAAGGCAATTTAAGCACATCAGCCTGCAGACGTAGCATACACGAAATGGCACGCCTCTTGCATTAACGTGACAGATGGTTGCACGTCTTTATTGCACGAAACGCTTGCAAATGCTTTTATTCTAGTGTGTGGTGCGAGGAAATAGTATCTCAAATATATGCATACGATGTGTTTTAGTAGTTTGCGACAGGGAACAGTGGCAAGTATAAAAATGTAAATGTCATTATAAGATACGGGAAGATGTTGGTAAGAGGTGATATTGTGGAGAAGACTTAACACGAGGTTTTTGAGGGTTTTATTCAATGTGAGGTCAGCACTTTAAAAGACAACTCGCTGCTCTGTGAGGCTGTACTCGGAGCTAAATGCTAATGTCAGCATGCTAACAACGATCACAACGACGTGGGGCAATAATGTGAAGATATTTTTACCAAATAACATAATAAATTGTTAGATAAAAAGTAACTTGAGTATATCATCGGGAAAACATGAATGTCTGTACAATATTTGGTGTATTTATTTATCTATTAAATGTGTATTTGTTTCTATTATTTTGTGCCTATTTCATACATTGTTGAGCTTAAGACAAATGTTGACTAATAGTCAACATGTGTGCAGAGGACTCAATAAACAAACTGTATATATATATACATTATTAATAATAATAATAAAACCGGGGATAGAATGCCACAGTTAATGGAAAATAAAACACACTTGATAAAATAAGATAAAATATAAAAATGTGATGGAATCAAATACATAGAATGCATAACATAAGAAGGAATATAGAACCCACTATATAATTTAAATAATGATATTAAAATCAATACACATATTTGCAGCATGCACACATAGACCAATAAACACTGCAGCTGCTCCATTCTGTTCTACGGTTCGACTTATTAACCATGAACTTGAAAAATGTGACATCTTGCGCACAATTTATTTTTAGTACCTGGGCGCCTGAGGCCAGAAGCAAACACAGAGCCTTCCACCATCCACATGGACACGCATGCACTACAGCTGTCGATTACACCGGAATAAGCTTTTTTTATTATTTTTTGCTATCTCAGAACGTCTTCCCTCGTGTGAAACCTCACTGCGAGTCTTATCCGCGTCGGGCACGGCCAGAAAAAAAAACAGAATAACCACCTAGTTGTGGCAAAAAAAAAAATATGGACCTCCAGTAGGTGGCTGCTCAGTGTCACTTCTGTGACGGGACATGCACATGCAGAGCACATACCACATGTGTGCACTGAAATGATGCATGCACAGACGCATAATATACTCCAGAGAGGGCGACCATGACTCCCGCGTGTCTGCGTGCTTCATTGCGAAGCTGCCACCACACCCATTTACCTTGACCCAAGACTGTACTGCTATAGCACAGAAGGTCTCTCGCCTCTTTTCTCTCCTCCGTCACCGTCCCATTCCCGAGATGAGAGTGTTATTAACCCCATGGAGCCAGTGGGAAGGTGATTCACCTCAGTTAAGATAATGTCGCCCGTCCTCACCTCATCTCTTGGCTAATGGAGCCTGGAGGGCTGGCTGACGTCGGGTAGAGGGGATATTTAATCTTGGGACAAAGATTACTCGGTGTCATTAGATGTAATAGAATAGAAGCTGCGTATCTCCAGCTTCAAGAAAGACTTTTCAGGCAGTTGTGTTTAGTAAAGCAAATGGGGTGCATATTGTTCTGCTAATGCTTCTCTGGATTAATGCACCTGCTTTGAATTTTATCAGGCGATTAAGTGGCCGTTATCAGTTGTCATCAGGAGCATACATTTGAGGAGCTTTGGCCCTACTTTACCTCCTGATAGTAGCTCAGTAGGCTATCAATCTATTTGTAAGATGGATCACCGCAGAGAGGTTCAAAAGTGGTATGCGGCGACTTCTAGTGGCCAAAGAAATGATAAAGGGAGCAGAGGAGGAAGTCAGGTTAACGTAAATAGAGAGAGAGAGAGAGGGAGGGAGGGAGAGAGAGAGAGAGAGAGAGAGAGAGAGAGAGAGCTATGAGGTTATATGTCATGCACTGTGACCACGAGGCTACCAAAGTGTTCCAACGCAAAGACTCATTTTAACTTAGGTTCGGATTTCACTTCACTTTACTTATGTGACGAACATAAAGTACTTTACATACGTACGTAAAAGTTACGTTAAAAAAAACGTACTCATTGAACCCAAACTATGATTCTTTCCAAAAACCAACCAAGTAACTTTTTTTTAACTTCACAACGTTAACCAAAAACTGGCAGGTAGCTGCCCTGCCCGAAGCATTATAATGGTAGTGATAACGGCCATGTAATAGGCTGATAACAGTCCAAATGGCTTATTAATGTAGCTTTACGTCCAACACAAAGATACCTTCATATTGAAACGTGGACTAAATGTATTTAACACATTTTATGTCCATAACTGCAATGTATAAGCCATCTATATTTAAATATACAGTATAATTAAGTTCCCTACACGACTCAAGGTTGCCCCTGTCGTTAGGTGAGGCTCTAAATGGTTTGTGGGAGTTGGAGTTTGCTCGCATGGTGAGCACCGGGTCCTTTTAGGGTGCCGTGACCTGTGATCGATGGAGACCTGGCAGACTTGTAGCTGCTAACGCTGCTGTTGTAAGCCTGCTAGCATTGACCACCGCTCTGCTCTCTTCTCCACTGCACTTCTACTTAACTAGAGGTCTCCCTCTCTCTTTTGTACCTCTGATCCCTTCTACACTTCCCTCTCCCTTTCTCTATCCCTCCTTCCTTCTCTGTCGCCAAGTCTCCCTCTTGTCACATTTCTCGTCTGCTCCTAGCTCCACCGTCTCTTTTCCTTTCCTCACTTCCCCGCCCTCGCTTCCTTTCTCAGTCGCATCCATCTCTCTGCTTTTAATCTTTCCCTCTCTCCTTGTCTCCATCCCTTCCTCCATCTCTCTCCGCCCTGTTCACTCCTATCCCTCTCTCTCGCTCTGTGTTGTTGAGTGACAGTACAGTTAAACTGTTATTGGCTTCTGCAGAGGAAGCAAAGCAGCAGCTTCGTGGCTTGGCAGCACAAAAAGAGTGTGTGTGTGTGTGTGTGTGTGTGTGTGTGTATTGTTGCAAAGTCAAATATAAAAGTATACGACTCAAATGAATTGTTCCAACTACTGAAAAAGTTGCATGACTCCGGTAGAGGAAGGAGGGTAGGGTCGGGGTGGGAGGATGTAGGAGGGGAAATAAATAAGGGGTCGAACATTATCATAATATCTCCCATAAAAACAGTGCACACCACCATTTGGTGCCATCACTTAGCATAACATTACTCACTTGCACCCAAGAGAACACACATACACGGACACTCTCTCAGTGTGAACTCCAGCACCGCAGCTTGGGAAACACGTAGGTTATTGAATCTAGGCCATGAAATGAGAGTACAGAGAATTATTCATAGTTTATAATTTCAGCATTCAGTTCTTTTTCATTCATAATGAAATTAAACTTGGTGGGATCGGTGCCAAGAAGTGAAACGTGCCTTGGCTTGTGTAGGCTACCTGACTCCACGGAAATGAAACCAATATGGGAGTGTGCGTTTCATACCGATGATGGTAAAACACAGAGCTCGACACTGAAGCAGTACGAGAAGAAGTGACTGGTATTAATTAAGCCTACTGTGTTTGCTGCTTCACGTCCAACGCAGCGATTCATTACATCTTCTTACAGTATATTTCCTTTCTATAATCCGTTACACCCTCCAAAAAACCTAAAACTGTGTCCTTGTTACTTTCAAGTGTCTGCGATGTGGAAGCAGAATGCTGGAGTTTACGCGCTTTCAATTTGCGTTTCTTACTTCTCACTACATCTTACTAGATTCTCTAAAGAGTCCCTCGTCTTAGGCTGTCAGAACGATGACACGGCAGCTTCAGAGACGAGATGATTTCACAGCGAACAAGACGCCATCACAATTGTCTCCACAAATCCATCTGGCCGTACGATGGGCCCCGCGGCTGTCGCATCTCCAGTCCAACGCTCCTCCTTCTGAATCCTCTGGTCGCTTCAAACAAGCTAACACAGGCGCCCGTCTCGCTAGGACTCACTTGTCTTTTGGTTTTCACTTCGTTATTTAGTCTATCTGTGTTTATTACCTCCGCCAAGGAGGTTATGTTTTTGCTTTGTTTTTCTGTCTGCGGCATTACGGAATAAACGGCGTCTCGATGTTCGGGAAACTTGGTGGAAGGATGTAGCGTGGGCGAGGAAGAACCCGTAACATTTTGTCGGAGATTCTAATCTAATCGCAAATCATTATTCACTTATGGAAACGGCCTTGGCGAAGGTCTCTGCTCTCCCCTTCTAGAGTTAGCGGTTTTCTATTTTTCCTAACCAATTAGTAGTACAGTAGGGTCCCGGCGACGTTCTTTTACGGTGGAAGCTGCAGTAGAAAAGGCGCAGCCTATTTAAGAGTTATAATTGTTGTAATTCAAAATCTCATCCACGCTTCTCACGATTCACACCAGTATTAAAGAGACACAGTTGATGGTAAAAATGCTATTTTCTTTTATGTCCCATTAGTGACCAAACTAACAAGCTTGCAAAAATGACAGTGAGAAAGAAGTTAGCAGGCGTGTTAGCTTTTTTTGTTTCTCTTCAATAAAACTTTATTGAATGAGGGGATGTACAATCCGGCAACATAAAGTGGAAACAGAAAGAAGCTTGTAAAGCTCGCCTGCAGAAGTTCCCTCACTAACCCTGCGAGGAGTCACAATGCCACCTAGATTCCAGAGCTACATATTTTTGCGAAGACACAACACATTCTGATGTGACCAGGCCTTCACGCTGGCTCACTTATACTTTCAGAGATGAGATGAGGTAATGGCTGCTCCGAAAATTGTTTTGCCTGACAAAAAAAAAGAAAAGGGATGTTAACCATGAGAGGTTGAATCCGGGCGTCTAGGACAGATGAAGCAGTAAAAACATGGGGGGAAGAAAATTTCTGATCGTCAAATTTTAAAGACCTAATCCCATCTGTGCTTGATCAAAAGGAGCATCCCAAAAGGATATATCAGAGTGTGTGTGTGTGTGTGTGTGTGTGTGCACGAGGGCACGCAAGCGTGGTTTAAAGAGTCAAACTCCAATCAAGTCCGTTCAAATGACAATGATGCCTTGAATGTTGTGGACCTTGATGATTGGGATTCTGCAGCTCCATGGATTCATCTGTGAGGAACTTTATCACACAGCATGACTCAGCTCTCACACACGGACGAGTGCGCCATTCAAGTCCGCCTAGATATAAACTCCAGACTGACTGAATACTCTCTCTTTCACCCCTATTATAAATATTCATGCAATGTGCCAGATTCACTTTCCATGTGTGTGTCCTTCCTCCTGTGTCAGCATGTGAGTGTGTATACCCTTGCACGCGGCAGGACACGTCCACCATCTCGCTCCGTCACAAATTACCTCATTAAATTTCATTGCATTAAGCCACTTTTGTGAATTTAGCGTAGTCCCAGGCCCATTGTTCGCCTGCAAATGAGATTAAAGCAACATTTGCCTTTCTACCCGCTTTCAATTATATTTCTGGAAGGACAGCTCGGGCACAGCGCCTTAATGAGGAGAGAGGAAAAATAAGAGAAAAACGGAGCATGGCACAGTTTTCTGAATTAAGACAACTTAGTAGCACATTTGGGAAATTCAGACTTTCATCCCACAATGCACTGTAGTTGCTATTAAGATTTATTATTGTATATTTCTTGTGTCAAAATTGCGAGATAATCACTGGTTTTTGGTGGTTTTTCAAGAATCTTGGGTTTGTTTTGTCTTTATTGCGGATAAAAAAATAAAAAAAAAAACTGAAAAACATCTGTAATGGCTTTCTATAAAAAATACAGTGAATGGTTTTATCCTCCCATTCAGATGAATAATTAATGTACTTCCATGTGTGTGTGTTTTCTGCAATCAGCAGTGTGTACTTTTGTGTCTGTTATCATGTTCCCCTATAGAGATACAGTGCAATAAAACAGAGTGAGCTGAGGTTAAGATTAAAACTGCCTTCACACAATGCAGATTACAACACAAACACACACACACACACACACACGCAGGCGCACATAAAAAATTAGCTGATGGCAAATGAGATCACGTTGCTATGCAACAGACACAACTCCTGCCAGTAGGATGCAGGCTTTAGGAGCTGAACCTCTACTCTAGAAAGTACAATTTAAAATACTAGAAGTTAGAATATAATATAAAAACGACCAAGTGTCAAAAGTTTTGCTTAAACTATCAAGATGCCTAAAGGGCGTTAACTTATTTTTTTTATTTTTTTCAGGATTATACACATCAATAACTCAAATGGTTTGGATGGAACAAATGAAGTATTTGATGTGTAAAGACCTGTTAGAACATACAATTGACTGTGAATAAGAGCATAAGGTTGAGCTTTGTACTCCAGCCGGGAGCATTTGGGAGATTCTGTCACTCCGGTCTAAAAACCTGAAATCACCTGTTGGCTTGTCACTCAGTGAGGCTCAGTAAATGAACGTGTCAATTCTGCAAGGTAACATTAGCTCAGGATTTAGAAACTGTAAAATATGTTGGTGTTTATGTGTGTGTCATGCAGCTGTACAGTGGACAGAGAAATGAGCACAGGGCTGTCACAATAAAAGAAGTTCATGACACGATAATTGTGAAATGATCACAAAAGTGACATTATCGCGATATCCATAGAAATCTAGAAAAATGCATAAATGAAATGCAATCAGTCACATGTATCTTTAACCTTATTTATTGTGTGTTTTGTCTCTTTTTTGGCAAATTAATTTAACTCAAAATACAAGTGTAGGGAGGAGACAGAGCCTGTAACCATATGTACAGAAGCATAACATAACATTTACAAAAAAGATACAGAATACTCACTCAGCTAGTACCAAGAAAACAATAAACATCTTTAAATTACTACTTTTTGTGGCACTGGAGTCAACAGAAAGTAGACATTGAAACTTGAATGTCAACACTGAACACGTGATTACAAAAACTTTGGATGGACGTTTTCTTTTACAGCTTTGACTCAACCAGAATTAACAGGACCCTCAAGCCATCGGCCGAGTCAACAGCCGCAGCAGCCAGAGGGCATTGTATCTACAGAAAGGAGCTGGTGGCCAGTCAGCCAACTCTACAGGACAAGTGGGTTTTGTGTGAGAAGTTGAAGACTATAGTGGGTCCATGTGAAAGCCTGTGTGGAGAGGCTTATGTGCCTGATCTGCATGTGAAAAACACGAGGGCTTCACACATACTTTAAACAAGGCTTTGACCCTCTCAAAGAAATGGATACACGCACATGTACACACACACACACACACACACACACACACACACACACACACACACAGGAGAGGGAGGGGGGGGGGCGTAGGGAAGGCGCTGGCGATGGCACACTGCAAAAAAATAACGAGATGGATTTTCTGTTCTTTAGGATTCGACAACATTACATGACATTTTCATTTTCATTGCTGAATTGAAAATGATGTTCTGCTGAAAACAGAAATAAGTCACGGATTAAATGAATCCGCAGAATGCGTCGTGAATCCCTACTTTATTAAAAGGCTTGCCATGTGATTTTTTTTTTTTGCAGTGTAGGAGTGTTAAATAAATAAAACAGACCAACCGACGGCAACCACCACCACAATAAACAGCGAGGGAGACTTGTGCAACCGTGGAATCCCAATTTGTTCCCCGTTGTTGCACCAGCCAGAGCACCATTGACGGAGGCTACCTTTGTTATTATTAGTTTTTTTTTTTTTTTTTTTTTTTTAGAGAACGGTCCTTTCTGTCCTTTTTTGCATCTGTGAATTCAAACTCATCTGTATTCGTCTAGGCTCCGGCATCACTCGCAGCCAAATCCTTCTCCTATGGCGTTCCCTCTCAACGCCCTCCAGCTCTTTTCAACAAAAAAATAAATCTAAAAAAAAAACAAAAACAAAAACACCTCCCTTCCTTCTTTTTTTTAACTCCCGTTCTAAAGGCTCAGTTTGTTCCTTTTTTTCTGCGGGTTTTATTTCAAGGCCTACTATCCCTTTCTCCATGCCTCCTCCTCTTTCTTTTCATAAACTCCTCCTTCCCCGCTTATTTCCCCCTGCACTCTCAGACATCTCTTCATTTCTTTTTTATTTCCACAGAACGCCTTTTGCTTATAGCATCTATTGATTCTCATGACTGCTCTTCAGCCTATTTAATGCGGAAATGTAATTGAGTGTGCGTGTAGTGTGTTTCAGAGTATATGTGTGTGTGTGTGTGTGTGTGTGTGTGTGCAAGAAGGGGAGAAAGTGTGTGTTTCACTGCACAGGTGTGTGGGAGAGAAAGTGCGTACTGGTTTATGAGCCTGCACGTCTAGAAGTGTGTGACAGAATGCACCCAGGTGTGTGTGTGGGGAGGTGGGGGGGGGGGGGGGGGGGGGGGGGGGGGGCTGTGTGTTACAGCATTCACACACACAGGTATGCACTTCCGTGTGTGTATAAAATGTGCATTTGAGAGTAAATGTGCACAGGCATGTCTATGCTTTTTTGTGTATTTCCTTACAAAAGCATACATTTGTGTTTACATCCATGTGTGTGTGTGTGTGTGTACGCACGCATCTACATTCATATGTGTGTGTGTTTGATAAGGTGGGAGGCTGGCAGATATGACACACCTCATCTTCCTCTCCGTAAGGCCTCTATTTTAATCTGGCAAAACAGGCTGTGCGTGTAATGACCTTTAGAAAGGGTGAAGATAAGTAGATGAGGCTGACTGTGAGGAGTGTTGAGTTACTGTATAGAGGAGCCGGTGCTGAAATAAAGGGGGGAGATGACAGAGGGAGGAAGATAAATGGATGAGGGGATGGGATAAAGTGGAACATTTAACGAGATATATGCAGACAGAGGGCTGAGAACATGGAGGAAGACTCTGAATTTTAAACAAAAAGGGCTCCAAACCTTCAGTCCAACACATTCACGTATGTCCTTATAGAAAGAAAAAAAAACACCATCTCCTTCATTACTTCGTCAACTACGTATGCATTCCTGTGCTAGCATTGTCAGCTAAAACCTGTATGTCTCTGAGCACCTGGCTGACGCACATAACGTCAAATGTCAAACACCTTTTCAGAGTTATAGTTGAGTAAACCCGAAGGTGCCGTTGTTATTCACATCCTGCTGCAATCAGATCACCTTGTTCCAATGTTAACGGCTGCTATGATGTACATCCAGGATAAATGTCCACAAATACATGGGAAAGTCATTATTCTTACAGGTTGGCCTATTTGGTGATGAACCAAAGAGCTGCAACGGTTGACGGGAAAGTAATCGGCAACTATTTTGATAGTGGATTAGTTGTTCGTTTCTCATGAAAAGTGTCAGAAAATGCTGTTTTTAGCCTCTCAAAGACGGAGTTTTAAGCATATTTTGATGATTGTCGGGATACTTTTGTGAATCACAATTATTTTGGAGAGGATAATCATGACATGCCAACAGAGTCGCCTAATCTGTCCTGAAGACAACAACATATTGCATGCCTAGGTAAGACATACAGTATAGTGACTATGCCATGACAAGCATGCAAATAAAGCACAAACAGCCCGGTGTTCAAAGGGTTAATCTTCCCTGGTGTGGAGTGCAAATTAATAACATGAAGCCTCAGTGAGCAGACATTTGTATGCAGTGCTGTGCTTTCCTGTGTTTCTATTTCGGAAGAGCTGTTGTTAGGATACCCGCGCTCCGCACCTTGAATCTGCAGTGCAGCTCCCGGTACTTTCCTCACTCTAAGATTGCTTTTCCAGGCACCGCTCCCATGTAGTCGGTCAGTGTTCACGGGGATATCGGACTTTCTCGACACAGCCGGGACGCCTAAACTTTGGTGCTCAGTATCTCAGGTCTGCACTCCACTCCGGGCGGGAGCTTGTAATTCCAAGCTGCTGAGCTAAACGCCTACAATGTAGAAGGTAATGATAAGGATAAGTGTAAGAGGATGAGGTCAGGGGGGGATGAATGGAAGTGCGGGATGAGAATGAGGAATTGAGCGGCGGTAAAGAGACTGAGGGAGGGATAGAGGGATAAGGGGAAGGATCCAGAGATGAAGGGGTTGACGGGGGCTGAGTGGATGGTGGGCAGAGCAGCAGAGGGATGACGGGATAAGGAGGTGGAACGCAGTGGGGGGTTGGGGGGGCCCTCACAAGCCCCTGATTATACTAATCCTGGTGGACCCCCCTCATAGCAGATTAGTGCCTACACACACACCCACACAAGGAGAGACACACACACCTTCTGTTGCCCCAGCACATGTTGATTTGCCCCGCTCTCTGGCATCCCGTGGCCACATCCAAATCCCTCACAGATTGGGCAAAAGAACAGCGAGGACAGGGAGGAATGGTGGGGAAGTCACGATTCCCTTCAAATATGAGTCGCTTCAAATCCTATTCCACTTCCAATCAGTCCAACAAGGCCTATAATTTCGATTCTACTTATAGATAACCACATTTAAAACTTCATATTGACATATTTCATCTCGCTACATATGGTGATATAGTGATGGTGTTTCATGTGTTAAAGCTATTGTACTTCTGCACTGACAACGTCAACAATGTTGTTGTTGATTTGCACTATGACTGTATCTGGATGAAAAGGTTGTTTTTTTTGGCCATGAGCCAAAATTTCAGTAAATCTATCATAAAAAATATTTAGAATATCACATCAGCATTGGTGGAGTTCAGCTTTAACTTTAAACCCAAATAAATTGCAGTAAAAAAAAAAAAAAAAAAAAAATATATATATATATATATATATATATATTTGCATTTATATAGTTTGTTCATCTGGATAGCCCTGGCAAGTTATTTTTCAATTTAAAAAAGTGTCCCACTCAGTACAGATATATTGTTATCTGACTTCTTGAACTGTCAAATATCAACATCAGCATCTCAAATACAATCAGTTGCGTTATGATATGGATAGTTTGGCTTTTATGTCCCGGTTTTGGAGGTTTCCATTTCCGTCATTTCAGTTTCTAAAATGATGTCATGTTGTCATGTGGGGGTCAAATTCCTCTTTTAAGTTAGGATTTGGCCCTAAGAGCCACTTTTCTCGGGGGTTTTCCTTTAGTCCCCATTTTTTCTTTAAAGATATTGAACAGGTTGATTTGTTTTGGGCTTTAGGACCCAATTGAGTCTTGCTTGCTTTTTTAGAAAGGTCAAAAATTAACGTTAAAGAAAAATTCAACAGCAAAATGGCTCAGTTACTCAGGATAATCCAACATGCATTGGTAAAAAAGCAGTTCCTATAAAACTGTTCATTTCCACCTAATTATTTCCACCTAAAAGCACGAGAATACTTTATATGAAGCTTCTTTTAACCTACTAAAGTCATGCCCTTTGACCAGGCATTGACCTCCTCATTGACCTCCTCAGTGGCCCACATTAGGGCCACTGAGCTGTGGCACTGCTTCAAATATGTAAAACTACATGGAAGCGAAGCAGAATGATATTGTAACAGAACGTGTGTGCTCAGCAAACGTTTTCCCGGATGAATAGCTTTAAAAAAAAAAAAAGAATGCAGGAGCCAGATTGTGTCACAGTAAGCTACGAGTCAAGGAGGTAAAGAAGAAGGGCTGAATGGCAGGATATGCTTAACGTCAACCAGATTGCACAGTGCAGCACTTCTCGCTGCAAATGACACCAAAAGGATGAGGAGGGATTAGAGAACACAGCATGCTGTATGCCGGAGAAGAGTTACGGGCTAACCGAAGCAGTCTTCTAAAAGTCACGAATTGACTGCGCTGATACACGGCAGCCTTTAAACACATCGACAAATCACGCTCGGTGTCAGGCATACTTTCCGTGAAAATGTCACAGAGGATAAACAAGAGTTGAAGCATTTTTTCCTTCGCTCCAACACAGCCATGGACATCGCACGCATTCCCCCTCTTCACGAGTGTGACTGGTTATAGGCACAAATGTCGCCGTGCCGCTGTGTTTTGTCTGCTTCTGTGTCTGTCAAGAGTTTCACAGATTAGCTGGACACCCTCCCGTGTTTCTCTTTCACAGGTCAACCAATACTCCCTCAGCAAATATTAAATCTGTTTTAGATTCCGCTGGGACAGGGAGAGAGGAGGGGAACAAACAGAGAGAGAGAGAGAGAGAGAAAAGCTAGAAGTGATAAAGAGGTGACAACAGAAGAGCTGATTTCTTTTGTTTGTTTTGTCTCTAACGTAGGTGATACTAGTTCATTGCTCTGGATTGTTTTTGCGGTGAATCCATTACTGTGACATCGCTTTCTTTGTATTTTTCTGTTAAGGAAATGTATAGCTCAATCACTGCTCTCACTAACAGTTATTTGTTATGCTTCTGGAAGCGAAGGACGACATTCTTCTACTAGGGTTTAAAAGAAATGCAGAATCCCACGCCACCAAGGCAAAGTGGCCCCTGTCTCAGGCCAGCACTGGGGCACAGCACATGTGCAGAGGAAAACAATATGATTTTGAAAAAGTGATGATAATTACTTAACCTTATAGGCTATTTCAGCTGTAATACCTTGAACATCTTTCCTCCACACTGGTTTTGAATTTAAGTAAGTCATCCACACGGGAGGTAATCAGTCCATCATCACCCACCACAGCTCCCCCCATCTGCATAACTTTAATAAACTGTCAACATTCAACAGTCCGTGGTGCCAAAAAGGTAGACAACTGTTGGCCAGCAAGGCAGAAGCAGCGTAGACTGAGACATGACAGGGCTTCTACTTCTTTTGTGTTAAGACTGAGACTAAGGAGACATTTACTCATGTGAATATTCACAGATTATTACCTCGACTGCTTGTTAACTGACTTGTAATTCTCTCGGTTTTTGTCATCTCTTGCTGCTGTTCAGGGACAATCCAGGGCAGGCGTTTCCTCTGCCAATGCAGAGCAGTGAACCAAACTGGATTGGATTTACAAAGAGAAAAAGTGGCCGTGAAGGAAGTTGAACAGAAAAAGTCAAATACAGAATGGGACATGAAAGGGAGGGATGGGAAATGATCGTATGTTAGTGGCATCACCACAGTCCACTCTGTATCTCACTACATAAATGCTAAGACAAAATCCTCCCACCGACATCATCACCAACATGTAGATTAAAAACAAGATGATGTCCCTGTAGGAATATCATGAAGCCATTTTAAAAGAGGTCACTCTTTTTCCTTTGATGCCCAGGAAATAGCTGAAGACCTTTGGAAATGACGTTTGGGGATGGGTTTGCTAAATACTAGTGTCACCAACATGACCCAGAATATATAACATTTTTAAAAAAAAAAAACATTAAAAAGTATAAGTCTGTGGTCCCTCAAGCCTCCCGAACACTGCCACCACAGCTCTCTGATGCTGGCCCCCGCGCACCCATTCCGCTCGGTGACTTTCCGCGGCTGATTGAATTAATGTTACATCTGCTAGTGTTGACATAGGAACCCTGCAGTGATATTTTGGTGCTGTCTGTTTCTGTTGGCTTTCCAAGCCAGGACACTCGGAGTAACAGGCAGCGTGGACTGGCCTGGTGTGTGTTTGTGTGCGTGTGTGTTTGTGTTAACTCTGAGGCCACATGGCTAGAGGGTAATAATGTTAGCGACAGGGTTGATAAGTTCACGTCCGCCACACACACACACACACACACACACACACACACACACACACACACAGTTGTGGCCAAATAGCCCTCCTTCCCTAACTGTTCACTCATTTGAACTTCCTTAAATGGATTTGATAGGAAATGTTCTGCGAGAGATTTATGCATCGCCTCCCAGTAAAGGCTCAATCAAATTAGATCGCAGTGGAGTAAGACACAAGCTCAGAATAGGAGTTGACAAAAACGCACTAGTACAACTTTTTTCGTAGCAAAAATTAGAGTAATGCAAAAGCTACTGGATCTGTTTAAAATATAACCTCATGCTATTCATGAAATCCCCACGAAGGGACCATATCTACCCTTCATTTATCCTGGAAATACACTCATTCCGGACGTTAGAGATAGATCATCTTTGGATCTTTATGGGGTCATTTTCAACCTCAACCAAAAATTATTCATTATTTAGTGAATATTTACATTTTTTGGTGTTGTTGACTCTTAAATACTTACGTTGCAGTCAGCGTGCATCCTGAATATTTACATAACCAATGCAAAGACTTAGAAAGCATTCATCAATGCATAGACATCAGGAGGCAGTAAGCATGCAGAGAGAGAAAAAGGAGAGAGATGTCAGGAGAGTGGATAAGTTGACAGCATGCTCCACCTGTCACATGAGGTGCTTTGTTGTGCTGACTATCAAATCCATGGAAAATTGCATTTCTCATATTTGGTAGCATTGGAAACCAGTATCCTTTGTTGTGAAGGGAGAGAACGTAGCATTTGTCCACAAGAGACGACTTGTTCAGGCTGAGGGTGTCTCCAGCTGTGATGAGTGCCTCCAGTTTACAGTTAAGCCCCGTCTCTCTGATAAGGCCCTGACACACCGAGCCGACCTCAAACAGCTAGCGCTGACAAAGGCTGGCTGATCAAACGTTTTGCACCGTCTCACATCTTGTGTTAAAAAATGCACTTGAACACGAGGCAAAGCTCACAGCTGACGGCCAGCTGGTCGCCAACATATGGACGTATATTCCGCACCTGCATGAGAGGAAACGCACTTATTTTTGTACTTATATTCTGTCACAAAATCCTGTGGATGCTCGGCTTTCACGCCACAAAACGCACATCAACAGAGCTCCCTCGGCGGCAGACGGAGACCCACTCTTTCAAACGCACTAGATTTAACCTGAACCAAACCAAACAAGGTATGAAAACCTACGAGTGGAAACCTTAATTCTAAAGCAATATAATGGCTAACCTCGTAGCAACTGTTTGGGGAAGGCCCTTTCCTCAATATGATATGCGTTTCTGAGTTTGCTGTGGAAGAACTTGACTTGGCTATCACATGGGCTTTACCTCCACCTCATCCCACTGTCCGTCATCCAAATCGGTGTGTCCAATCCCACTAATGCCCTTGAGAGCTCTCTCTCTCTCTCTCTCTCTCTCTCTCTCTCTCTCTCTGACTACCTCCGTCGCTGATTCAACATCCTCAAATCAGCCCAATGGCCAACACACCTCACAAACAAACACACATTCCCACAGACAGCTATGGCATATGACACTGGCAAAAAGCCCAAAACATTGGACATCAAAACAAAATACAGTACAGCATCTGAATTACAATGGAGACCTTTGTCTCCCCGGAGAGGATGTTGACAACAACTCTTTCTCTCTTGGACTTTCTGTCTGCCGGCATCTGTTCTGGTCTCTCTCCCAGTATTCTCTATCCCTCTCTCTATCTTACGCATGTGAACTCCTTCTTTCACTTCTCTTCAATTGAAAACAAAACTGGCATGACAGAAGGCAACACAGTATTAAGTGGATTAATACGCATCATTGACATTGCTCTCTGTGTGTGTCTGTATCTGTCAATATACAGATTCACATCTTAATGTTAGCAGGTGACATAACAAATGAGTTGAGTACTTAAAAGTCTTTCTAGAAATTGGGATTGTGAGAAAGAGCTGAACTCCCACGGCTTCATGTTTGACAACAATAATGCCAATGGAGTCGACGATGCAGACTTCAACAGATGAGGGTCTGTTTCTCCAGAGGAAGAGCGATCTGTCTAGACACTGTTGCCTTAGAGTCGTGCTGGGGGGCGTCACGTGCGCGCGCACAAGAGCTGCGGGGAAAGAAAGCCAACAAGCATCCCAGCTGTAATTAGCTAATGTTGCTAGCAGGCTCAGGCTGATGCTCACTGAATGAGAATGGAGTGAAGTTCACCGCAAGGTCACGAGTTCAGAAGGTGGATACAACACACACACACACGCGAAGTATACAGATATAAACATTCACACACTGATACTACACACATGCTGACACACATGAATGTAGCACACTCTCATAGTTAGGGCGTCTGGTCAGTGTCACTGTGTGTCGAGCAGAAACACTGATAGCTGCGTAGGCTAGCTCAAGAGGGTGGCCCTGGTGGACAGCCAGGTTCACATGCACACACATGTAAACATACATTACAGATCACATATTGTGGCGTAAATATATTGCGGCACGGTATTTGGCAATATGTGACGGCATCAGCAAAGCTAATGAATCAGAGAGGCATTCAAGGCCGCTTGGAAACCACCTCGGGGAGCCGCTTAGAAATGCATTCTAGCTAGATACTAAAAAAGCGTCGGTAATCTTAACACCTTCCAATCGTAACTATGTCAGTCGGACGGTATCCGTAAAAGGTATCGACTGAAATAACCCAGTACCAAGTAGCATCGAAACAATGCGGGCTGGGATCCGAGTTAATCAAATCTAAATCCAGCATCTGCTTATAGAAATCAAATCCTTCTCGACTCCATTCACACTTCAGATAGCTTATCTGATAGGAAATAAGAAAAGCTGATGCAACCAACAGCCATTGACGAAGGGTTGAAAACGAGCTATCGAGGATGTTTCAGATGATGTTTCAGATGCTAAAAAGGAGGAAATGCATCCATAATGTGAAATTTCAGTGGCTGTTAGTCGATGTTTCTAAAAATAGCTCCAGCAACCTGGACATACTGGATACTCAACTGTTGTACTGTGAAGTCAACACACACTACATTACCACCGCCCTCTGGAGTGGTGTTGCGCCGACCCTCATTTGCATGTGGCCCGAGAAAACTAAGACAGATTGCAGACAGATGTGTGATCTGACCTGAAAGATATTTTTGATTTAATTTGTATCTTAGCCTACGAACCTTCGCACGTCTCACTTTTCAGGAATACTTGATCCGAATACCGTCCTGATTCAGAATTATTAAGCTAATGAGCTTAAACTATTTGGTATGACATGAATGAAAGTTTCGCTGGGCGATCCTGACTCCTGAAATCGATGTGTCACAATCAGCTTTACAGTTTCATTAAAGGAGACTCAACACATTCTGCTTTGCAATGGCACGCTGGTGTTGGAATGATCTGCCTTCCTCTAACAAATGATCGTTGGCTGAGGAGAGACGCCCGCTTGCAAAGAGCACACTGACCAGACAAAAAGCAGAGTTTCAATTTGGCCTTTTGTCAAGTTTTTTAATTGAATTAACATTTATCGGCCACATTGTAATTTGCCATTGGTGATGTTTGACTTTTTAACTGGCGAAGGAGACTGTCAGTGGCGGTTAAAATGACATTGCTCCTCGCTAAAAACAGAGTCCAAAGAGTTCAAAGATTCAAATAGGAGAGACTTGGACCTGGATCCAAACATTTGGAGGTACATGTAGGTGTTATTCATCCTTTTATCAGAGGTATTGTTAAGTAAATTGTCTCGGAGGTGTGAGTAGACATGCACAATAGCGCAGCTAGCGTGCACTACAAAACCTTGTACAGAGGCAGAGACAGCAGCTCCATGGGTTTTCAAAGAAAGTGGTAACAAGGTCAAAAGAGAATGGCAACAAAAATGATAAAGAGCGAGAAAGATGGAGGGGGAGTGACGGCTCAATGCATCCCTCAGCATCCTTCCCCTCTGCAGACATCACTTCTTACCATCTCTATAAACATTATGCAAATGGCTGTGCCGCCGCGCAGTGCGCTATAATGTCATGTTGGCGGTAACAGTAAGCAGTAATCACGTTTAAGGAGTATGGGTGGAGAAATCAAACAAGGGTATTTATTATCCGCCGATCCCTAATCTGATAAGCTGTCATCACTTCACTCTGCAGCAATGCCTTCAAAAAAGAAAAAAGAAAAAACACTCCCTGCTGCAAAGGAATGAGGGAGAAGAGAGAGAGAGCTTCAGTCGCACTCAAATCTCTCGCTCTCTCTCTCTCTCTCTCTCTCTCCTAAGCGCAGACAAATCTGGATTTAGCACTGTTATTGTGTCTGTCTAGTTGTGGGTAATTAAATGTAGCTGATAATTTGATCTTTTTGTCTTTTTTCCTTTCTCTCAGCCGCTGTGGGAGACTATACTGCGGTGTGTGTGCGCCTGTGTGAGTGTGTGTGTGTGTGTGTGAGTGTGTGTGTGCGCCTGTGTGTGTGTGAGTGTGTGTGTGTGTGTGAGATCAGACTTGTGATGCCATAAAAGACTCTTCCAATTAGAAGGTTAAACAAAGGGATGTGTTGAATAGCAGCTTTACCCTGGAGGAGACAAAAACAAGAAAAGGAGAGGAAGACATAGTTTGACCCAAAACACACACACACACGCGCGCACGCACACACACGCACACATTGTCACATTGTCCGATTTGCCCTTCCTGTGTTTTGAATGATTTTATTGCAACATTTTATGAATTTTACAACTCTTTCTTATTATTACTCTCTTTATTATAGATATTGGCTTTTATACACTGCAGCGTAGTAAATGTTTCAAAGCCAAATAATTTATCAGCTCGGTGTGGTCTTACTGTTACAACTGTCGTCCGTTGGGTTTTTCTCTATATTTATACAGCGCTATGACAATGTCGTTTTTAATAAACAAGCATTTGGGATACTGAAGTGGACAGAGTAGCGGGGATGAAGGAATGAAGAGAGCAGACTAGTGCACAGACAGGAAACAATCAATCAAACGCCCTCCCCCTTCCGCAACTCGCCCTCCCTTTATTTCTTTATTAAACTTCCTCTCTGTTGACCTTTGACCGCGCTGTTCCCAGCTCCCCGCAAGCTCTAAAAGTGAAGCTTTTTGCCTTTTGAACCCAGTCTACAGGCTTTCGCCCAGGAGCTGACTGTAGATTAAAAATGTTTCACAGTGCTTCCTTTTCCTCTCCGCAGAAATAAACGACTCACAATGGCCGACCAGGGAGCAACACTGCAGATTGCTGGTTCAATCCAAACACACAAAAGTATAAAAAAAACTACATATATATATATATATACACACACAGTATATATGCTGTTCCCCATGGGCTCCGATCCTGCTTGATGTCAAGTAGTCCTCGCTGGTAATCTCTATGTAGGATGATCTATAAATTGATCATCCATGTATTTTTCCAATGTGTTAGATGGAGGGCGTTTGTGTGTTTTTTTTGGTCTCACTTTTGTCACATCAAACTTATATGAATAAGTGATTATTTGACAATCAAGTTCAAATTCAATTCAACACAAAAAAATAACTCCTAACCATCATTACTTTTGCGACTTTAACCTTTAACCTACGCCGTTGTACGCCGTTGTACATATGGGTGTAATGCTTGGGTGTCCACATACCTACTGTAAAAGCTCACACATGTACAGTATGCACGTCCATGCATACAAACAAAATCTCATGAACACAGACCATTTCCCCAAAAGTGAACACGCCCATGCTGTCCAAGATTCTGTTATCCCTTCGTCTCCCTGCATCTCTGCTCCTAAATCCTTCCCTCCACATTCTGTCATCTGTCTGGCAGATAGAGGAAGACAGACGAAGAAAGAGAGAGACAGCGAGACTCTTGGCTGGCGTGCAGGCAGTTTGGTCTGATACAGGAGAGCGTAGAGAGCCCTCTCATCTCTAATCTCTCGCCTGTCCCCACTGCCTCCTCTCCCTCTCTCGCCCAGTCTATCAGTCTGTTCATCTGACTCAACCTCTTCCCCCGTTCTGTTCCTAAGCCGCTGTGTTTTCCACAGCGAGGACCAAGGTTTAGAAGATCTGCCTTCTTCATGCAACTGCAAAGTAAACCGCGCATATCTAAAGCAGCACCAACCACCGGATGCAGCATGTGAATGCATGTTGAGTGACTCTTCTTCAGAACATAAATAAGTGCCTTCTTCACGTTATCACACGATTTGACACGGATATTGTTAAGAAAACACGTTCAAGTTCAAGAGATCAAGAACAAATCTCACTGTATAACGTGTGAGGGAAAAACCAAAAAAAAAAAAACTGGAAAAATGGAAAGGAAAGAAAAAGCTATCTTGAGATAACAGCCACAACTCAGGAACAATCTGACAAAAAGCATCTTTTTGATATGTTAAATAAATTGTGGAGACAAAAAAAAAAAAAAAAAAAAAAAAGCTTTGGGTGCTGACACGAACAAGTCTGTTGCTTTGAAGGTTGGGTTTCTGGTGTGTTAATAAACCAAAAGGCCTTCTTTTACATGGAGCCTGTGAATACTGTGCTATTCTAATTACACTGATACACTCCACTGTCCAGTGGTTTTCCAACTGGGCCTTGGGGACACCAATGGGGTCCCTGCACGAGCACCAGTGGGCCTGAGGAGAGTGTGGAATAGTGTAATTCTACCATTGTTTAATTGACCAAAAATTGTCCTGATATTGTTCCCCAAGTGCAGTCTCCGCTCCGGGCCACCTCCATCAGATCAAACATTACACTCTCTGGTCAAATGAGGAACAATATAGGCTACTCATGTGTACGATGATTACACGGAAAATGTCATCTTAAGTGGATATTATACGGCAGACCGGCTGCCTTTGTCTTTAAACTTGTGTTATTAGCACATCATACAGTTCCACTACCTTAACCGATTTTCCTTGGTGGACTCGCTCGGCGTGAGGAAGTCATACGTCGCGGTGTGAGGATGCGGGCGACTGTGTGGTCCAAAGGTCTCGAAGGTCTCATGGTTCCATTTACCAGGAGCGTGACTTGCTCATGCGATTAAATGTCACGACACTGGGTCAGAGTGCAGATTATCGACACGCACTCTGCAGTTTCAATGATACTGGCCTCATGAGAAATACTGCGGTGTTTGTTCAACCGTCTGTAAAGCTTACCTCCGCTCACATCAACCTATAGCCACGGGTTGGATGGTAAACTCTATTTTATTGTACCGTGACTTCCTCTGTGATTTGATTCTAATCTAATTCATCCTCTTATCCCAATACAACTAATGGCAATTGTGATATTATTATTATTATTATTATTATTTAACACTGGATATTTTAGAGCAGTAATGATATTTATCTTATAATATTTTAGCAAGTCCTTTGTACAGTATATTGTCTACACGTTGCACCACACTCACCACATATATTTATTCGCTTTATTCCTTCTGATGGAGTCGTTTGGAGTCATTCATTTATTTGTATTTTATGATTTGCAGCATTTCAAACATTTGCTCATATTTGGTCTTGACAGTTCAAGAGAAAAATGGCTATTGTGGCATTTTATGTTTACCCACAGCCCTGAGTAATGTCACAAAGAGTAACAACTGGCCAACAAGGCGTCCTTGCTTCGTATTTTCTGATGAGAAAACAGTTGAACCGACGCTTCCAGGACAAGTTCATATCAACAAAAGCAGTGCAAACATCCCTCCCTTTATCTATCTTTGATCCTTAAACTTCTATCACTCTCCACCATCCATCTATCCATTATTCTACCCCTCATCTCTCTGCTATAATCTCCAATTCAGCCGTCCCCGGTGCATTGTAATCTGCTGTAATCTGATGGATTAACCTCGCCGCTCTTTCTCATCAGCGGATGGTTCTGGTTCAGTGCTGTGGCTTCAACCAGCGCTGCTCATATTTTGCTTCTTGCATGTGCATATGTGCAGTTTTTTTTTTTTTTTTTTTTTTTTTTTTTTTTTAATGTGTTTATGCAAAACGCAGCAAGGGACAGCAGGAAATAAATAACCAGAAAGAAAGATGTGGAAAAGCTCAAATACAATGAAACAGCCAAAGTAAATACAAAGTAAAATAACTGAATTTAATCCTGTTAAGAAAAATGACAATTGTGATGCAACATATTGTAAAAATCTATGCAGTTTGTATGCATTTCATGCCTCTGCTCTATTTTAATCTAACACTGCATGCGAAGCAGGAACATGTCATTGTATGGTGAAAAGATACAACACCTAACAACCGGATTCAAGAGTTTTAAGGATTTAAATATAGATACTGGTTTGCAGTGTAAATGGACTAAGGGAGAGAGGGAAAACACACAGAGGCTGTCGGCACCACAGCCTCGCTACACGCAGGCTGAATTACTCCTGGATCAGAAGGTGAACGGGAGCAGAAGACCAAATCCTACACACACACACACACACAAACACTTCAGAGAGCGACAAGAGTGGATTAACTTTTCATTTTGGAGATGGAGTGCTAATTAGTGTGCATGTGTGTGTGTGTGTGCGTGTGTGTGTGATGCCCCACGAGAGCGTGACTGACGCACAGAGGCACCAAATCATATCGATATCTTACCAGCTAGGGATGCACCGCTCCGATAACAATATCTGATACTGGAGGATGGGGTTTCAGTCACAATGGGGCAGATCTCAATTCTATTCTATGTTTACGTCTGGTTACACATGCACGCACTACGCCATGCGTCGGCAGCACGCCAACGACAAACACGTCAGCTGTTTGGAGGTGTTTCACACCTGCTTCGAGTGGTGGCAGCGGCGCTACGGTACACGACCGGCTTGACCCATTTGTTGCTGCTTTAAAAAGGTTTACACTTGAATTGGGATTCCTGTTGATTTTAAAGATGTTTTTGCAAAGTTTTTATTTTTAATAATAAATAACAATTCGGTGAATTTGTATCTAAGTATTTGTGTGTAAGTTAGGAAAGCAATGTTTAGGATACAAGCCTGATGTCGCCTGAAGAATGATCAGGCATACACGCACACACACACACATACACACACACACACACACACTATAACTACTTTTTGATGTGACACACAGCCCATGGACGCAATTACACCCAATTGCTGCAATTTGCGCCAAAAATCGCACTCCTTCTTTGAGCCATAACTCAAATCTGACGACAGAAATTAGACACATTTTATTATTATTTTTTGCACACATTGCTACAGGAACTATAATATAGCTATAATAGCTGATTCGGCATAATTTAAATAGGATGTGATTGTCTCGAGAGTCGGGAACACAGATACACAGATAGAGGAGACTGGAGTTACCGCGGAGTATATGACGCACGCTTATTCAATTGTGTCATAATAAAAAGGCTAAAAAGAAATGTCCTCATTAAATATAAATATCGGAGCCATTTAGAAATAAAAGTCCAAACTTATGAAGTAGTATATGAAATGTAATATTGTTGCATTATGATCCACTGGGGAAAGACTAACCGCATTAGATTGTTGTTACTGTCTGATCATCTCCTTCATCAGCTCATCCCCTTTCTCCTCCACCCCCCTCCAACTCCATCCTTTCTTCTTCTTCTCCCTCTCTCTGTGTTTGTCTCTGTGTTTCTCTCTCTCTGTGTGTTGGTCTCTCTCTCTGTCTCTCTCTCTGTCTCGCTCTCTCTGTCTCTCT
>CALSCE010009645.1:10966268-10981268 GCA_943593645.1 Bovichtus variegatus
AGTGTACATGAAGTGAAGGGTCATTGTCCTTGATTGCAGAGGCCACTCGAGACATGAGATGTACTCGCTGCAATCACTCTGTTCCAAAAACGTCAAAATGAGAAAGCTTCAGGAGAGCAGCCAATCAATATCATAAACATCATCAAGGACTATGCTCTGACTCTCTCTGCCACTCAACCTTCTTATTTTCTAGTTCATTATATCTCCTTCACCCCGCTAACTCTCAGTATCTCTCGTCAACATATGGGTTCTGAGCTATGGCCTGACGTCGTTGTGTCTGGCTGACACGTCGGGCTTCAGTGGGACTTAAACACAACTCGCTGCAACAACGTTTTACATCATATTAAAGTGAACATCTTTGGGTTCTAGGGAGGCTGGACCTTGGACTTTGAGGAACTGGGAGGAGCATGTTTCACTATTTGCTGACGTTTTCTAGACCAAACCATTAATCCATTAATCTAAAAAATCTGAATAACCATTTTTCCATAATTGGTTCACTGTCCAAGAGCTTCACACCACATAGGAAGACTGGCAATACCAAAGTCGCCAGTATACTTTATCAGACGTACTTATCCCACAGTCAAAAAGCATCTACGCCAAAACACCAAACATGTACACATCTTTTGGAAGCATGTACCTTCCAGAGACTTGGAGAATCCATGACAAGAAGCACCCAAGCTATTCTGTAGATGACCTGCGATGTTCACCTCATGCAACACACCACACAATGGAGTTGCTTCTCCTCTAATTGTACCATTTCATTGGACAGGATGGTGTTTTATGGTGTCTAAACAAACTTGACACACACATTTTCTCTCACATAAGACATCAGAGAATACACATAATTGTCGTGACAGACCTCATTGAATGTGACGTACGCCATGTGTGTGTGATAAAACGACAGACGGACTGCGCGTATGCACTAGTGTGTGTGTGTGTGTGTGTGTGTGCGCGCGGGTGTGTATTAATGGATAGACAGATGGGGCAGTCTAGAGGAACAGTTGATGAAGGCTTTACACTGCAGCTGGCCCTTTCTCCTCCCCTCTGCAGCAAACACACACTCAGAGATACAGAAAAGGTCTGCTGGCACTGTGTCTGTGTGTGTGTGTGTGTGTGTGTGTGTGTGTGTGTAGTGGTCTGTTAGTGTGGCAGCTGCCCTGGCATCAGGTGGGCAGTTCCCAATCTACATGAAGAAAGCCCAGCTGCTGTAATATGTAAACACACACACTGCTTCCTACACCAAACACAACATACAATCTGATGAAGATGAGTGATATTCCCTTTAATATAAGGATGTACACAAACAAATGGATCCCACACACACACACACACACACACACACACACTGTATCCTTTCCTGCATGTGCCCTGTAATCAGACGCATATATACTGTACATACACACACGTACACACACACACACACTGCGTCTTCCCATGTTGTGAAAGAGATTAAAATAACAGGCACAAACACACACTGAAATGTTTCTTCGGCCCTCTAATCAGACATGAACACACACCCATCCAGGCACCATCTTTCCCTTGATGTTAATACGGAAGATTGTCAAACACACACACACACACACACACACACCAGTTGTTCTCCAGATGCACGCCAGCGACAGACACATGTCCGCCCATCACCTCCTGTATCTGCGCGGACACATGTTGTGATGTGAGGAGGTTAGCCAGCTCGAATCAGGCCACTGGCACCTGACACCGGTCATCAGCACAACAGCTGTCCGAGCACATCGCTGGCTGTTGCTGAACGTCTGCATATGCGTCTGTTGTTGCCCTCGACCTGTGGCCCCACATGCCCTCACACTGGGACTGACTGAGTGCCGGGGCCGGTGGTGTCTACAGTACATGGGGTAGGGACTTGGATTTCTGGAGTTACAGGGTTAACACTGGGCTGTTTCATTTTGCACATTTTGCTCTCTCAATGTGCTGCATTCATACTACAGCCAGATGTGAATTACATCACAGAGGGGGAAACCCTTTCTGGAAGACAGTGGAGCATATGGAAACTATGTAACATGGAACAAAAAGTGAAAACTCTAATATTGGCGCGCAGGTCATTCATGCAATGAGGCAGTTTACCACTGTCAATCATAAAGCATTTATCTCACGGAGTGGCTACGTGTCAGTAATAGGCTAACAAAGAAAAGGTTTTGCTGTTGCTTAACTGAATTATGTGTCAGGTTGATATCCATTGAGTGGAAAAGCTGGGGAAATGTTAACAAGTAGATTTAGGTTAACATATATTTACACAAACTATTTAATTGTATTTATTTTTTAATGGAACAAGCGCTACGGGGCCTTTCAGCGTCTTTCAGCTTTTTTTTTTTTTTTTTCTTCTTTTCCCTTTGTGTGTTGGCCCTTTTCTTATATGTTTTTGTAAACATGTTTACATGTTCTTTTTTTTTTGTTTTTTCACATCGAGTCTACGCCTGTGGAATGAAATGTGCTTCATAAATAAACTTGACTTGATTGTTCAGTCAATCTCATCATCATCATTTCCAGGCACAGCGGGCTGCTTTTTCCAGAGAAATAGCTCTGATTAACCCGCTGTACACCACCTGACCAGCATCAAACGACAGACAGACGGCGAAGACGGCTGAGCAGTTATCAAAAAGCCACACATCTTTTTTTTTCTCTCATCTTGTGGAGACCAAATCAGAGCCAAAAGGAAAAGGTTGCAATAAGGAAATGAAAAATCCTTGTGTGGCAAGGGCGCAAACATGTTTATCCCCAAACTAAACGTTACTCGATTTATTCGAAACAGTATTTTATATGGACCTTTATGAACTCTGTTCTCCATGATGACAAATGATTTTGAAATTTCCTTTGTTTCCAGAGAGATGTGCTACATCCAACAGCTACATCACTTAGTTTCCATAATGGCACACCCAAAGTCAGACTCTGCGAGGGTTTTGTGTGAATTAAAGCCATCTCACAGTTGATAGGTTTCGCTGTGATCTTTCCTTTTGTCTCTTGACACTCGCAAAGCCTTCCCTCTTATCAAAGATTCATTAGCTCGCTAATCCATCCATCTAGCGCTCCATGCACATCGTCCATCCATTAACAGTGAGGCATATTCCTCCAGAGGCACTGCTGAGATAATGCCCTGCTCAAGGACACAGGGGGTAATACGTATGAAGTGATAGCCCAACTGGGAATTGAACCCACAACCACAATGGCACATTAGCAGTGGCTGCCTCTAATAAGTGATGCAGAACAGTATCATATCCGCCTCCGTCCCGGAGGTGGCAGAGATCCTGCTGTTGTAATTCAGATCACTCTGCCAGCGCTATAAAGGACTATTTCTGTATCACTCCATCCTCATCTGATGCTGTGCTGAAAGGTTTCACTCCTTTTTTTCCCCCCAACATACTGTCCATTTGTCTCCTCCTATACTAAGTAAATCCCTGGGGGATTCATATGCAAATCAGTCCAGGAGGAGACATTTTAACCTGTACAAAGCCAGTCTATGGGAAAGTTCCATTAATTCCTTTTTTACACTTACTCTCTCATTTCCTGTGGGCTGTAAGACAGAAATAAGTACTTTGATTGACTGAAAAGAAATACATTTCACTTGTACTTCAGATTTTTTTTCAAAATGAAATTTTTCCTTTAAAGTTTCCAAAGAGAGTCAGACAATATACAATATAACACCTGGCAAAGTAATCAAAACGGCCTCTGTGGTAGTTCCCACAAGTTTTTGGTCATGATGACACACAAGCTGAAAACAATACCAGCGTCGCCATCACGGCTGCTAAATATACGTGGTATGTGACGCTAAATTAAAGCTAAATTCTTTTGTCCTGATAGATATGCTGGACTGTATTGGTTATATAGAGCCCTGTCGATAGGCCAGCTCTACACCCCGTTGAGCTGTAGGTCTATCATGTAACTTTTGGATCCGCTTATCCATCGTGCTTCCTCTCTGCGTCCCTCCATGTCGCTCTCTCGTGAACGGTTCGACAGAGATAGCCCTTTTATTTCCCAGGCTGACGTTCACTAATGTACTAATGGATAGGGGAGCTAGGAAGAATGAGGGAGAGGAGAGCAGGACAGTAACACACACACACACACACACACACAGAGGAAATTCTCTAGGGAGGCAGATTTGTGGGCATCCAGCCCACCTCAGTTGGGAGAGAGGGGAGCTGAAGGTGACATATGAGTGAGAGTGAGAGGGGAGGAGAGGGAGGAACTATAAGACCGGCATAGAGTGATGATGATCATTCACTGAAACATTAGCACTGCTTATAGCAGTTATATTATCCCTGCAAGATTCGAACACGCGTCCCCTCACAACGGCTACACACACAAATGATTTCATTTACAGAGGATCACACGCGACAACATTGTGTCACTGATACATTGATATATACCATTTAATACACATGTCTATATGATAGCGAGTACACACAGACACACACACGTACCAAACTAACGTTTCAGGAACTCCCACGCAGGGAAGAAGCTCCAGACACGATTGACACCACTGACACACACACACACACACACACACACACACACACACACACACAAAAGCCTGTTGTGTATTCTGAGAAACTAATAGGACATTACTCACCTAAATTCTACTTAATGTGATAAAGATGGAATTAGTGTGCTCAGGTGTTGTGCTCATCTGCTCATTATGAGTTTGCATTGTGGTGAGGAGAAGCTATAGTGCGCACACACACGCTCGCACACACAAAGGGGGGAAACAGACAGCAGCCCGACCCAAGATTATCAATCATCTCTACCAGCCTGGTGTTTTTACCAGGCTGAGAAGCCGATGCGCTGCTTCAATCATCGTCTGCCAGTCTAAATGCTAGTGCTAATTAGCATCCACATGCTAAATTACCTCCAATCCCATGTTTCCTGATTAGGCTTAATCATTCTGACAAGTTTTACTGCTAAGTTTGCAGAGCCAATGCACGCACAACCGTCTCAAACTCTAGGAAGAGATCCAAGGCACTCTCATTCACCGGATGCTGGGAGTTGCAGAGCTGGTGCCCTGTTAAATGTGCTGCTGAGGCCAGTGTTTCCCAACAGGAGTGCCGTACAGTACCGGTCCAATGGGTCACAAGATCAATTCGAATTTTTAGCAAGATGATTCACAGGCCTTAAAAATTCAATTCATTTGAACTAAATGTTCTCTAATCACTGCTCTTTCTGTTAAATATTGGCTAGATTACACCTAAAAGTTATCAAAATTAGTAAAAAATAAAATAAAAATAAAAGTGGTGTAGAAGTATAAAGCAGTGGAAGTGGAAACAATTACGTCCAAACATCTCAACGTTGTACTTGTGTGTTTTATTTGTTTTATTTGAAGTTAGAATGTGCTGGTGCTTATATATACTGCTCTAGAGAAGGTGTGCGTCCTGATTCAATTCACACAATACACACTTCTTATTATATTGCTCATTGAGGGGGTGGGATACTGCTAACAGAGTATGAGAGAGAGGGCGGTACAGTACATATGATGGGGTAGTGTAAAGTGTGTCACCGCTGTCACACGGGCGCTGAGGAGAACGCATGAAGCGTTTTGCCAAAAAAGTGAATTAGATAATCTCTGAGTGGGAGGGATGCACGTTGGAAGGAGCAGGGCCGGTGAACTTCTGGTCCACCTCGCTGGCTCCGAGATGCCCCGAAGTCTAACCAGTCTCACTTGTCTCCATGTCTCAAGGCAGTGAAGTGCCAGCATTATGTCAATCAAGCGGTTGGCACAGTTACCTCGGTAGCTGCTCCAATCTGTCCTGTCACTCAGACTATCTTCCAAGATAGAAAGGAAAGGGAAAAGTAATTGGATTTGCTGCTAGCAGGGAAATGATGAAATGACATGAAACCCCCCCACCACCACCACCCCCACCCCCCCTCCTTTACCCACCACACACACATCCACCTTCACACACCTACAGTACACACTGCTGAGTAAACCTTCCTTTCTCTCTCTGCCTGTCTTCTTGCCTCTTTTTGTTTCTTAAATCTGGAAATACTTCAGGCTGTTGAGAGTTCCTTTTCATCTCTCATGATGTGGCAAGAGCGCCTTGTTCTCCCAGGTAGACAAAAGAGGAGACGAAATGAGGGGAATGAAAGGATATCCAGGTTTTTACCGAGATCTGAGGAGGGCTTTTTAAGGATGTGTTTGGCAAACGGCACAGAAGGCTGCCCATAGTGCAATTTCTTGCCGTTTAAAGCTATCGGACCCACACCTATACCACGTCTCCCCACAAAAGTGATGCACCGTGGCGTTTAAACAAAAAATTCGATCACGTTCGACTTTGAAGTACTGAGCAAAGAACAACAATGTACAGCATAATGCATACATATGCCGCTGATGGCTGGCAGACATGAGACTGGTCGCCTGTCGTCATACTGTGTGACAAAACGGCATCCTTCAAACGATTCCCTGCAGCCATTACCCACACGGTATATCCTACATCCTAAATCCTAGTGCACATCATTCACCTTACGTTAGACACCCTCCGCCTCGTGACTTTTATCTTGCAATCCCGAGCGTCGTATCGCGCGGTCCAGCACGTCTTTCGGCTTTTAATCGGAGCTCTACATCAAACAAGTAACGGTGCCTTCATGCTAACAATGTTAACTTTGGGAAAAGTTCATTCGATGGGGCCACTGTTGTGTTATAAATGGTTTAAGTCTGTTTCGGCACCAGTAAGTTACTCTTTTCTCACACTCAAGCATGACATTGTCACGCAGTATACACTAAGTGAGCCACAAACTGGAACAATTCATCAATTATTAGTCTTGTAAAATAGTTGCCGATTTATTTTCTGAGGTTCAAACTAAGAGATTTATCGATTAATTGCTCCAGACATCCACATCCTGCCACCTCGTGCAATTTACAACACAAACACTATATGTTAAATCTTACATCCAGATCAGCATGAATCAGCATTTTGTCATTGGTCCGTTTCTTTCTTATTATTAATCACGCAATGTAATAGCTCATTTATCCTGACAAAGCTCACACTGCACCATAAAAAAAAAATCACAAAATGTGCTTTTATTTTTGACACGGGGCTCTTAATCAGCTATTTCTTATAAATACCAATAAAGGCTGTTAAAAGGAATTTGCCAGTAGAATGCTGATTTGGTATAAGTCAAAAGTCAGAATTGTCGTCTGCAAGGGCAGTTTATACAACAGTGTTAGTAATTACACGCACGGTCAAAACCTGTAAGGAAGGAAAGCCACAAACCCAACAGTAATTGAGACACGAGTCGGGTATTTTGTACATACATTTGTGTGCTTAGTCATTCCAGACCTTCTGATTAGTCATGCTTACGTCACAGCTTACGTCACAGCTCTGTCTCTCTCCCTCCGTCTCTCTCTCATCCAGCGGACTGCCTCAGGTTTAAGATTTACACTGACGATTATAAATTCATAGATCAATCAATACGGGGAGTCTAGCAGCCGAGACGTCTCCACGCAGGCAGACACATTCAGCAACAGTCACATTGTAGGAATTCTAATGAGCGTGCGTGTGTGCAGACATCAATACGCTGCAGCTTTACATTTCATTAGGCCAAGGAGCACAGTTTAACTCCCAATGAATAGCAATAAAAACCACACAGCCTGTTACCATCTCTCTCCCTTCTGCCTCAGCCTCGCTCTCTACTTCTCCTTCCTTCTAATCCCGGCTCACTTCCTTCTTCTCCTCCAAATTCTGTTTTGTACAAATCTAGTTCAGTCGCTTAAGAGTCGTTGTCCAATTTATTTGGAAAAACCCTAATTTAAAGCTAAAACAAATCGCATCCTGTGTCAGAGTAAAGACTTATCAGGCACCCACAAAAGTCAAAGCCTCGTACACTGGCTGTAGCTGTAATTGCTGCTGATTTATAGTGACTGGTGTCCCGTCTCACCGTTCCCCTGCTCATACAGACGACTGCATGTCACTGCAGCGTCTGCATTGATCTGTGCGAGGACACGGCCAGCCTGCGCCTCCGTATTCCACTTCCTGCCTCCATCCCAGAGCACAGGAAGACACGCCGGCTGAGGGGAAATGGGATTCCGATCAGCGGGATATCATCCAGGATCTGCTGACCCCACACACTGTACAAACCCACACAAATCATCTGTCTGCACACAGACACAGAACAGGGGTCAGGCGCAAGGACTAGTGGGCCAGGTTTCAGTCGACTTAGCAAAACACCAGAGACAGGAAGCTGTGTGAGGAGGCATGTGTCTGTGCGAGTGTGTGTCGTGCACATTATCATAGCATATACTGTATAAAAGCAGTTGACAGCAGCATTACTGCAGCAGGGATTCCAACGGCTTCAGAAACACACAAGCCTGATGCTTAAACTGTGAAACCGGTATCAAAAGCTGCAGCAGCTGAATACTTCAAATTTGGCTTTCATAGAATATTACAGAAAGTGCAATGTAAACACAAAGACTTCCAAACAAAGACATCACCAAATGAAATAAAAGAAATAAGCGTCTACAAACTGATGGTTGACTTGAGAAGTATCGCGTTCCTAAAACTTTCTCTAAAAATGTCAAATTGAAATGCCGCTGACAGCGAAATGTGGAGGTTACTCCTTTTTTTACATTCATTTTCTATTGTGTATGTATTTATGCAATTATTTTTATCCTCATGTGACTGTTGAATTCAGTCTCCAGAGAACTGGTGACACGGACACACTCATAGGGAGGTGTCCTGCTGAGGATAAAAGTAGAAAACAAGGGGGGAAAGAAACATGGCTCAGTCTTATCTCAGATGAAGGAGCGGCTGATTGGCACACACACCGTGAGGCCTACTCAACATGGGTACTGCGAACACACAGGCACGCACACACACACACACCCACAAAAGGGATTGCATGCTGTGTGTATGCTGAACATGATGGGAAATTACTGCTCGCCTGTGATTGAGGGTAGATTTTGAGGCTCCAACTGCACGCAAACAAGCACACAGATCTACATAAACACACACACACACACACACACACACACACACACACACAAAACGTGGGGTTTTCTCACCTCAGAAGACACAAAAGAAATCATCTTCACCCACCTTAAAGCCACTCAGATACACCCCCTGGCTCTTGACATTACTGTGACTACAGCACCAAACAACACTCAGCAAGATAAAAACCCACACAGCTCAGGTTTGTCAAACAACACGAGCGCTACACATCCACACACAGACACACACTACTTCGCTCTGTGGGAGAAAACGTGCATCTCCAGAGCTGCTGCCTTATTTTTTTCCTTCAGGCGTACAGTTTATGTGTCTTACCTGGTATGTTTAAAAAGCAAAACACACACAATATGCCATTAAAAAAGGTGCAACATCTAATAAACACTGTAAACTTACAGTCATCAGCCATCTGTCAAAAAGCAAACTAACCACTGAAACTACTAACAGCAGGGCAAGAATACCGCAAAACTCTGAAATTCTGGCCCCAGACACACACACACACACACACACACACACACAGACACACACACACACACACACACAGTTAAGTTGCCTGTCATTTTGACGGACATGGTCGTAAAATTTCCATCATAATCTATTATTACCCGTCGATTTTTTTTCATGGTAATAAGTCATATTTAATAGCATTAAATTGCCATACATTCATTTATATTTTAAATAATTGATACAGAACAAGCTCTTAGATTGTGCCTTTATAAGGGCGCCGTCTACGCCGGGTTCATGTGAACACACACAAAGCAGATGAGAGATTTATTTCCCTGCAGCGACAGCGGAGTCCACTAACAAAGCTGCTAACATTGAACCTAAACAGGCAAATATGAACAATGTACTTGAACTTCTCGTGGTCGCATTGATTTCGCTCTGATGGCTGAACCCGCGGCGCTCTGCTGCCACACTGGAGTTCTGAAGTCAGCAAACATTTCTCCCATGAAAGTGATCAGAAGCTGGAAAGACGCTCTGAATGTGGGATTTCATTTACCCATCATGAAAAAACTCTCTTTATCGGGAGAAATCTAAGTGACGGCGAGATTGAAAATGGCTAATGGTTCGCACTTATGGCTCAGCGGCGCATGCCGAGGGTGCTATGTGTTCCACAGGCAGATAGGCCTAAAGTTTTAGAATGTCAGTGGACACCCCAGATACATATTCCTCATTAGTTCATGTTTTCTGTCTTTAATAAAGGGTTGTATAACGTTAAGTCTCTAAATAATAACATAATAAATAAGGCCAGGCTACCAACATCCATGTGAGACTTGAGAAACTGTGCTGTGTTGCGCAACATTGTCAATTAAAACATAAAAAAATATAAATTTATGGGAAATACGCATCAGGGGACGCACACACACACACACACACACACACACACACACACACACACACACACAGCTGATGTCTGCAATGAGATTTATGATGACAAAACCATTTGTCAGCACTGCCAAAACCAATGACCATTGAAAATACATCATAAAATGACACAAAACTGCTTCTAAGTGAAAATGGTCTTCTGTAGAGCATGGAAAACACAGACACACATGCATACTGTACACACGTACACACACACACACGTACTCACATCGTTGTGCTACTTTTTTAGTAAAACATTTTTTGTTTAACGTCATTTATCTCTCACATCGTTCACAATGCGTCAGAAACACCAAGCGACTGAAGACAGAACAAACAGCGTTGTCCCTTAACCTATGGTGATTTTTTTCATCATTTATATACTGTAGGTTTTATATAGTGTGGGCTTTGAAAATAATTTCTGAGCCAAACAGGATTGGAGGATTATTGAATTGTGCCTGTTTGAAGAGTTTGTAATCCCCTACTCCAAGTTAATACATCCATGAGTCATCAAAAATGAAGTTGCAATTTTTTTCCGTTCCACAACAGCAATACTGCTCCTAATTTAAAGAGCAATCTGAGCCAGCACACACACACACACACACACACACACACACACACACACACACGCTCTAGGATGCCTACCTTCTTCATGCGTCCACTGCGGGTGCCAGTGAATGCCACGGTGTGTCCGCGGTAGTCGTAGGCCGCCACAGAGGTCATGCCGTCGTCCTTGTCCACGTACAGCGGGATGCCTTCGATGGCGGTGGTGCCCCCTAGAGGCTGGTTGAAGTCCTGGCCGCAGAAGTTATCGTCTATCTGCAGCGGCTGGGGTGTTGGGGGGATAGAAGAAGAGAAAGCCATTAACTCAACCATTAACACTTTTTAAATCCCTTTTCTCGTTAAACTAACATTAATTCTTAAAGGAGGAGGAGGCTTTCGATCTCCCCGGCACTTAGTAGACGTTTTATGATGCTGGAGTTAAGCCAAGCCGCTACAGATTTACTGAGAAATGGAGGGAAATTAATGGGCGTAGCCGGAAAAATTAACTTCCTCAACTCCCTTTTAGAAAAAAAAAAAAAAAAAAAAAAAAAACTTTTCTGAAAACTAATTAAACAAAAAGAGGAGACATTGATGTTTTTCTTTCATTAAGGTCAAAAAGCACAATCCAACCAGTCTGCAGCTCCTGTGATTGATGCCTTCCACTCCATTACAGCCTTTGATTATTTCATAGTACATGATGTCAAACCGAGCAATTACACATCTCAGCACGGTTTGAATGGATGAACAGTTGCTTGCTAATGTTTTAAATATTGATTTCTTTGTATACAGCTTTGGCAATGTAGTTTCTAATAAGAGACAAGCCAATACAGGGAGTAAATCAAACGGAGCTGGAGTAAACATGGAGCGGAGGGGGAAACACATGAGATGGACACTGGAGGAGATGACAGAGACATGACAGGAAGTAAATTATAGGTCAGATTAGCATAACCAAAGTGCCTCGTGCAGGCTGATGTGTTGATACGTCACGCCTGATTTATGTGTGTGTGTGTGTGTGTGTATAGTAGGCAGGCTATTAAAATCTTGTGATAGCTGTGTTCGCATCCGGAGGTGTGTAACGTGGACATGTGTAACAGAGATAATCAACTTGATCGAAATTACTGAAGGGACACCCACACACACACACACACACACACACACACACACTCACACACACATATTGATAAGCATTTTTTTTTTAACCACTCACAGAAACAAGTACACAGCACGCACACACACTCACGCCACGCACACACACACACACACAGCCTCCCACAACACGCAAATGAACATGCCAGCTTTCTCTTGTTCATTACAAGACGTATCGTCGCCATAGAGACTAATCAATCACCCCATCCCTCCAAAAAAGCAAGGCTGTCAGGGAAATGTGTGTGTTTGTGCACTTCAGTGTGTGTGTGTGTGTTGCGGGTTGATAAAAAAAAAGGTTGGTAAAAAGCCTGTGGTGGACATTGTCTCCATTCTACCAGACTTTCTTTTTTTTTTTTTTCTCTCTCTCCAAAAGGCAGCCAGAAAATCAACAAAGACAAAGTGAAAAAGTGAGGGAGAGAGTGTCACACAGACACAACGCTTTGGCTTTTGTATGATTTTCACAGACATGTTCTCAATTTTGGAACTGTTTGGCGAGTAATTTGAGAGGGAGAACGGAGGACAAAGGGAGAAAAAACAAGAGCAAGTCGACAAAGGGAAGGCAAGTGAAGTGATGCAGAGGAGATGGCGACAGATATGAATAAAAATATAGAGACGGAAGGAAGGAAAAAGAGAAGATGGCCACGGCTCAGTGAGAGTATGAACCTTGGCCCTGGGTGCCTGCCATACAGTTTCCCTCGTTTCCTCTGATAAAGACGGAGCAGAACCAGACCTCCATTCAATTCTTTCACTCATTTCCTGTCTATTTCTTTATCATCTTTCCCTCCACCCAGCCTCTCCTCCTGCTGCTAATCCTGCCCTTCATTCTCTTCTTCCTTCTCTGTCCCCACATATTTCTCCTCCTCTTCTTTTTTTTTCAAGGTTCACAGGGACTGGCCAGTGGGAAATCATGTTCCCTCCCAAAGTTTTTTTTTTTTTTTTTTTTTTTTTTTTTTTTTCTGCTTTCCCATGCCTGCAGCTCTCTGAGACCATCTTTCCTTCCTTCATTCATTCATTCCTTCATTCCTGCATTCCTCCCTTTTCCTCTTCCTTCAAGAGCCTTATCAGGATGATGATCATCTGCAGGTCACATGATCGTTGAAATAAATAACTAAATGCTGTTGCGGACGTCTTTCCATCAAGCTGAGAATAAATTATAGGGCATGAAAAAGGAGATATGGCATGATGGTCAAAGGCAGTGCTGCTGAACGTTAGCACATATCTGCTCCACTAAAACAAGCCCGCGATCCTCTTTGTGTCCAAGTCGAATGTTTTAAATTACATGACCGGAGTAAAAAAATAGTTTATATAATTCTTAGTAGCTCATAATCACATCATTTAGCCTGGATTTATTTATGCCGGCGCCTCGTACTTGTAAACTAATCTGCATTCCCAGTGTTTGTGGAGCTCGCCATCTTCGCAGTGCCATAGCCGGCATGCTGAGGACGCTAATGGTTTGTTATGTTTAGCCTGACTTGCATCATTACCATAGAGTCAACAGCTCAGATTGAGGCACAGTGGAGCGTTCAGTCGACGTGTTTTCACTGCAGACAAATGTGGTCTCACACAGACCTGACATCTGCTAGCTGTTGTGTGCCTTGTAGACATGTAATTCCTGCAGTCTGCCTAATCTATCATTTCTCCACAGCGAGTCATTGAGGAGACGCTTTTTTAGACACCAATATACGGAAAATTTAAAAAAAAAAATGCATTTCATTTGATCGCCCCCTCTGTTTAACAGGTGATGCGTACATGTGTAAATGGGCTTTTTTTTCGATTATTGATCAACCTGTTGATTATTTGCTGGATTAAATCGATTGATTGTTTGGTGCAAAACGTCAGAAAATAGTGAAAATTGTCAAGGTGATGAGAACGTCTTTTTTGTTAGTACAAAATCCAAAAGATATTAGTTTAGTTAGTTTAGTTTAATACGATATAAAAGAGAGATCAGCAGGAAATCTCCATATTTGAGGGGCTGAAAACAGCATTTTCTGACATTTTTGCATGAAAAATAACTACAAAGATTTATCGATCAACAAAATAGTTTCAGATTTTTTTCTGACGATCAACTAATTGGAATCGTTGCAGCTCTAGATGAAATCTTGATAGCAAGTCATGTATCAGCTGCATTTTGGATGGGGGTTAACCATCCCTACTATAGGCTCTTGTCTTCGGTTCTGTTTGAAGCCTCCTTTTAAAAAAATATATTTTTTATCTGGGTCATTTTTTGCATACATGTGTAAATGAAAGTGTATTTTACAAATATTTTCCCTTGAGGGAAAACTCAGATCAAGGGCAAAATGTTGACATCTGGTACACAAACCACTTCTGATCAAAACATAATTGTTAATATGGTGCGTTACCTCGCATTACTCAAAATGAACGCTGGCTACACCTGGAAATAATAGCGTGTTCGATACCTTACTTTGAGCAATATACTTTTTTTTTTTTTTTTCATTCAACAAAAGAAGAAACTTAACAAATGTTTGATGTTAATAAATGCTAGAAACCCACTCATAACAATAAACAAATGTGTCACATTATTATGGCCTGATTTCAGCTGCGTAACACGCAAACAATTCAAACAGCTATTTACTGCGTCTACTTTGTGCCACCGAGGTTTCAATTAAATGTGTACGTCCAAGGACATTCTTCCATGTTTGTATTGGATTTAACATGTTAACATTCTATGACTGAATCATCACCAGGATGGTTCTACAGTGTTTGGTGTAAATCAGTGTAATAACCCTTTACTGTGCACCCTAACATAAGGTGACCTTAAGCAGTAGTCTTTTATAAGTGCTTTTATATGCTCTACGTAGCTTGTCCCTGTTGGCCTACTGGACCTCTGACCGTGCCATTATTATTGCAAGCTATAGCTCATACTCAAGACAATGTGTACATAGCATTACACACACACACACACACACCTTTGTACTATTTCCAGGGGGTTAGACAAGGACAGAGTCCCCTGTGTTGTCCTTGCCGAAGA
>CALSCE010009645.1:10986268-11004922 GCA_943593645.1 Bovichtus variegatus
CGTGCCGCCTTTCTGGCACAGTACACATTTGTTGACAGCAGCGATGCTCACTTTGTCCATGCTGTAAATGTGTATTTTCATCTTTATGTGTGTCGTGTGTGCCATGTCATTTAAAGCAGAATCATGAGTTGCTTTTCTCTCAATATAAATTGAGGATTTCCATAGATCCACGTGGCTTGGATGTCACTTTGTGTTCAAGGGTATTTATTTAATTTTTTTTTATATTTTGTGGTTGGAGATAAATAATGAAAATATGTGACAGTTTTGCCAGATGCCAACGTGTATGCTTCATATCTCAGCTGCATTTGAGTCGGATACAAATTTGTAATTCCAAGTTTTTCACCCTGTCATTTCTCTATTGATATTTGCTTTTCATCTCATTTGGTATCTTATTAGCCTTTATGGAGTATATCATTTACACGCAATTATATCTTATCTACGTGTTTGTTTAGATGTCTTCATTCCTACACAGACGACTACATGCAGTAGATCTCTAGAGGCTTAGGTAGATGTTAGAGAGCCAATGCCAGGATTGTATCAGGCCTGATGCATATTTGAATGGATTGCTGTCGGCCCAAATAATCCGGATCAAATGGCGATCCTTTGTTTACTGTACTCTGCCGTTTGGTCCACCCCAGACTGCTATGACACATCTGCTACTATTTGGCCTACATTTACCAAAAGTAGGTAAACATCACATCTGTACGTTTGCCAAAATGCGCTTTCTATGTAACACGAACCAGATGATGCTCTTTAAACCGCGCTGTCCATCTGAGCCCTGTAGACTTTAATCTGTGTAATCTGAACTAAAGCCTTCCCTGACAGATATAATCCAATTAGAACACACCACTACAGGGATTCACCCAAATATGGGAGCCTGTAAGATACTGCACTGTACTGCTGTGGGGAGAAAGTGATAGGCACAGGCTGTCACAGAGGAGGGTGTGCTGATACAGGCATAATAGCTCCAAATATACACACACATGCACATCACAGTAGACACGCGCAGGTTGTTAAGCACAATTTAACTGGATTGTGAGTGACTGCAAGGCTTTTGTTGATGGCTGGCTCAGAAAATGTATATATATTTTTAGGGATTCAAAATTAATCTGAATTGTATCAAAATCGCATTATGGACTAGGGCAATACCCAAATCGTGGGGGGAGCAATATTTGTTAAAAGGCAAAATATGTGTCAATTACCATTCTGAAATAAGTATCATGGTGGTGAAAGGATGCCTACAAATCAATTCCATAGACTTAAGATAAAAACTTTGTTTGGTACAGATCCTCGCAAAACCATCCGCCATTATCATTTAAATATATTTTTCAAGGAAAATGACAACAATGATGCAAAAATGGAAAATAACCTGAATCATAATGCAATATCAGTGAAATAATCGCAATTCAATTTTTTTTTCTGAATGGATCAGCCCTTAATGTTTGTTTTTTTTAACATTTCCCATTTTGCTCAACAACTTCAGGCTTTTTAGGAGACAATAGTACTGGACAATCCTCTTTAAAATACATAATGGAAAAACCAAATGACTGGAAGTAAAGGTAATTTATACACCTGTTATGAATGTGTGTCTTTTTAAATACATATTTGAGATACAAGACATGCTGATGAAATGCTGATGAAAAGCTTGTTAAGTGTGGTGAATCAAGTCAATTCAAATATACTTTGCTTCTTTTTCAATATTAGCTGTTTACTGTCGCGCGTGTGGGTGTGTGTGTGTGTGTGTGTGTGTGTGGGCGCAATCATCTCCACACCCATACACACATATACATGAAACCAAAACATGTCTTTAAGCTTCAACTCATCTCACAGTGCCTGCTGTGCAGCTAGCAGGAAAACCCAAACACAGCTGGGACAGACTGCTTTAGACACACACACACACACATGCACACACACACACAAATATGTGCACTCCTGCATTCACACATGTATGAATAATTAAAGAATACGTATTAATGAATGTTTACACAAACACACATGTCCACCATAAACCCACACAAACACAGCATAAACAGCATCAATAAATAATTACACTCTTCATTAGATGCTGCAGGTCAGCAGATTGTGAGTGTGCTGCAGAGACCAGCACAGGTTTGCGTAGAGGCAAGAAGCCGTCGGCTTTTTTGACCCAGTTAAGCATCTATAGAAGGTATGCATTCGAATGTCGGCGCGTTCGGTTCCCTCCGAGCAGATTGTTTGGTGGACTCGTAAATGATATTTGACACAGAGACGAGCAGAGTTTAGGCCTCGGTGATTTGTTGCCCCTCTTAACCATGTCTAATTCCTGCGTTCTTGACAGATAAGAGCTGTTCATTTCAAAACGTGACACTCTAATACTGAGGTTCTTGAACTGCAGTATCATGGTTCATGTTTCTGCTCAGCGTCAACCCAGAAATCTCTGTCAGGCTACTGGCGAGGTCACTTCAGGTCCAACTCATACAGTTTTAAGGCTAAGCAGCCACAAGCTCTAAAATGCTGCCAAATCCATAACAAGCTGAAATTCTCATGAGCCTATAGCAGCCATTAATCCACTTTGTCAAGAGCTAGAGTTAACAATGAACACCACTGTGCAGTAAATTTAGTTCACAGGCACCATTCATTCTGTGTTGGATCTGAGAAATTCCCCTATTGAGAATTCACTATAAATTATGAAGATTTCACAGCATGGTGGGCACCATGCGATTCAGCCCGAGGTGGAATATATCACAAGACAAAAACATATGGGGAGGTGTTTCAGCAGAAGTCATTAAAATGCCTCAAGGTGTGTCATATTTTGCTGTGTCATGCATCAAAATGTCTCAAGAGGCAGGAGTGAAAACTGCACCTCATCAAAAAGTGTTTCCCTCAATGGGCTGCATTCTAGACAGCGTTTGACAGCAATTCACGCTGGCGCAGCATGTATTTATCACTGCACTGCCAGAAAAATTCATCTTTACAAGTCAGTTAGTCTCCCACTGAGTCATGAAAACATTGAATTCTTGAAAACACAGGAGGAATTCTTCCCGTGGCCTGAGATAACACCATCTGTTTTCAGGGTTGTTTCACCTGTTCAAGAAACTAGTCAATATTTGGAAAAAATAAGGCACACCGAGATACGTGTTGGCTCCTGGGCCAGAGGTTAAATGGCGCTTGTTTTCTAGGCTTATCAGGCTCCGTTCTTGAAGAGGCACAAATTGTGGATACTGGCTCATATTCCACACACGGTCTTACTTTGGATAGGTTCTATTTCACCAATAGTTTAGACAGCAATTTATGATTATACTGAAAGATTCTGGATCTGAACCACTCGCAATATCATAAGCTTCTAGTCATAGAAGGACAGGAGTCTCCTGGATCATTTAAAGCTGCACTACCTGTCCATCACCAAACAGGAGACTGATGAACGTTTTTTTTTTATAGGGAAAAATTAGCGGCGAAAGAGCCAGATATTCCCTTTAGGAGTTGGTGGAGAACAAACAGAGCTAGAAGTAGAGTGACGCAAGTAGGCAACCGTTTGCCATAATAACTTTATAAGGTCATATTATGTCAGCGTTGCATTTACAGCTTTGTTCCCGGGCTGAAAAGCAATTACTACGTCTTTAACATTAAAGATGTATGCACCAGCCATGATTTTCATTATTTTAAACTTATTATCTGAGAAATCATGTTTTTTTTTCCTTTTAATTGTCATTGGAAATTACTGTGAAGCGTGAGCCAGAGGTGTAATACATCCAGTCATTGCAAAGGGCAACAAACACTGAACCCGTTTGCTAAATGTATCCCAAATTAGCCAAGATTCTGTCAATTTTAAGCAGCTGAATGTATTATTGGGTTTCCACAAAGTGTAGTCTTCGGCTTCAGCTCACGGTCAACGTTGCACACAACAGAATATTGAGATTGGCGACTTTTCTGCTCTTTACATCTTTTCCGTCTACACAGACTTGAACCGTTGGCATGTTTTTTCCAAAGCGCCAGCTTTTACTAACACACTTGCTCATCTTTTGCTCTGATGATTCATCCAGGACCGTTTCATACTCGTCCAACTCAACTGGAAGTCCTCCAACTGCAAGTCACAAAACATTGCCTTGGCTGAAAATGAATGGGAGCTTTACTTATGGTATCCTGAAAACGCCTGAAATAGGCTGTATCCAAATGTGTACTAGCTGGGGTTAGGGTTTACCTAAGTCATTGTAAGGTCACCGTGAACCAGATAACTTTGCTGTATCAAATATTAAGGAAATCTTAGTGTGCAGGATGCAAGCACAGCCATTAGTGCCTGGATATTCCTCACCCACGGGGATCAAAACATGATACAATGTGGGTGATCCATCCACTGAGGCACAAGCTAACGGTAATGAGACTGAACATACAATGGAGAGATAGAAGGAGAATGAAGCGGATACAAATACAAATACACACACACACACCCACACGCACACAGCAGCCACCAGTCGCCTGGAAGACAGAATACAAAATGCCACAGAAATAGACTATAATCCTGGCCAGCAGTGATCAACACTGATAAATATTAATAAACACTATAATGCTTAGAGAAAAATTGAGACAGAGTGTGAGAGAGAGGGGTGGGGGGGGGGGAGATAGAGAGAGAAGGGCAGAGAGAGGTAGATTCAGAGAGAGAGAGGGCAATAACAAAAGAGTCTTCTTGCTCTCTTATTATTATTGCAGCCAATTTTCCCTCCGACGTCCACCTTGTGGTTCTGCAGACAATGCAACAACACACACACACACTTTTCTTATTATCAGCCCATTTTCCTCTGTTTGTTTCCTCTGTTGTTTTGTCCCTCTTCTTTGGAGGCCAGGATAAGAGGTGGGCACACACACACACACACACACACATATACACAAATGAGCACTCGGAGAAGTATATAGAGAGTCGCAGGAAAAGGGAGATAAAGTGAGTCCTAAGCACACACACGTATACACACACAGAGGATTGTATCTCCCTCTCTCCGTCTGAACCAGTCTCATTAGTCATGCTGAGGCTGTAGCGTTGCTGGTCGGCCTGCTTACAGAGCTGTAGAGCTGGACGGCAGCCCACAGCCAGCGAAGGTCACCCACCACTCGCATTGACTCCCAGAAGAACTCAACACCGGCCTCTTTCTGATAATGAGCGGACATAAAGATGTGCGAGGAGAGACCTGCATTTTGAGCCACACCCTTCACGGTGTGGAGCTGTGGGAGAAAAAAAAAGGCCCTGGGACGACGTTGTTGCCACGCATCCCGCAACCACATCATAACATGGAAAAAGACTTCAGGACACTGCCAATGCCAAGCTGGAAGAGGACAAAATCATATAAACAAGTCTAAGTTCAGCATCTAGGTCTGTACTGGATGGACTTTGACGACAGTTAAGGCCCCGTCACACTGTGCAGTTCGGGGCTGTCAATCATGTGAGAAACGTGAGAAAATCTTTAGACAATAATTCTAAAACGTTGGCGCTAGATCCGCCAGTAAGACACCGACGACTGGTTTGGAGCTTTGGCGATGAAAGACTTCTGACAGTGGCAGAAATCTGGGACCAAAGTCACTGCTGCTACAGCCCATCACATGTACAAACACCCAATCAGAATATGACACGAAATGTCATATCATGGCGAGTATGGAGAATAGTGAGGAGAGATGTTCCCTGTCAGTTTTAAATGACGTGATTTCATTTTGAAGTTGGCTGTAAATCCATCTTAATTTACCTGGATTAAACTTTTCTTGGGTTTTTATTCTCTTTATTTACTGGGCTGTGGGAAACACCTTTTTTTTTTTGTCTACATTGTTTTACATTTTGGCAAATCTGCTAGCAGTACCCGTTTGTTCTGTACAGACAACAATGACGTGGATCACTTTGATACTAAAAAAAACAGAAGCAGCATATTTATATCATTATACTCCTGGGGAAATAAAGTCAGGCTGATCCCACCGTGTGTATGACGTACTTATATGTATTCCTAGTTCACTAAGTTATGACTCAGAAGTTAGATGGACTGCATCTGTCGGGTTCTTAGTGTTAATATCCACGTTTCTGCTAGATGTTAGCGTCATTGTCCGTCTGTCTGCCCACATTTCTGTCCATTTTTCCTGCATCAACCCATTTCTCCTCTGTGTTTCACCCCAGTCACAGTCTTGTGTCCATTTTCTCTCATATAATATGATCATTCTGGCATTACTGACCACAAGGCAAACATCCGACCAAGCAAAACGATCTCAAGATGTGACAGGACATTGTAGCACAAATGCATGATGCAGAATGTCCCTCTTTTTTATCTCTCGTATCTCTCGTATCTCTCGTGTTTTGTAGGTTTCATATCTGTTACATTACAATCCGCAGGTCCCTACAGTCCTCTGTGCCTACAAGCAGAAGTGCTGAATCTCTACTCAAATCATGGATGACTTTGCAGAGATCCTCAAGGACTGAAACGTCATACTTTCTCTAATACATGTGAATTATACATCCTTGAGCTTTGACAGGGAAATTGGAATTGGACCTGGACTGATTTCAAATCAATTTTAGACAGGGTGTGGAATTGTGACCATAAAGTCCCATCTTTCCGTCGCTGAAACCTGACACAAGTGGTCAATGAAAATGTGAATGTGAGAGATATATAATAAATCTGTAAAGAAGTTGAAAAGTCTGACATCTTTTAGTACTCAAAAGAACTTATACAGATCTTCTCAAGCGATTTTCTCAAGTGCTGCACACCTTGATGAAGTTTGATAGCCTCCACCTGAAGCCGGGTGTTGACTGACTGACCCGACCTTGTCCCTTGAAATGATCCGACATGAAAGTTTCCGCATGACACTAGTCTCACGGCTCTTGTCAGGAAACGCTCAACATGCCTCGTACGGGGAGATGATAAATTCATCACAGCCAGGTCCCAGAGCGAGCTCAGCTGACACGACCTTGATCGATCGCAGGGAGAACGACAGATGGCCATAAAGGACAATCATGTTACTGTACGCTCATTAGCATAATCTCATGCATATACAGTACACTTTATACTACAAGGCCATGTGGCGCTCGCACAGCCCCTGTGGGCCTGTGACAGAGATGCAATGTTGTTATTGTCTTGATGTGACAATTAAAGAACGTTTAATTAGCGAATATAACAAGCTGGATGTGATTCATTTATTGGAAAAATCCTATCGTCAGTGCGCAGCTGAACACAGACAGTGACTTTGCATTTAACAAGAAAGCATGTAGACCTAACGTATTGCTTACATTGTGCAGGGCAATATGAGTGGGAGGGCCCGCAGCAATGCAGCATGATAGACGCGTGATAGAGGGATCATCCCTCAATAGAAGAACTGCAGGTTTGATCTCTACAGCTGCCATCTGGGAAGTCAAAGCAGAACAATGAACCTGCTAAATCATTCCAACTCCCCCAAGCCTGGTCATAACGTGACCAGTGGCCTGATACATTGCATACACTGTGATGACATGTAACAGATAACTAGCTAAATTGACTTAATCTGAGAATAAGGAGAAAAGATTGAATCAAATAGAGGCTCAAAGAGAGGAAAAAGTCCACTTTTGTGCTTTTTGAAATTCGGCTTGTCAGTAGAACTTAGAGCTGTACCGCATGTAATCATTTTATTTATTTTTTTACGTTAAAAGCTTCTTTTGAGGTTTTCAAATGACACTTTGAATGTCTGTCATCATATTTAATGACGTCATCACACTCAAAAGATTTTTGTTATTGCGGTTATATGAATGCAGTTTATGGTGCCGTTAGATTTCTGCTAGACCGCCCCGTTATTACAGGTGTGTGCGGCAAGCAGGAGATCAAACCCTTTTTTGACTGCAGTGAAAATGTTGTTTTTAAAAGGATAAACTGCAAAAAGAAAATATGGATTGAAGCAGAATATTTTTGTCAGATGAAAGATGTTGTGAATTTTGGAAATGATAACGTCGATCGTTTTCTTCAATACATTTTGACTTCAAAACGCTCTGTTTTTGTTGGAAATGTTTGGATCACAGGAGTTGGAAACAATCTTACAACAGCCACGACTGGAATTTAATTCTACAAATAGTATAATACTTAATATTACTTATAATATTAGTGTAGCCTAATCTTTACCTGCAACTGTGCAGAAATACCGGCTTTAAACAGAATGAATAGACATGCAGCATTCGAATGTTGATTTAGAATTTGAACGTCAACATCATGAATGAAGCTTCAAACTATTGGTTAAAGCCCCAGTAGAGTTGTTCCTAATGCTTTAAGTCTATCAACAACCAGCCATCAATCAACTCGCTATCAACTAAGAGTCTACAGCCTCTGTGTACTTTGCTTCTTTCCTCTTCTCTCATCCCTTTGTCTTCTGATTTCCCACTCTTCCTCACATCTTCCCTTCTCCTTTCTTCTTCAGCGCTGCCCTCTATCCAAATCTTCCCTTTCTTCCAATCCCCCCCCCCCCCCCCCCCCCCCCCCCCCCCCAAACCCCCCCTTCTTTCCCCCCCCCCCCCCCCCCATCCTCCGGTAAAACCAAGAAATCCCACTTTCTTTCATTCCCTGTCGCTCTCCTCTTTCACTGGCATCATCTGTTCCCTCCACATTGTATTTTCAGATCACATCCAGGCACTGGCTTTACGCAATAAGTCACTCTACACCTCATCACTCAGTGGAGAGTCAAGGAGAGGGCAGAGAGAGATGGAGAAAGAGCAAAGGCTGGAGAGAGAGAGAGAGAGAGAGAGAGACAGAGAGAGAGAGAGACAAGAGGGAAGAAGCTGAAGAGGAGCAAAAGGAGCAAGAATGTAAAAATGAGGGAGGTTAAAGGTTAAAAATGAAAGGCAAAGAAAAGAGGTCAGAGAGAGGAGTTAAGGGAGGGAAATACAGAGAAGCAAAGCAAGTAAAATGCAGATAAAAGGAGGAGCAGAGGGAGAATGGGGTTAGCAAAATGAAAGAAATCTTTATGCAAAGGATGGATTGGCAGAGAGTGAAAGAGAGAGGAGATGGAGACAGAGAGGTGGAGAGTAGTCCACAGATTTATGGCAGGCTGTTATGGAGCACCGTCTGAATAACAGAAGGTGAGACCAGGTGAATTATTCATGAGGATACAGGGCCGTGTGTGTGTGTGTGTGTGTGCGTGTGCGTGTGTGACATGTGAGTGACGCACACACTCACACAATGTCTCTCAGGCACCCTTAGGCCAGCTCATCTATGAGGAAAAAGAAAAGGCAAGCCACCCGCAACCTGTGGACAGTCTGAAACACTCTGCAACAAATAAACAGGGGCTGAATGAGCAGCCTCATTCAACTGTGGAGACATTTTAACAATATTATATTAATTTATGGTATGTCCGTGGTTTCCCCACCTGCACTACTTGACAATCAGACGTCAATTGACTTTATTGCAGGAATATCTAGTCACGCATCTTTTCACTAAACCTCTAAGCATCAACACACGCTCTCCGATATTCTCCCCTTAATGCTATAAATGCTGGATTGGAAAAGCCTGAGACAGCATTTACTCCATGTGGCACTAAATGTGAAATCACACCTACACTTTGGTTGCTTTGAGCCAAACCAGAATGGAAAATATTACTTTGTTCCATTTAGGAATTTGTCAAGTCTTCATACTTTCCACTTGCAGGTTAACCAAAGAAACTCAACGTGTTGGTGACCTGCCATCCTGCCAGGGCGGAGACGTTGGCTTTGGTGGTGGCATTATTATTCAATTTCCATAATAATGTTTGAATTCACCCAAACATTTCCTTTAGGGGTGTTTCCCGTATAGTTTGGCTTCAAATCTGTTCCCTGTACTGAGAACATTACCCAGCAGTTCACTAAGAACCGCAGAGTTATCTGCACTCTCAGCCCTCACGGTGCAATTATTTCAAACCACACAACAACACATTTCTCACCTACGTAGACAAACTGATCTAATGGAGTAAATGCTTCAGAGCTGGACAGTACCTCCCCAGACATGCTTAATATGAACACACCCTAAGCCCATGACCACTAAAAATGTTTTTGGCAAGGTTCAAGGTAAGGACAAGCCGTCCAACCCAACCTTATTCCGGGAACTAAAAACTGTACTTGAAAGTTCAAATGAAGTCAACTATCCTGTTCTGTGATTTCAATTACAAACAAACACATGCACGCACAACCACAAGCCAAAAACAATCAGGGACAACATCATTTTCATGATTATACTGATGATCACAAAAACACTTGGAGCGCTGGGAGCTACAGCATCAAACACTCACCGAGTTTATGCAGGCCAGCTCCTTGTTGAGCAGCCAGGGCAGGGAGAGTTTTCCCTCTCCTCTGTAGCACGACTGAATCCTCTCTTTAATCTTCTCCTTTATCCGTCTCATTGTGAACAGACACAAAGCCGACTCCTTGGGCGGCTTGGCTCTGTTCTTCTGACCCTGCGCGAATACAGTGAACAGAACCTCCTCGTGCTCTTGAATACCAAGCGAACGCGCCAACCGGGTCCCTGGCCGGGCCAAATAAGCATCCTGAACCAAGCGGTACTCCACTCCGTCCTTGGTGCAGCCAATGGGGAACTCAACGTAGGAGTAGAACTTAGGATCGTCAACACATAGGCGGACAATTTTAGACGTGAAGAACTGTTCGCTGCTTGCATCTGGGGAGGTGAGCTGGGTGTCGAGCTGTAAGGTAAGATAATACACAAACTGCTCGCTGTTGAAGCCGTAGATGTAGTAGATGTCAAATGCCGGGAACTTGGAGAGCGTGTCTGAGGGAATCTTCAGCTGCGAGGAGACAAACTCGTCCTGGTAGACGAAGCTGAACATGTCAGCGTTCTCCTCGTTGGACATCAACTTGCGGCTCGACAGCGTTGGGAAGTACTCAGATTTCCCGTCGATGGGAGTGCCGACAAAAAGTTTCCCACCTCCGCCGAAAAGATCCGGGGAGATCACGACACCTGACATTGTGCCTGCCTCAGCAACGCTGGATAGATAATGCTCTTTACGGTGGTGGGGCTCACCGAGCTTGAACAAATCATCCAGACGCAGGAACTGGCATATTCCCTGGGAAGTGCTCCCACAGGCAATTAAGCGGTTGTGGGCAGCATCAAGTAGCAGGAGTTTATTGACATTAGAGGTCTGCACCAGCTCGTGGGGGCAGGACTGGACCCCAGGCGGAGGGTAACAGCGAGGGTTGTCTGTGACAGGGCCAGTCACGTGGCTTCGTAGCTTAGTCAGGTTACTCGACAGCTTGTAGATCCAGTTGACAGCGCCCAGGTAAACCTCGCCCGTTTTGTTGTGAACCACCAAATGTGTGAGACCTCCTTCCGGTGGGAAGAAGGAGAAGAGGGAGGAGGAGGAGGAGGAGGAGGAAGGAGAGGAGGTGGAGGGCATGGACAGGGAGAGGGAGAGGAGAAGGAAGAGGACGGGGAGGATGAGAAGAGGTGGATTGGAGTGGGAGGACATGGTGGTGAGGGGAGGGGAGGCGAGAGCGGGTTGGTGTGTATTTTTGAGTGTGTAATCCTCTACAGGGTCAGTCAGTGACTTTTGGATTGCGGGGTATGATGATACAAAAGAAGAGTTTCCAAGCAATCGACTTCCTCGTTCTTTTTCTTTTTTCCTCCTTTCTCGGCTGTTGTTTTTATAACCTCATCCCCTGATCTTCAGCCTCGTCCGCCACCAGCCCTGAGAAAGAGAAAACAAACAAAATCTTAGCAAACACAGATGTCAATACATTCATGGACTTGTGTTTTGCACTTACAGAGAACTGACAAAAAGGATTCATTTGTTTTATCGAAATGACACAACACTAAATATTCGCCCACAGACTCAGAGACTTCGATGCTTAAGTCCAAAAAAACAAATGAGGGCACTATCGGCTTTGTTTTATTGACTTCTCGACTCTTGGCTCGCACCACTCGGTGGAGTGCATCTTTTAAAAGAAGACAGGGCCAAACATTGCTCCTCTGCGTATTGATTGTCTGGAGGTATTAAAGGATCCAGCAGACGGAGCGTTCATGCACACACAAAAATACATACACACAAAAATGCAAAAAAGTCTATGCAAGTAAGGAAACATGCAGATGTTCTTTTTACACAGTATGTGCATACAGTGCATATAAACAAGGAGACCTACACAAGGGGTGAGCCGCTGATGTGCAGCATTGTGATAGCAGGTAAACATCCATAAATTACAAGAAGGGCTGCAGGGTGAATCCTATAATATATTACAACAGAGCAGAGAAATACAAGCAGCCTGGTATGAAGCTCTTTGGCTTCATACCAGTTCAATAATAAGGCAGCAGGGGGGGAAAAGTAAGGAAAAAAGACAGGGAGATGGACCATTCATCTATTTTCCATCCACCCACTTCCTATATCCGCCTTTTGAGGTGTAGAGGCTGGGGCCTATCCCTGAATGCACTGGGGGACAGATAAAGTATTTGGAGTTCCAGTGCAAAAGCAACATGGCTGCACTATTGTTGAATTTATTAACATCCCCGGGTGATGAAGACGATGGAGGTCATTGAAAGTTCTTGCTTGCGTTGAGTGAGAGACATGCTGGCTAAAGAGCATTCCAAAAGTAGTCGTAGTATTTTTTGGTCTAAAATATGTAACCTCCACAGTCAAAAGTAGCGTTGGATTCGCTCTTACTGAAACCCAGAATTTACATTATTTGTCGATATCAGGAAATTCTTGAACCTAACCAGCAGAGACTGATCACCCTGCGTTCTCAGAGCATTAAAAAATCAAAAAGAAGCCGTTTTTATGTGCATCATCTCAGTGTCCCCATCTCCCCATGCTTGTCTACAGGACAGGAGATGGGGGAATTAAATGAGCGCACGTACGTCCCAGGCCACACAAAGGGTATGCACCTGCTGTGTAACCTTTATTGGAATGAACAGACGCCGTCTTAAAACAAGGGTATCCAGTTCTCACAATGCATCCATGGGGTCAACCTTGTGAAGAAGATATTACATTTACAAGACGCCACCTTTCAGGATGTGTGGAGTCTGTCAAACCAAATAGTGGTTCAAAAGGGTACTATCATTGGGAATGGTTTTTAATTAACCACATACGCACACACGGTCCAACTTTCTTTTCATTAGTTCATTGGTTTAGACTCGGCTAAATAAAGAGCACAAGGCAATGGCTTGTTTCATAATGGAGTTTGGTCAGCTAACTATTCTCGTCTCTTTTTTCTCCAGTTGTTTCTCATTCCTCCCTTTCATTACATTCCTCTCTCTCTCCCTCTCAGGCACTTCACTTCTTGTCAATAGTGTCTTTCATCTGCAGCCCAGCCATGATTACAGTGGCCCAGATGATGATGCTGTTGCCTGTCCCATTAGGACAATACAGCTACTGTTAGCATCTCAGACACACACACACACACACACACACACACGCAAATGCACAACATGTGAACATACAACACGCTCGTACAGTATATGGTCCGTAGGACTTTTACACACTCCAGCTGACTTCACCAGAACACATCAGACATAATTGACATTAAACCGACGTGCCCACACACTTTCATGCGCCACCCATTCACAACAGATCAGCAAAAGAAGAAAAGGACATTTCTTCAACAACAGAGGAAGAGGAAATGTAACTCACTATACTAAATGACATGTTAAGATGGCTATTTTTGCAGCATTTTCATCTCACCTTCTCTGATGTAAATTCTATAAATAAATGAAAACTAAACAGCGCACACATGGAATCAGTGGACACATAGCTTTAGTGGCCAGCGGAGCCGAGAGCTGATGATGTCGGGAGCTGTTTTGACTAAACTGGGACAAAGAGATGAGAGCGAAAACGAGGAACTGGAAAAACAACTTTCTGATTCAAAAGTGTTGCTTAAATGTCTGAATTAGATCAAAAGAGAAAGAAATGGGTGAGTTTACGGATGAGGAATTTGCTTTGAAAAGTGAGTGTGGACAGGGAAAAAAGCGATAGAAGAATGGGAGAAACGACTTTCTCCCTGCTTTGCTGCACACAATCCTAATCCAAACAGTCCTGCAGTTCAAGTTACAATTGTGTGGTTATTCAATTGTGTGTGTGTGTGTGTGTGTGTGTGTGTGTGTTTTTAATCAAGAAAACCTTGAATTACCGGGCCTTCACTTCTGTGTGTGTGTGTGTGTGTGTGTGTGTGTGTGTCATCCTGAAGCCCACCTGCCACATCAGATGAAGCTGTTGAGGCGTTCAGGTCTGTCCCGTGCTGATTTATTGCTGTTGGCACATCGATTGCACACACAGCCGCAGACCTTAGCCAAACACTTAGGCAAATTTATACACACCACTTCTTTAGCATGGAGCTCACATCCATGCCTGAGTCTGTGTCTATGTGCGCGTGTGTGTGTGTGTGTGTGTGTGTGTGTGTGTGTGCGTCGCGCATCTATTCAATCTTATTTACTACGAAAACCCACACAGACACACGTCCGAAAGCATCGGCCCGTACATAAACTGTGTGTACACAAAGCATATATAGTGGTAGCCGGACTGTACAAACCTGAGGGGAAAGTATAAACATTTACATTTGTACGCTCTTCCATTTTAAACACATTTCTTCTGGATAAAGAAGGAACGTTAAGGACATGAGCTGAATTGAACCACTTGGTACCTTCACCTACATATACGACCGCGTTGGTAAAAGCAAGACCTTTGTTTTTCCCCCAGATAATCAGCAGCCACGGCTTAGACCACTAATGAATCTGAACCTTGGGCTTTGTAACGGTCCTCGGGGGTTTACACCTCGTGCAAAAAGTTCAAGCTCTTTCATAAGTCATTTGAACCTTAACCTTGTATGCTGCCGACCTTTCAAAGCCTTCGCCGTCAGTTTGCGACTCCGTGTTTTAACAAGACGCTCGTACATGAAGAGACCTTTGTATTTAAAAATAAATGTGTATTGGCTTTTCTTCAGCCTTGAGCTGGGATCTCAAGACTGCTGATCATGTGAGCCTCTATTGGCCCCACACATGACCAGCTGTGATGACTGCAAGGTGGGGGGGGGGCACCGAGCACAGTGCAGAGGAAAAGTATAGCGCTGACTTACCTCTAGTGCCAAAACGCTTTGTCAATTAATCAAGTAGAGTTGGGATAATTGGTAGTTGTTTCAGTAATTCAAGCAAAAGGCCAGGAAACAGCATATCCAATGCAGCAACAGGTCAAAGATGCCGCCTATAAATTACATTTTATTTCCAACTTGTAATAGTTTCCATATGTGAAACCCCCTTATCTTGTCTTTACAGGCCACATTACACTACTTAAAGGTTCCCTGTGGAGTGTTTAACCCAGAGTAGTGCCAGTGTTGGGGAGTAACTACATATACCGCCGTTACGTAATTCAATTACAAAATTAATGTATTTTTAATCAGTTACATTTACAGACAAAATGTACTAATCAAAAATGTTGACAATTACAAAGTGGTTACATTCAAAGGTATTGTTTTTGGTAAAAAAGCATACATGTAGCATACAATATGATTTGCATCTTTTCACCGTACAGGAATGTATTCCCTGGAATATTTCGGGACAACCTGAGTCTCCACATCCAGACAGGCTTCGTTCATTTGGCAGAATGCGCTCACAGCGTTGTTTTTCATTGGTTCTCTTGTATGAATTTGCACTGCTTCTTGTCTGCCAATCAAATCAAATCAATTGTCTCTAAGCAACCGGAGTCTGCCACGCCTGCGGCCAGCTGACCACGCCAAGCGAGTGAGACGTAAACAATGCTGGATTTAAAACAACAAAAAATTGGCTTTGAAAATGCTTGGATGCAGCAAAACAGACGTCTCAAAGTGTGCATACAGAATTTGATCTGATCAATGCACGTCTTAACTCCAGGCTTCTCGCAACAGATGGTAGCAAAGTTAAAGTTACAGCACAGGTCGGATGAGGACAGTGGAGAAGGAGAATTGAGAACGGGGGCAGGAGGCGGACACACACTTTGAACGTGAGGAGATTTCTATTCGGAATCCATTTTCCAAAAGGCGTAATATTGACAAGTGCTAATTCTGCAGACTGTAGTCGACTCACACCCTCCTCTTATCACTTTTAACAGATAGACAGAGATAAGACGAGACAAGGAGGAAGGGAGAGGGTGAGGATATTACATTGAATTCAAATAAATTGAAAGGAAACACAGACAGTTATACAAACCGCCAAAAAAAAGACCTTGTTTCTAGCATTGCATTTATAAGTGCATCTGCCAGTAAAGGGAAACAGGCCGCTTGGTACCGATTAACACTAAACTGGTTTAAACATTTTTCTGATACTTGGAGGAGAATGTAAACTGTGCCTTTGTTTCAAGATACTGGCCCATCTCCGCAAAGAAAACGAGAAACTTAATAGAAGTTTGGTTTTGTGACACCTCATTTGGTGTCACAAAACCCTTTAGATGTCATCAACTCTGAGCAATTTGACATGAAGCCATTCACGACTGAGATGCAACTGCAACACTTCTAAATACCAAAGTATTCGCTAAAATGGTTGATTTTTGTGCGTGGATCTGTTCCTCCGTTTATATTTAACGCATTGTTTCGCTCGGTGTTTCCACACACACAGACCCTTCATTTTAATTCCTTCCATTTGTGAGGTGAATTTAAACCCATACCAGGTTTCAACAGTCACAGGATGATGCCTTTTAATTGCATTTGGTCATGTTTTATCTGTTATGCAAAAATAATTGGACGACACTGATGACAATATGCCATGTCGTCTAAATTAATTGGACCCCATGCCTCTACTTGTGTGTGAATCTAATGAAATAAAATAAGTGTTTTGTGTGAAGCTGAAGGAATAAGGAGAATGGGTTGGACTGTGCGTGTGTGTGCGTGGTAACACAGTGGTTCAATTACAGTCTACGTACACGGACAGCCGCGTACACACACACACACACACACACACACACATGGCTCAGTTATATGGCAATCGTTCAACATGAAATAATTCCTCGTGGCTAAACACAGACTGATACACACACATGGACTCACACCGTTTCTTCCCCCAACAATAACAGGGATTAGCAGAAAGAGGCAGACGACACAATGATTCCACTTCATTCATTGAGAATTGTCGAACACGCACGTGCAGGGAAACAGTTGCTTACACACTGTAGGGACGTGCAAATACATGAAAGCATATACTTGTAAAACACACAGCCACACACGGACGAACCCACCCAGACGCTGTATACGTCCATACGCATGGAAACGCAAGCACCTACACAAACGCAGCCACAAATACAGACTCAGAAACTCATGCATGTGCACCCGCTGATACATTTCCAATCTTACTTTCCGAGCTGACAGGTGCAGCTCAGCCATCGCTCATTCAGACAGTGCAGTACAAATCTACAGTGAACAGAGCTGAGTGCTTGAGCCTTAATCATTCTTAATCTGACCGAGTCTCCTCCACAATACGCACACCTCCAAGCTCTCCAGAGTGGAGGGATTTACGGATTCTTCAGATAAAGTAAAACCCTGACAACTGTAGTGCGCTTGTGTTTGCGCCCTGAAGTCGACAAATCACACAAGGTTCCTGGAGCTGCGGCGATTAGTCCCCGAGTAAATGGACAGAAAAATAATGGCCTAGCTATTTAGATACTCGATTAAACATTCAAATTATTTTCATGCAAAAGAAAAAAAAGAAATGGGAGAAAATGCTGTTTTAAGCTTTTAAGATTTCCTGCTTTTCTCAGTTTTCTATCATATAAAAGTGAATATCTTTGTGCTGTGGACGGACAAAAAGAAACATTTGAGAGACATCAGCTGTCTTTGAGAAAACTGGGACATTTTTCACTATTTTCGGACATTTTATAGATCATAGGATTAAGCGGTTAATCTCGAGAATAATGGGCAGATTACTCGATAATAAAAATGATTATTAGTTGCTGCCCTAGAAGTTTCATTAAATTGTTGGGTGATTTTGGTTTATTCCAGTGTATCTCTTCTATTTGTGGACTGGCTCTCTCACTGGGCCATTGAAGGAAGGACTCGTTATTCATTTTACACATGTAGGTGGAGAGTGCGATCAAAATTGCAGCAATGTAGTAAGAGTTTTCCCAATTAGGGGAGAAGTAAATCATGCCTCTCACTCAAAACACCTATTATAATCATGTAATTAGTCTGACGCCTCGAAGAAGACTTTGCTCTTTAGCTAAACTAAACGTCAAATCAAACTGTTCAATCAAGCCACACATTTCAACATGTTTGCTCTTTTCTTCTCATTCTTTGAGTTTTGCACTGCGTATGTCCTGAAAATATTTGTAAATTTAGCCAGAAAAATTGCCATTTCAGTATAGAACTTTTCTTGTACCTCTGTACTGACTGTCTCTCTATCACGTCATACATCAGAAGAGTGCAAAAGCACTCGTATCTACTCCACCACAACACAATACAATTCACTTTTTATCAAAGGTTGTTGAAAAGTTTGTGGGTTTGTTTGGATTCTTTATCTACAGAAATGTCAATAGCAACTTTTTCTCCACAGATGTGATGAGTGTGCCTCCACCTCTTTTGTTGCTACAAATACTTCGCTCCATCAACAGGTACCTGATGTGCGTGTGAGTGTTTTCCCCGTTTCTGGTATTTTTTAGTTAAAGAGCAGAGGGTAGAGGCAGAGCAGCAATTCAAACTACTCTCACACAAGTAGAAACGCACAAAAACCGCAGCATGAATGCTCAAATTAGGGGGCATTTATTTTTATTTTT